>OZ017738.1:86417007-87017007 GCA_963969285.1 Odontomyia ornata | reverse complement strand
TTCATGCCAAAACCAGCATCACTTGCAGTCTAGGAGGAAAACATCTCAAAAAAAATAAGCAGGACCACCAAAATGCTTGTAAACAGCCCAAAGTTGAACCTTCTGCATGCTTCACTTAAAATGTAATTGTAGCCGGTATTTACGTAGTATGTTATAATTATTGAAAAACCACTTTTCAAAAAAAAAAAAGAAAATCAACTTCAATATGCTCCCAGAAGAATAAAATAAAACTTTTGAAAGTGATGTCAAGTGCGTTCTTCTTTAGTTGATTTACGGTGGCTATCGCATTTTTAACCTTTTGGTAGGGAAATTCTGTTGTTGCTCAAATTGTAAAGAGAATTTCTGGATTCTGTTTACTGTCCAGACCATTCAGGAAGAAATTCTTATTCTTCTGCGATTTCGAAGTGGTGGTAAGATTAGACACATTCACTATTGTAAACACTTCTTTCGGTTTCTTTAAGCCAGCCATTTTTTTCAGTTTAATCGTAATTTGATTATTGTTCACACTTTCCAAGCATGGCTTGAGTTATTTTATATCCTACAGATAACAACCTAAGCACATTGCTACCAAGAGATAAAATACGTAGACTTCAGTGCGGTGAGGTGGGAACGTGTCCGAATAAGAGCAGTTACCCAATTTTACTGGTTGCAAAGATTTGGCCATTTGGCTACCAAATGCACCATACACTATTGGTGCGTAAAATGTAAAGAAATTCCTGCTCTCAGTTTTTATGAATTGTCTTAGGCGGATCCCAAGGCAAAATTGTACAGCGTCAATTGCGGTGTATTTGGTTATCCTTCAACTTCATCAAGCAGAGGGTATCATTTGCGCTTACCACAAGAGGGTCAGCAGGCAATGCTGTAAATAATGCAAGTAGCAACAATCAGCTGCTTCTTATAATCTCAATTCTTTATCGGTAATAATAAACATACAACATTCGATGATTAACTTTCATTTCCAACGTTTAGATCTTTCAATTATCCCAAGTAACTTGCCATTTAGCCATATTTCCATAGGTGGGCTTCATCTCATCTCAATCAAGGTCAATTCTTTTGTTGCTGTACATTGACATGGATCCTTGAATTCATTGGTAAATGAAAGCCTGACATAATGCTTCTCACTGAAGACCATCTTGATTTATGGCACTCAATGACGTTCAAGGGTTTTGAGTTCTTAAGATACTATATAGCAAACGGCGATGGGGGAGTTTGTGACACATTAGTAAGAAGACCCTATCGTTTCCAAAATCTTGAAAAATTTGAATTCAAAGGTTTGGAATGTCTTGAAGTGTCCATCATCAAAATTTCACTGCCAGGTGGGGATAACCTGTTCGTTATCTTGATCTATGCAATGGATCTAAATCTTCTCCGATTCAAGGAGCAGCACGATCCCTTGTTTGAAATGTTCAAAGTGAATAGGCTGACGAATTATTATATTCTCCCCGGTGATCTTAATGCTCAGCATAAATCATGACTGAGAACCAATATTAATCCAAGAGGCATATTTCTGAAATCTTAGATAGCAGAGAATCAAATTGAATACATATTTGGTATTTTGGATCGCTGACGCAAGACTTGAATTCAGATTTAACAGGCTACAACAGAAACTGCAGGTGGTACCTTATGGTAGCAACCAAGGGATGATGCCTTACTCATTCTAGTTCAAAATGAAAGTCATCAATATAGTACGCCAATTGTCATAATTTAAATCCCAGAAACAGTCACCTTGATGATTGTCGTCATTTTTTTTCGAAATCTGTCTAAAATGCCCTGGACTATTAATTTGAGCTCTTTAATGATACCGAAAATATGTCCCAATGATTTGTACTGGCTGTATAGTCGGATCATGTTTTCCTCCTCTTTGTTAGCTTCCTTTTGTCTAAACGATGGCGTCAGTATCACAAGAGGGAGAGCTACTGTCAAAATTTCAGCCAAATCAGACTCGTAATTTTGTTTTGAACGCGTATGGAAGCGGGCGTGTCTGCGGATTTTAGAAAAATGAAGAAAGAGCAATATCGGTCAGTGATTCTATTCTTGTTTTTGAAAGGGAAATGTCGATGCGAAATCAAAGAGCACTGGGATGCTATATACGCTCACTTTGTTTCTGGGATGGTGACCGCGAAAAATTGTTTTGAGGGTTTTCAACGTAGTCGCATGTCGGTTTTTGATGAACCACACCCAAGTGCCCTACAAACGGCTACCAAGGAGGATAACGTGACATAAATCCACGAGCCCGTCTTGGCAGACCACCGATTGAAAATGCGTCAGATAGCTGAGATAGTAGACATTTCAAGAAACTGCGTGGGTCATATCCTGTATGTAATTTTTGGCATGAGAATGGGTGCACAACAAACTGAACCATGCGACTATTTCAGAGCAGTATTTGACGCTATTTAAGCGCAATCCGCTGGAGTTTCTGCGTCATTTTATAACCGTCGGCAAAACATGGCTCCACTGGTACACCAAAGACCAAGGAGTGGTTTAAAACAGCAGACTTCACCAGGCGAGCGTGCTCCAAAGAGTGCGGAGAGTATCTTATTGGCCGGAAAAATTATGGCTAGCGTTTTTTTTTCGGATTCACAGGGTTTAATGTTCACCGGTTACATTAATAAGGCCAAAATGGTCACAGGGCTCTACTAAGCCGAATTATTGGGCCGAATTGTTGCCGAATTGCAGAAAGAAGGCCCGATTTGGCATCATAACAACAAAAAGACTCTCACCTCTGCCATTACTAAGGCCAAATTGGTGGGATTGGGCTATGAACTGCTCCTCTAACCGCCGTTTTCTCCAGTGTCTCCCCTTGCGTCTTCTTTTTGTTTCCAAACTTGAAAAAATCACTCGCCGGGTAGACATTTGAGTCGGATGAGGAGGAAATCGCCGCCACGTGGGCCTTGAGAAAACGTATTTTTCAAATGGGCTAATGATGTTGGAGCATCGTAGAGTCAAGTGCATCGAGTTAAGAGGAGATTATGTTGAGAAATATATCATTACTTTTCCAAAATTTTAATTTTCTTTTGTAAGTAAAGTACTCATCGGACCACCCTCGTACACTCACTGTATATGAACTTTGTAAAATAACAGTTACAGCAAAATTAATCAAAACGAAAATGGTATACTATCACTTGGACTGAGATTTTATTTAGAGAAAAAATGAATGGAAAGTGATAACCAATGATATCAGTACGTTGACTCAACATTCAAGCATTGTTTTGAAACAATTGTGGTAATGACTTGGGCAGTAAGGTCTTGTTAAGCCCAGTGCTGAAGGGAACGATCCAGATCTCTTATGGATATATGCAAAGTACTTTACTGGACTTACTATCTAGTTTGTAGAATAACCGTGCTCTGGATAAGCATTTGGGATATCAAGTCAGAAATGTTTGAAAATATATGCATGAATTGAGAATACTTCGGTGGCTATTTAGTTTTATAACAATTTATCTTTGAACTTGCTTTTTGTTTGTTAGATATTAAGGATGCACTAGCTAAAGCATCTTTTCTTTTCTTTTTCGTTGCACTATAGCCCTTCTTGGGCCACCAGTTCCTACAAAAAGTGCTCAGACTATCTTTGTTAATTGACAACGTCCTCCGATTTCAAAATCCGAGTAACGATAAATGGTCTCCGTTGATCGAGCCAAATTAGTGTATCATCATTTTCCCTATTGGTCTCCACTCTTCAGTTCCCCCAACAGATACCTTTTTGGGTATCCGTTGTTCATCCAAATAATTCAAATTGCCAGCCAACTGCAGCTTCTGGAGTCTAACAATCGTTTAAACTTCCAGCTTATCCACAATTTCATACAGGGTATAGTTTTGTCCAATTCGCCGTTGATCCCCATCTAGTTTCACTACAATTATTCGCTTCAGGACCTGTCTCTCGAAGGCGTTCAATATATTTACGGTTGCTGGGGTTAAGGTCCATATTTCACACCAGTTTATATACTTGGAGCTTTGTTTTGCTATGTCTTCAGCTGGTTTTCAAGATCGTCAAAACTGAATAAAAAATTTTACTTGAAGGCTATATTCTTCGGCGTATTTTCTCTCTTTCATTGCAGATTGTCGTTGTTTTGGCGCCTAGATGCACAAATGGGCCCATGTTTTGGATATTGTATTCACCAAGTGTGATGTTTTGTATATTTGTCCTCGATTGCATCATGAGTTTTGTTTTGTTCTCATTTGTTTGTAGCTCAACTAGTTTTGCTTCGCTGTTGAGTTTTACGAAAAGTTATTTGACAGTTGTTAACAAACTTGACAAAATGTTGATGCTATCCGCATAGGTAATGTATTTCTTGCGTCAACAGAGCCAAACTGAATAGCAATGGTGTCCCGCTGCTGCCATATTTAATGAACTCCACTAGAATCTTATCAATGCCCGGATTTTTATGATTTTGTGATCCTTGATAATGGAGCAAACTCATCTAGAGTTAGTGAGGCCAATGGAATTTCTCCGAGAGTACCTATAGGCTCCAGTGCTCTGGAGCTAAATGAAAGATTTAGAAGGTTCTTGAAATATGATACCCATCTTTCTTTAATCCAGGCCACAATGACATTGGCAACAGGCCAATGTGATTGTGGCAGAATGTGGCTTTAGGCTGATAACCTCGTTTTGTGCTTTTCACTACTTTGTATGCTTGCCTTATGTTGCTGCTCACTAGCATTACATCGATGCTTTTCAATTAACTGTCATAGTATTTTATTTTAAATCCAGTTCAACCAAACGTGTGTCAATTAGTCCTGGTCGAAATAATGTTAATTACTAGCATTGTAATATAAAAAATTCAACCTACATATATACTTTAACGTATGTGTAGTAGTCGCTAGCTGCCACTCTAGAATAAACTGTCTAAGATAGCCTAAGCCATTTGATTGCTCAGTTCCATCAAAACTAAGCACTAAATATGTGGTGGGCGCTACTTGCTGAATTCACATTTTAAATTGACAATTAGCGTGGATTTAGAACTTCAAGTAGTTGACTCGGCTGTAAGAACAGAAATTTTCCTTGAAATTTTCAAAATTTCATTGGTCATTCTTTTCTTTATTTCATCTGATATACGATCAATAATTTCTGTGGCCATGTTTACTGAATGTAACCTCCCTTCAATATTAATACCATTGTTTTTTTGCAGCTTTAATAGATCAAAATGGTTCGAGTGGGGCCTATTCTTCTTGGCTAAATAACAAACCGTTTTGATTATGTTTCTTGTTGCCTCAAAGTAATGTACGTTCATAGAATTGACTTTTTTAATCGACTCAGATTTGGCTACTTGAACAAATTTTCAGCTGTTTTGCGACTTGAGCAGATATTATGTTAGTTGCGGTCAACATTTAAACAAGGTAATCTTTAAAAAATGAATGTCATAGATTGTTCTTTCGATTTACAATAACATTTTTACTATAAAGTTCAACTTTATATTTTTTATTTGAGATTAAAAACTAAACCTCACAATGAATCAACAAGCGAGACGAGTACCTTATGCCTGACACCGCGTCGATATTGAGATCGGACACGCACATATTTGCTTTTGGTTGTTGTTGATTGATAGCAAGCATCGCGAAGGTAACGTTAAAGTAATGGCGAAAAGTTTTCTTCGGAAAAATTTCGGAACGCGTTTTAAACGGGCATTTGAATCGATGGCTGAGAAATGGTATACGGACTTGGTCTATTTGCGTTAGACCTGTGACCGAAGTTCCTCTCCGATCTAGCTAGTCTAGAAGTAGCCACCTACGAGTAGACTAAGGGTACCCGGACTAGTTGACCTACAGGGTACAGTCGTATCGACGTATCGAAGCTTCATGCACGAGTATGTAACCAAAGAGAGGTCGGTTTAGATTTCCTTCAGGAAATCTCTCGAACGAGCTGTCTGATTTAAAACACCGAGCTATATTTGCATGTACTACACTCAAGTTTTCCATCTTTACAATTAAACCATGGAAACGTTTCTTTTTTCCTTCCCACATTCCTAGAGTTCAAATTCATAGCCTCATCTAGATAAAGCTTTTAGTATGGATTCAGAAAACGTTCAGACTGCAAATTATCATCATGATCGTAAGCATTACCTTTGGTTTCTTCTTCAAGATAAGGTGAAGGTGTCCCTTTTTCTGCATTAATACAGGTAACTGCTGGTACCTGATGGAGTGTCGCATCAAGTCGTGAATGAGATGTAGCATACGATTGACAGTTTTGGCAGTGGCAAGGAATGGCTAACGGTTTGGTACACTGGAAGTTGGGGTAGCTCGTTCGCTTTCTAGCTCTGGCCTCTTGTGGTTGAGGATAATCGTTCTATCTTGGGCCCAACGCACATGAGCGTTTTTCTTCTTCAATCAGAATACTGGCCTCTTGGAACATTAGTTAAACCGTTCGAGGCAACCAAAAGAAGAAGTTTTCGTTGCGTGGTAAGCTCTCTTCCGAAACTTTAACAATTGGTCACCCTACACCTTTTTCAAATATTAAATTTTGATTTTCGAAAAACTTTTCGTAGCTTCAATCTTTATTATCAAAATGTATGTGGCATGCAAACCAAGCTGGAAGCTACTAAAATTGCCTCTTCCATTTCCGGCGATGATTTCATTTATTTAGCAGAAACCTGGCTAGCTCCTGATATCGCCAGCAGTGAAATTTTCCCACTATATGATGTCTGCTGAACTGATAGAGATCGTTTGGTTTCAGGTAAATCTGACGGTCGTGGTGTACCAATTGCTACTCATAAAGCCTTAGACGGCAAACTCTGCTCGGACTTTTCACCGTTACTTCCAGTAGAATATATCACTGTCTTAATCAATATCTCTCAAGCCGTGGGTTCAGTATTGTTTTGCGTGTATATCCCTTGCAATGCTCCTTTCCGCGTTTACAACCGTTTTTTCTCTGAATTATCTTCGTATTTCTGTAGCAACAACCCTTTATACACGATTTTAATCTGTAGTGACTTTAACCTCTCATCCTTCAATGATCTCTCTATCCTGTTCTCTTCTTTTTTATGGCTTTGCTCTCTATCGCAATTAAATATGATCCCAAACGCAAACAATCAACTTCTCGATTTCATCCTTACAACCAATCCTACCCTATTTCCTCGATCATAAAATCCCCCTCCAAATATGTAAAACCTGATCCCCATCATCCTCCGCTTGAGGTTCGTTTATCTTTTCTTGCACCTCAGTCCAAACGCACTCCTTTCTCCCCTTGATTTAATTTCCGCAAAGCAAATTATGCAGCCATTCAGCTTGAGCTGGATAATATTGACTGGAATTTAATGCTCCAGAAGCCAGATGTCAATTCAGTTCTATCAACTTTCTATGAGAATCTCAGTAGCATAACTACAAACCATGTGCCTATCTGCCATTACCCTCGGAAGAAGAGCCCCAGCTGGTTTTCCGCTGAAGTCTCAGACGCTCTTTATTTGAAGGACCAGGCGTACAAAAAACTTCATTATTCCAACTCTAACACTGACCTCAACAACTACCGACTACTTCGTAAAGAAGCCAAAAAATCGGTTAAGAACGCAATGCGATCTTATTATTATATGATTGAAACATCACTGCAATCTAATAGTTCTAAGCCCTTTTGGACAAACATATATACATTCTCTGAAAACAACGTCCCCCAATATAAATATCTTCTCATGGCGTAACTGCCAAGCTTCTGATGGGCAAGCTATCTGTGACTTTTTTGCTCAATTTTTTTCCTCCACATTTAAGGTTTCGAATCCCACTATATACTCACCGTTTGCTTCTCCTTCCCCTATTATAAATTCCATCGTGACCTCTCCATCGGAAATTGAAAATGTACTGCTTACTTTTGAAATTAATGGTGATCCGGGTCTTGATGGCATACCAAATCTGTTCGTTAAGTCATTATCTTCTTCATTATCTGCCCCACTATCAATTATATTCGATATAAGTCTTTCTTCCTCCTGCTTTTCTGACGTCTAGAAGCATATTAACATCTTTCCTATTTATCCTTGGTCCGGACCTGTGGAACGTGTCTTACGATGGGCTACTGAGACTTGAGATGCCAGATGAGTCGCACTTGGTCGGCTATGCGGATGATGTTGCGGCTCTGGTCGCCGCAACTTAGGCTAGGTATGCTAATGCGCCGAGTGAGGGACTGGATGACTGCTCGCGGGCTCAGTTTAGCACTGGAGAAAACCGAAGTGGTCATCTTGACAAAAAAGAGAATCCCTAGAGTAAGGATGATCAGTATTGGAGATATACAGATCGAATCGAAGCCAGCGGTGAAGTACCTGGGGCTACTGATCGACTCGAAGATGAGTTTCTCTGAGCAAATCAGGGCAACGGCTGAGAAGGCTTCTTCGGGAATATCGGCCCTGTGTCGACTTATGGCCAACGTAGGGGGAGCCAGCCCATCAAGAAGACGCCTCTTGATGAGTGCTGTAGGGTCAGTGCTAATGTACGGAGCAGAGGTATGGGGCGACGCTCTCAGCAAGGAGGTATACCGAAAACGATTGGCACAGGTACAGAGAAGAGGAGCACTGAGAATTGCATCTTCGTATCCAACAGTCCCCGACTCGGCGGTGAGAGTGATTGCAGGCGTGATACCTGTCGCCCTCCTTGCTAGAGAGCGCCGCGCTATTTACCTGTGCCGAAACGAGGATGCGAGGGAGATGGTTGTCCGCGAGGAGAGACAACGCTCGCTCAACGATTGGCAGCAGTCTTGGAGGAATTGCACGAAGGGAAGGTGGACTGCACGCCTCATCCCGGATGTGAGACCGTGGCTGAATCGAAGGCATGGTGAGACTGACTTCTATCTGACCCAGCTTTTGAGCGGGCACGGGTGTTTTCAGTCTTACCTGCACAAGATCGGCAAGTCACGGTCTACCAATTGTCGGTTTTGCCCAGGAGAGGAGGACAATGCCTATCACACATTTTTTGCGTGTACCAAATGGGCCAGGCTGCGAAGGGAACTCTACAGGGAGACGGGAGAGCTCACCCCGGATAATATAGTTGCGGTGATGCTCGAATCGGTTGACAAATGGAACCAGGTGGCACATTATGCTCGGGCAGTCCTAAAAGATAAAAGGGACTCGCAGCAGCCGGAGGTGCTGGGGCTGGGGGATCGCTCTTCTGGCAATTCCTCTTCCCCTCTCCCCTCCCGCTAGGAAAGGGACTCCCCAGCTTGAAGGAGCCCCACGGCGTAACAAAACGAGACCTGGCCCGAAGTAATGTGTCAAACGGTTCCAGGCTAGGTTCTCAGATTGACAGGGGAGGTGTTTAGTGGGTAGTCCAAAGGTATCCTCCATGGGAGTCCCACGCTGCCAGACTCGGCGGGCATAAATGCCTTCACCTCCCTACCACAAAAAAAAAAACATCTTTCCGATCCATAAGTACGGAGATCGTAGTGAAATCTCAAACGATCGTCCGATTTGTTTGCTGTCTTGTTTTGGCTAGCTCCTTGAATGAATTGTGCATAACAGAATATACGATGAAATCAGTATCATGTTTCCAAATGAACAACATGGTTTCATTAAAGGTCGTTCGACAGTAACTAATTTGTTAGAACTAACGAACACCATCTCTCTTGCTTTCGACAAGAGCCAACAAGTTGGTGTCATATACACCGATTTTGCTAAAGCCTTTGCCAGCGTTGATCATGGCCTTTTGGCTAACAAGCTCCGATCGTTCCGTGTTTCCGACTCTATCCTCTCTTGGATCTTATTCTTCTCATCTCATCGCTCCTGCACCGTCGGACTCATTAAGCCCAAAATCTGGTGTTCCTCAGGTATCAATTTTAGGACCTTTGCTATTCAACATTTTCATTACTGTATTGCCCTATGCTTGTCCTCTAATTGTCTTCTTTACGCTGATGATTTAAAAAGTTATCGTTCCATTAACTCCAGCAAAGACTGCTCATACCTTCAAAATGATCTTGACGATCTCCAAAATTCGTGTCAAGATAATTTAATTCCTCTTAACATTTCAAAATGTTGTCACATGAAATTCACCAACAAAATTTATCCAGTTTCATATGAATACCAGATTGATGGATCGCTGCTTGCACTTGTGGACATATTTAAAAATTTGGGAGTAGTATTTGACAGAGGTATGAAATTTAACATCCATATTTCATGCATAACCATCAGAGCTTCACGTGTCGCTGGTTTTATTTTACGATCCTCTTGCTAGTCTTTTAGCATTTCAACCAGCGTCCATCTATTCGTACTTCTAGCCCAGATAATCCTTGAGTATGCCTCCCAAGTATGGTCTCCTCATTATACCAATCTATCGGATGCTGTTGAAACTGTACAGCGTAAATTCACACGATCTCTATTCTACAAATATAACCTCACTTACCACTCCTACGATGAGCGCTTACAGATTCTCAACATTCCATCACTCAAAAATAGGAGAGAATTCTTAGACCTATGCTGCGTATTTAAATTATATCACGGTATTCTTTCATCCAACCTTCGGGAAAGGCTTTATATACGTCCCACCTCAAGAACGCGTTCAACTCACATGTTCTTTGTGCCCTTTGCTCGTACCGATATTTACTTTTATTCATTTTTAGTACGCGTATCTCGTCGTCATAATGAGCTCCAGCTGGGTCATCTGCCACATTCCTTAAACGCTTTTAAAAGCATATTGCATAATATTCTCCTTAGCTCCCAATAGCTTATTAGTATTTTATATTTTGTTTTTTTTTCTTATTTCAAATTGCAACTTGTTTCATTTGCATGTATTATATTAAATTATATTTCATAACCTATTTTATAATTGGATTCACGGATCTGTAAAGTAGTGTAAATAAATAAATAAATTAATTAAAAGAAAAACAAATATTTTGGCACCGCAGTGTTATCGTACACACATTTGTTATTGCATTTACGGTGCAGCGGTACCGCAATGCAATGTTAAAAAATGTTCGTATGCATCGGCACTCATAAAATCTTTTTATAGAATCTGTTATAGAGCTAGTTAGGCCTATAAAGTTATTATATTTTAATTTAAAGCAAAGCCTATTTTTATTTAATCATAAAGCTATTATATTGGTAAGCCTAAAAAGTATTTTTTGTCATTTTTCGATTGAATATTTCTTTTATTAAAGAGGAATTTTATTTAAGTACATATTGTCCATTTTTGCCTATGACCTTTTGGAATTTTTTGGGTTGAACCATTACTTCATCTATGTAGAACTTTTGTGGTTTATCGGCGAAAAACTTGGCCAAGTGATTTTCACAGTCCCTTTTTGTAGTGAATTTCTTTTCATCAAGGAAGCTTTGCAGAGAACGAAACAAATGGTAGTCTGATGGTGCAAGGTTTGGACTATACGGTGGATGCATCAAAACTTCCCAGCCAAGCTCTGTGAATTTATGCCGGGTCATCAAAGATTTGTGTGGTCTGGCATTGTCATGATGGAAGACAACGCGCTTTCTATTGATCAATTCGGTTTTATGGATTTTTTGTTGCAATCTGGTTAATTGCTGACAGCAGAGAGCCAAATTGAGTGTTTGGCCAGGTTCTAACACCTCATGATAAACAATACCCTTCCAATCCCACCACACACACAGCATAACCTTAGTTGGTGTCAATCCTGGCTTTGAAGTCGTTTGTGATGATTCATCTTATTTTGACCAGGATCTTTTTCGAACGGAATTTTCGTATCTTACCCATTTTTCGTTGAACGTAATGATTTGCTTCAAAAATGGCACGAATTCGTTGCGTTTTATTAGCATTTCGGAAATGGAAGTTCGATCGATCAAATTATTTTTCTTAAGGCCTGCGGCACACAAATGTCGAGCTTCTTTGTATATTCAGCCTTACGCAAATGGTCCAAAACTGTTTGGTGTTGGATATTCAGTTTCTTAACAATGTCATGGCTGCTTATGTGTCGGTCTTCTTCAATTTTTTGTAGGATTTCATCGATTTGTTCAGTGATTGGTCGACCTGAGCGAGGTGCATCCTTGACATCAAAATTTCTTGGCTGTGGCTAACTAATTTTTTCAGAAATTTCACTCATTTTTAATTGAATATAACTTTTGACATGAATGACGAAATACAGAACGGTCCATGTGAAAATTGTAGAATGGAATGTCACCTTTCAAACGCATGTCAGTTTGACTCAATCTGATTAGGATTGCCTGATATATGACAACGAACACCATCTAGTCACAAAAAAGGCCCAATACTTTTTAGACTATCTAATACAGTATAAGACTATTGGATACACCTGCCATCTACTACCGAATTTTATTTTTATGTAGGCACTCGGCAGATAAATAACTGCTTATGTCATTAATAAGGTAAAAAACTTTCCAGGTTATAAAAATGAACTATTTGATTCAATGTTGCAAGGTAAGGAGTCCAAATAAGAGCTATATTTTAAGCGACTAAGAAGCAAAAATATTTTTTTTTTGTGAGTAGTTTTATGAAAACGATACATGGTACACAATCCATTTCTTATCTGTTCATATTCAAAATGAATACTTATTAGCCATCGATCTGTGAACATACCGATTTCTTTGCTTTAAAATGCGTGTCGTTATCTGGAACAGATTCATTGAATTCCTTTCAAAATATGTTCACATGGAAATGAAAAGGAAATTTGAAGCAGTCTTTCAGAAAAATTCAAATATTCAAAGAATAAAATTATCAACTTCGATTGCACTCATGTTAATATCCTCTGACAACGTTTAACAAAACGTTCTATAATATATGCAACACTGAAAGCTTCCTTTTCAGCAAAGCTCAATGGCCACAACGAATAGATACACGTGTAGGTGGGTGATTACTATCAACATAACAAAAAATGAACACACTCAGCGACATTTACTTTTGCTGATTGAAATCTGCGTTTTATTGAAATTTTTTTTTCATCATGTATAAAGCCCAGATCAGTCGGATCTACCTCTCCACATCGCATCTCTCATTTTACCATCCCCACTCTATCGAATCCTTGCGAATCGATCCAATTGTTATCCTACATAAAATGCCACCTTTTGTGTCTGTTTCTCCATCTTGAAAATCTTTGAGATTTCGCGATTTCATTTTATTGTCGTTTCATCGACGTTTCCCTCGAATTCATGCTTCAAAAGGTACTAACACCGTCTCAGCAGATGGGTATGCATATGTGGCGTGGCGTTAGTGATTTTCTCGTTTTCGTAAAAATATATCCTACTCGGCAATAAAGACACTTCACCAAAGCACTCTCCAAATCCTGGCAAGTGCATGCAACAAAGACTACTTATTGCCAAGGCGAAGAGCTCTATAAATCGCGAGTCGACAGTGTACTCCGATCCATTCGATCTGGTCTCATTTTCCATGTCCTTGCATACCATATCGAGCAATTGAGCATTAAATCAGTGTTTGAAGTGTTTAAAATAAATTTTAACAGAGAATAGAGTTATATTTCTTAATGTGAATATAAAGAAAATTGGAAAAACGGTTGATTTAAGTAGTTGGAGCTTTAGAAGATTTGCAGCCGTTCTAGGCCCCGAGGATTAAAGAAGATAAATACACGCCTGAGTAGACTTTGAATTGTAATTTATTCGCATTTAAGGGATGAAGTTAATTGCTTTTGTCTTTTTGAAACTTGTCCTAGTCTTAATCATACATATATTGATAGTCTTAAATTGGTAGGATTGTAATCGGAAAACAAAACTAGTCTTTATTTTAAATAGAAACAACAGTACTGCAGATCCGAAGTAGAAATGGCTCAAAATTGCATCTAAACTAAGAGCTTTAGGACCAAGCCTGGAACAAACTGCATATGAGTTTCATTCCAGAAATTGACCTAAACTTCTCATATTTAGCCAAATTTGTCCTGTTTCTGAACTAATGAGATCAAAAATGATTCCCCAGACCCTTGTTCTGACATTTGATTAAGGACCGAATTTGGTACCAATAAGACCCAAATTGATCCTGTGCTCCGTCTCACATTTCCTTTTAGATAAATATCTCGAGAGAAACTTACCTATTGCTGATAAGTCCCGGGATTTTTAATGAAAGCAAGCATTTTTTGGGAAGAGTTATATTTATTCCTCAACATAGCTGCCTTCGAGGGCGAAACACTTGGTATAGCAATATTTTGATGCACTTTGTGTACTACGAAAAGTCCAAATCTTCGAAATATGCCTCGGTATTCGCAATAGCTTTCTCAACCAACCTGAATCCCATTCCCTGGAGCCATTTGAAACAGATTATATTTGCTGGGAGCTAAATTTGAATAATGCGGTGGGTAAGTAACCAATGGGAATCGTAATTAGTCCGATTTGGCCATCGTTTTCAAGAATGTGTGTAACGGCGCATCGGTGATGATACAGAACTTTTTTCTTCACTGTATAGGGGACATTTTTATAATTCGTCATTCAGTCTGGTCAAAAGTGCTGCATAATACTCTCCTGTGACTGCTCCTTTCTTCTGCAGGTAATTGATGAAAATTATTGTATGCGAGTCCCAAAAAATGGAGGCCGTCACCCTTCCAGTGGAACGTTGGACTTTTGGCTGCTTTGATCGGCTTTCGTGCCACTTCCAGCCACTTTGTAGATTGCCTATTTGATTCAAGCATATGGTAATGAGCTCATGTTTTATTCATCACCATAATACGTCGAAAAAGTTTGCTCGGTTAATCTACAGCCGTTGAATTATCAACGCACTGCTGCTTTTGGTCGTCGGTCAGCAAACGTGGTACCGTTCACGCCGATAGTTTTTTCATTTTCAAAATGTCGTGCATTAGGGATGGGAGAACCATTTCTTACCAGTTACTCCAAAAACTGGGTTTTCGGTTCGAAAACTGTAGTAATCAAGCAGTCACACAAGCAAATTGCTCGAAAACCTTCCTATCTCCTATCCGAAATTTCAATGGTAGATTTAGAAAAATATTTAATGACTTCCATTCATAGTCGTAATTTGTAAAATAGTTTTCTTTCTTATTATTATTATTATTATTATTAAATGTAATTTTATATCAATTTTCCTTTTAATTAAATTCAAACGATTCCCTCTAATTATATTCTTCATGAGATTTAACTTTTATTACTATTTAGAATCTTTTACGTTTTTCTTTACTTCAGTTAGTTTTTCTTGAAAAATTTTAAATCTGCCAATTAAAATTTTGAACATGGAAACACTGATTTAGTGCACCCGAACGGTGTACTACATTACCGAAGGCAAGCTAACTAGGCTAAACGAGCAGCTGATGGATTAACCGTGAACACGGGAATCGAAAAAAGACAAGTTTTTGGGACGGATCGTGGAGTTGACTGACGACGGTGGGACGGCAGGCACGTGGAGAACTGAGAAAAGAAAAGTGAAATTTCCAATTCGAAGTGGTTCCAAAATGTTCATTCATTTGGTTGTGGTTGCCGGCATATTGTTTCGTGTCTATCTGTTCTGAATACCAAGGAAAATATATTTGGAAGATATTATGATCGTGAAGTGTAATTCCCCGTTGTGAGATATGTGAGCGGAATCATAATACGAATGAAGTGGTTTTGGATGGATCGAAGTCCACGGGAGTTCGTAAGAACTACGGGGAATTCGGCGAAGTGCTGTCCGAGAAAACCTTTTTGTATTACAGCTGATTGTATTTGAAATTTTCATTCCGTCCTTGGAGCTTGATTCGTAGTGGACAAATAAAAACGCATTTTTCGCAAGGATTAACTACACACAAGCATTGCATTAGAAGCGAAGTCAAAAGAAGCAAAGGAAATCAAATTCATTTCCAATAAAGTCAAGAAGAATCTGTTGGGGGAGTCGACTCACGACCGCGACCGAGGGATGGCGCAAGAACGACGGCGATATTTTCTTGGCCGCGTTTTAAGCCGGGCGCCCCTAGTGTTTGCGATTTTGTTGCTCAGAACCAAAATCGTGCCGCTCTCGCGCATCCAAAGTGATTTTCGCTCCCGAAATATCTTTGGACTCCCTTCTTGGAAATCGAATGAAATTAATTGGGTGCCGCTGTTGAATTGAGTTCGTTTGGAGTGGAGAAACGAGGAATTCCGGTATAGAATGGCGCCCCAAATGCTTCGCCCATGAGTCGCGTTGTCTTGGTTTAGTTTGAATCAGTGAGGCGAGAAAATAAAAGCAATCAAAACTAAATTCAATTTCAGCATCCCAATCCATTGTGAGCGAAATTTGGTGAATAAGTGCCTCCAGTCCAATATTTATTGTAGTGTTCCTTGGGCCAGCCATTGTGGATAGAGTACAGTAGCAAAAAGTGCTGTTTCCGTAAAGTGCTTGGAAATTTACGATAAAAGTACTCATTTACATTCAACTTTGGCTGTTTAATCTCTATCTGCTGAATTCCTGGAGCTACTCGCAAAACAAATAATAGGAGGTAGAGTTGCTAATCGTTCAAATACAATTCCTCAATACGCAATAAGACAATAACAATATTAACTGAACAAATTGCTGTTAAACTTTGGATAATCACGACTCCACCTGGACTCAAAAGCGAGTAAAAAGGTGAGTAAAATACAAATCATCATTCATAAGATTCTTCCAACATCGTGTGATATTGTAACATACAAAAAGTCAAGTGGACGGCCACCATCAAAACGATCAGCAAATAAGTCATTGAAGAAAGCTCGCACCAAGCCCATTAAACATATAAATCAACAAAATAAATTTCCGAAGATGCAGCTCACGATTTGTGCAAGGGAATCGTGTTTCGCGATAAGAGTTACCGAAAAACCTATCCTGGATTTACCACGAAGTGTTTAAAGGTGCTTTGGGAACTACGTGATACCAGTGATAAGGAAGTAGCTCAAGAATTTTATTGTCAATTAGCGGAAGATATCACTTATCAGGTTAGCAATGTTATAAAAGTAAGTTTGACTTTAAATTTTTTTGTCTTGGTTTAATTATAAACACAGCATTTGTTGAGATTATAATCAATATAAATTTGAGTAAATATGATGCTATTTAAACGGAGATTTGGTTACATCGCATTGATGTAAGTTAACGTCTCAGTTAATTAATTAATTAATTAGTTACTACAAAAAATGGGTATAAGTTGATAACAACGCAAATAAATGTCAACATTTGATTGAAAAATTAAAAAAAAATGCATTTATATGTGAATATAGTGTTGTTAAATACAAGCAAAGTTTAAAAGTCTTTTAAGTAAGAAAAACGTTTTTCTTATCGTTCATTATAGCGAGCAATTTTACATTCACATAATTTAATGTCATGTCAAATATCGAAGCATTGTAAGTTTTCTAGTGTTAATGTTGATCGCGATTAATAAATAATAGAATGAATTGTTAAACGCACACCGTCGGTCTTTCCATTTCAATCGACCTGACCGGGTATAGACCCACATGGATGGCAGGGTCCTCCACTAGAATGGGCTAGCCATCGGGCGCGCTCCTCCGTTTCTTTTGTTTAACAGGGGCTCTTGTCGGGTAGAGTTGCCTTCCACTCGCGTGCCCTTTTATGATAGAGGGTTATGTGTAAGGCTATGGGATAATCGGCTACGTTTGTATTCTTCATATGAGGGAAAATGTCATACAAAGTACTTTTGTGTGAGTTTTTCACTCAAATAGAAGTGCATGGCCATGTCTGCGTTTGGATCTTGATTTGATTGGGAGGATGCGAGGGGGCCCGCTTCCATCTGGATGCCTCACTCTTATTTTTGGGCCATAAGGATCATCGGTAATGACGAAGCCTATGTAGGTCCGACCGTTTTTGCCCGCCCCAATTTGTTTTTCGAACAAACATAGCAACCCTTATTAGGTTACCTCGGCCTCGACACCAGTCGATCGGCATTTGACTCCTTTTAATTCGCGAATGCGAAATATTTTTGTAGTGGGTCCTTGTGCTAGGAGGAAAGAAGCCGCCTCACGACACCGCAACGCTAGCCTGCCAGCGCATTCACGCATCCCCAGACCAGGCCAATCTCAGCGGATCCCAATATCCTCTTTCGTTGAGGCTGCAGACCACCACCACGGACATTTAATATACCTATTTTCGCTACAAAACCTTGTTTATTCTGGAGGGTTTCCCTCCCGGTTTAAGCCGGTTTTTCTTTCAAATTCAAGAACCAGATAAAAAATTGAATATAAAAGAATAGAAAAACACCGAAATCAAAAAATCACAAAACAGTTTTTTCACCCTCCCTACTTAGGCAGCATTAATGGCCACAGTCATCAGAGCAAAGTAAATTTTGTTTGATTTGTTCTTGGTATTTTTCGTTCGCATTTCATTGTAATGTAAAGGACTCTATGTATGGTGCAAGGTGAAGCTAGCGCACATTGAAATATCCTTCAATTCATTTGAATTTAAATAATTTAGTGGGTGAAAAATTGAAAAAAAATTTCCTTCTGAAGTTAATCAATGGAGTCAATTATTTTGTTTATTTGATATTCGTGGGCCGATTTGCTTTTTTTCTTGAAAAGCCGTCGGGCCTTGCTTTGTTAGGTAAGCAGGTGCGTTTCGAACTGTTTGAGACTTAAGATGACTAAGGAGTCGAAAGGTGTCTGATCACTCAACAAAGCAAGGCCCGTCGGCTTTTCAAGACAAAAAATAGTTAATCAATGGATATAAAAATATACATTCAATTTTGATTTGAGTTTTTTTATTTAAAAATTTGCGGGGGCAAAACCGATCACCAAATTCTTCCAAAAATCTGTATTTTTGGCTGTAAAAAAAAACGACCGGTTAAAAAGAAGATGAAGAAAACCGAAAAATTAGTTTTTTTTTACCCAAAACGGTCATCCCTGTTATGCATAATATATTCCGCCTATTCCAATGAGGTGCTCATGCCCTCAACTAACACGCGCGATTTTGGTTTAAGATCACTCAAAATGATTCTACACTTGCCTTACGATTTCCGCATTTGCCTTCAGAGTTTGTATGACCACTTTTAAATTCACTAAACTACTGATAAATTGTTGACTTCAAAGAAGCAGATCTGAATTAAAATTTCTTCATCCATTGCAAAATCATGCAGAGTTTTTTTTCCATCAAAAGCCATGTTTGATCAAGATGCGATATTTTTGTTTGTCTATTTTTTACCAAGAGGAAGGTTTCGTTACTCTAACGACTGTAGTTTGTAAATGAATGGTGTAGTAATCGAGCAGTCGCCTGAGCAAACTGCTCGAAACCCGGCATTACACTGATCCAAATGTCAATTGCAGATTTGAAAAATTTAATTATTCCAATTTATAGTTTTATAAATTATAAAATATTTTTTTATTATGAATATAAATTTTATATTATTTTTTTTCTGTATTAAATTAAAATTTTTCTTAGTATTTATATTCTTTATGATATTTATCTTCTCATTATTGTTTAAACTTTTCTACATTATTATCTTCTATCAATTTAATAATTCAAACCTGTAATTAAAATTTCGGACATGAGAGCACTGATATAATACAGCCCATCCACGGATTGCATTGCAGAATGGAATCTACAGTGGCTGATCAAGGGGCTCGTCTCAATCCATCGTTGCGGCGTGACGATATGGTGGACAACGGACGAACGAAGAGGTAAATCTGCTTGGGCGCGAGAAACCACTGTTCCGGAATGCAGATTACACTGGCATTTGAAAGGAGGTGAAGAGTTTGTTTTTCATCGCTTCGCATTGAGCACATCAGAAGAATCGCGCCGCAACGAACTAACGGATTGTAATTTTTTGCGATCGGAAGTGCATGAATAGGTCAAGCGACGAGTGTGGGCTTCCGCGAAATTTGCGTGGGTTTATTGGATGTGCCTGAATTCATGGAATCTTCGGGAGGAAAAGTTTGAACAGGCGCCGTAGCGCACTTCTCACCAACCAACATCTCTTATCGAAGAAAATTCGTGTCTTACAGCGCGTTTGGTGCAAGCTGTAAGGTTACGGTTAATTATTGGAATTTCGAATTACATAAGATTTGAGCGCTTAATGCTCAATGTGAACGTATAACGTCCCCTAAATTCGGGGCAAAACAATATAACCTGCGATTTTTCAGTGCATTTATCCAGTGAGTGTGTTATTAAGGCAGCGACGACGACGATGAATAGAAACGGTCGCACTTTTCGCGGAACTATGTTAGATGGTGTGATATCCGGCTTAGTTGCAATAATATAGATACAGAAATAGTGTATTGCATTATAGAAGTAAAGTGCGGCGCACCAAATCCATTTTCCGTGCAACAAGCGACAATTGTCGTGTTTACTTGGAATTAACTGAATTAGCTATCAGCATCACCTCGTTCACTGCGTATCTAATAAGAGTGATGGCCCGGTCAGAGTTAGTACACACGTCGAAACCATCTTCTTCTCACATTTTTCTTCTTTAATATTTTTTCAGAAATAAATATTATTAAAATAAGTAACTCAATTATGTAGCTATAAAAAGTTTCATAGGTAATTTCAAGCTATCGGAGCCATCCGAAAACGAGATCGATGTCCACACGAAGTTATAAAGGCTCACCGTAGGACAAACAATTTTCGCATAGATTTACATTAAATTGATGTAAAAAGGGTGAAATGATCAATTTAAAGTTGAGAAAAGTTAAAAAATGTTTGCTTAAGTTTTGTAATGGTCGCCCTATGAGGGAATCGAATTTATTCCGATTCTTAAAGAATATTCACTCATACCAACATAATGTGTGCCGGCTTGCACCTAACGAAGGCTTTGCACATCCACTTGTTGTTTGTCGACTCGCACCCAACGAAATTGGGAAACGAAGAGTGCTTAGACAGGGAAATGTCAAAAGAAAAAATAAAAAAAACATAAGAAGTTTGTTTTTGGGTTTGCTTCGAACAATATGGAGTGCAACACCGCATCAGTGCTCGTGTTGCTTAGATAAATTTGTTTGCAAGTGTCGGCGTTCACAATTTACGAAAATTACACGGGAAGTTTTTGTTTGGTGACAAATCGCCTTGAAAAAAGCCAAACTCGGATAGAAAGGACCGAAGCAGCTCCCATGTTTCACTTTTATAGTTGCGGCCAGTTTTGACAGAAAATTTACAGCGACACCTCCATATAAAGGTATTTACATATTGAAATGGTTATAAATAGATTTTCCATGGTAATTACGAATATTTTCATGGTCCTCCGCAACAATTTGTCAATTGTGCGCATTCGAATCGTATTATTGTGAGTAGCAGCCGGGAAACTGAATTGTACAAGCAAATATTCGACTGTGCACATCTGCGAGCAAATCAACGATGGACATGAGAAAAGTTGCATTGACAAGGTCAGAAAAGCGTGAATTCTGCTGATTGTCACAAAGAGGAAGAACAGTACCTACCCAAGGAATAACAACAATAACAATAATTCACTTTTCATGCCCGCAGCCATATCAATTGTTGGTAATCTGGCACAGGTACAAATGCATTCTGATGGGTGATATGATCTTTTAACCTAATCACATTACATACCGAACTAAAGTTTGCTTGCCCGCTAGTCTGCTTTCTTGCGATTTTGTGTGTTTTGCATGCTTTGTATCGCGCGGATCCAGCTGTACGTAGTGACTGCAAGGAAACTGGAGGAAACCAAAGAATTTGAGGAAAATTGCCGTGTACCGAGGAAGAAAATAAAGCATCCTAAAATTTCAACTTAAATCGGTGGATCAAAGAGAAGGCGTCCCCTGCAAACAAATAAGGGGTGTGTTGCGTCTGTAACAGTTTTGTTTTGTGAATTTTTCTTAAAGTTAAAGAAAAAGACATATATAACTATCCAAAGTATAGTCATATAAGTGAATTAGCTGCGACGTATGCCGTTATCCCCTGCATCGGCAAAAAACAATTAACTTTAAACGAAACGGGAAATATTGGTAAACGCTGAGGTGCTAAAATTAAGAAGTTCTGTCTAGAAGAAAGTAACAATTCTTAGCAATAATTCAGTTTCATTGGATAAATGGAAAAACGACTTATAACTTAGAAGGAACCTGACAATATTTGGACTTTTAATATCTATTCTAGTAACTATTTAAAAATTATTTTTAATTTTGAGATTATTCAAAAATAAGAAAAATTCCTGTTAATAATTATCATAATCATATTTGACAGTTTAAGAACTAAGGAATTCAATTGTTTTTCAATTTCACGCCTGCATCAAGCATTGATTTTTTATAGCTCTTAATTATTTGAGGTTTTTTGAATGTTGATGAATTATTTATAAACCAAGATTGTTCAATCGTTTATTAAGTTTGGGTGAAGAATTAACTTCCTATTGAAGAAACGCATCTGTCAATCAATGTTGAAAAGACTGCAGGATAACCAACGAAAACTTATAGGCCTACATAAACCGAGTTCAATCCAATCGGCTTTGCAAAGAAATTAACTAGAATTCCAAATTTTGAAAGTATCCTGATTATTTATTACAGTGCACTGTTTATTTTTTGGTAAAATTTCTGCTGCTAAATTTTTAAATAATTATTAATTTTTAGACACTATGTCAACGTATTTTCTCTAAACCTAACGTGGTTATAGTGATGGTTGTTAAAAAGAGTGATGAATGTGTACTTACTCAGACTGGTTAGGGTAACAAACATTTAGGACAGTACAGGACTAGGAGTAATTGTGATTGATAAATGTATATCAGAGATGAGATGGTAAAGAAATAGATAAGAATCTATAGGAACTGCTGAACAAAGTATTTTAAATAGTAAAAAAAAAACAGTGGTGTTCATATATGCATTTTTGAATTAAGGTTATGCCAGATGAAAATGTAAAATTAAAAGGGATTGAACCCGAAAACGGTTTTTTTAAACTCTCAGAATTAGTTTTTCATTGTAAATTACATTAAAAAAAATCAAAAGTCTTATTTCGACCAGAAGAATGTTCAAGAAGTAAAAACTATTTTTCCCGGCTCGGTTTCGGTACCATAGTTTGTTTTGATGTTTTTTTTTATTAGAGTAGGATTTTTTGAAGTTTGCATTAGAGTAGTATAAATCCTGTGTTCGCTACCTCGGTGTTCATCCCGATCAGTAACTGTACTGTACTGAACATGTCAAAATCATGCTCAGTAAGGCACAAAAAGTAGTCATGGCCCTACGAAGACCCTTTCATTCAAAATACATTGATCAAAAGGTCAAAATTATCTGTTACAAGAGGCTGGTTAGACCAGTTTTGACATATGGATGTCAGATCTGGTACAACCAGAGTACTAGTACTATGGAAAAATTAAGTTTTCGAAAGGAAATGTCTTCGTGCATGTACTGGTTTGTACAGAAAGCCTGAGACGGATTGGAAACATTATATATCGAATAGAAGAATTTATCAAACTGCTGAAGTGACTAGAGTCGATATCTTCATATTGAAGCTTCTTCGGAATCATATCGCAAGATCTGTGACTGTGAGTGAAAACCCTTGGATTTCACAGCCGTTCCACCCTACAGACGGGTATATAGCGACTTGCCTCGCTACTGGCTTCATTCCTCCAGAAGCATTCGTGTATTTGGACATGAATGGATATGTTTTTGATTCTGACGGCGTCCCAGTCATATATCACATATATCGACGGGCCACCGATAAGAAGATAAAATATCCTCCAAATTTGAGTTCACGAGACCAACGATTTCAATGGAGATACTCATTTGCTAGATTCGTTGAAGCTGATCGAGTTGAGACGGCGCAATCCAGGTATTGGTGGCTGACTGACAATGTCTAAATTTTTCGTGTTTGTTTTCAGTTTTGGTGTTTTTCGTTATTTAGTTTTTGAGTTTCAGCTCATTATTGCTACATTTAGTATTGTTATATATTTTTGTTAAAATCAGGTATAGGTTAGGTATATGTAATGTTTACTATATTCCGTTAGAGATAAGATTAAACACTTAGGTTAGGAACATTGTTATAGTATTTTTAGTATAAGATAAAGTTTTTTTTGATTGTATTTTATTAGAAATAAGTTACAACATATTAGGTGTAGGATCAAAGTTTCACTGTTGTGTATTAATTATAAATAATTTTTGGATAGTGTTGGTTGGTTTTTTCTCCTTTTTCCAATTGAATTGTAAAAATATGTAATAATCGTAATTAATTGCATTTGCTATAGTTTTTTTTTGATGAAATGAGTTTATGATAACGTACAAATTTAGAGAGCCATTTGGGCCATTAAGTTTTTTGATTGTTCTTATTTGGAATTTGCTTTATATTCTTTTAAAATTTATAACGATGAGTATTAAATAAAGCGCTTTTGACTTTGACTTTGACTTTTGTCGGGAACGCGGAATTAGATCAGGTTTTTTTGTGGTTGTTTGACTGAATTGAATTTGAATACGGAATAAAGTAGAGATAGGTTTCTTTTCCGTATGGTTGTATTTTAGACGCGTTTAAAACGGGCATGTCATGGTGGCTGGATTAATGTAATCGAGCGTAATCCATTTAAAAGATCTGCGACCGAAATTCTCTCCGAACTAGCTGGCCGACAAGCAGCCACCGCAAAATGGATTACGAGTGCAAGGACTGGTTGACCGATTGGGTACCATTCGTTGGCACGACTCAGACTTCACGTCTAAATAACAACTGAGAGGTCGGTTTGGATTTCCTTGGGAAATCTCATCGGACGATCGTTGAAAATCATTACAGATTTTTGTTAGTAATATATGAATATTGATGAAAGTGAAATATATTTATTCAGTTTTCAATCGTATTAGAACTGATTGCATTTTTGTTGAAAGTATAGTACTCGTATTTAAATGCTACAATAAGTTTAGTGTGCTTAGTGTAACAAATTTAAAAAGCTCGTTGCCTTGTGAATAACTCCGTTAATTTTACTTTATTCACCTATCATTTCGTCTAAGTCAAGACAATTGAGCTGACAAAAACAGAAAGTTTCCAGAAAATCTGGTCCAGCGAAATTGACGACTATATCAAAGCAGGAAGTACTTTTATCGCATTAAGTGAATCATATTCCAGTTTTTTCCTCAAAACTCCTTATACTAGGATTATTGTCCTCATTTTCAAGTTCTTAAGGGCAACTGGGCTTAAATTTAGTATCATTTGAATCAATTCATATCCTAATCATTATGCTTTCAACGCTTAGCGCAAAAGCTAACACTATTTTAAGAAATGAGGACCTTTAGGCTCATTTTAAGTTGAAAATTTCGCCTCGAGAGGATATTATGGAAAGAATAATACTACGTTAAAACACAGTAAGAGGTACGGAACAAACGCTTGGCAAAAGCACAAAACTCGGTACATTAGTGATTACGACATGAATCCCGTACAAAGTCCTTACAGCAAAGCCACAGTTACTTTGTAATTACTCCTGAATATTGTTCAAAAATACTCTTTAAATCCTACCCAATATTCTCCTTCTGTTGAATCCATTTGGAAGGACAAACATTTTACACTTTTTTGCTATCCCAAATACACATGTTTGGGAATGGAAAACAGTAAAAAGACAAACAACAATGAAATTTTTATCCTTATACTTACATGGTCGGCATTTGTAAGCGATTTCGACAAACTTCCGTATTCGAGGACATGGATTAACATTGGGACCGTCGTAGCTGGAACTTCCACTAGCATCCCCGATACCACTTTTGCCAACGCCATAATTCTCTGGCAGTGCGTTGAATTTGCAATGTTTTTTTTTTTGGCATGCTTCCACCACTGTTTGCAGCAACGAGTACTGTTTGCGAATAAATAAAACAAAAGAGAGAAAATGCATTTAATAATAAATGAGAATCGATGGAAAAGTTAAAATATGTGACAATCATGTGTGGTGTGGACGTTTTCATAAAGTTTTCCATTGAATATGCCACACAAAATCTAGAGAATATTCACAAGTATTGTAGTACAGTGTTGAAAGTGTTGATTCGAGTGGATTCCGATTTATGTCATCATATATTCAAAAGGACGAAACAGATTTTGAGTTATGGATTTGACGAAAGGCTAGAAAAGGAAAGGACATGTTTGCTTGCATGATTTGAACAATTGTTGATAGCCCAAAGGCTGACAAATGTGCAGGGCAAAATCAGTTCATAATTTGCGAACAGAGAGTATTAAATAATTTATTCGACTTTAATCTCTTTCGGTGCTTGTTTTGAAGTTCCGATACAAAAGGATTAGAGAATGGAATTGTTTTAGTAATTAATTTACGAATGTTAGAATAAAGAAAGTTGATATAAAATGATGGCCTTTTTCAAGCTTGTGCATCAACAAATACGTTTTAAGGGGTCTCTCCATGTAGGATGGTAAACTGTAATTTTTTTTTACCAAAGATAGTATGAATGATTGAAAATTGTTGATGAGCTCTTTTCAGGGCGAAGTTCAAAGTGGTTCATTCGTTATATAGGGTTTTGTATTAGGGACATAATAATTTTGTATGTTTACGTGAACGCACCCTTAAACTTTTTTAATAAGCTGTCAATGTTAAAACTTTAATTGAGGTCAACATTTTTATCAAGAACCAGCAACGTTGGAAAATTATTAAAAATTACTATTATCGAAAAATCATCTTCAGCGATGAAGCTCATTTCTGGCTCAATGGCTTTGTTAATAAGCAAAATATGCGTTATTGGTCAGCAATAAAACCACATGTGCTTCTTGAAATACTACTGCATCTGCAAAAAATTACTGTTTGGTACGGTTTTCATGCCGGAGGTGTGATTGAGCCGTATTTTTTCGTGAACGAAAATGACCGTCATGTTATCGTCATGTAACCGTCAATGGAGACCGCTATCGTGTTATCTTGGTAGATTATTTGTGGCCAGAATTGGATGAAATTGAGATATCAACAATATGTGTTTTCAACAAGACTGTATGCCACAAGGCATACAGCACACTTCACAGTCGATTTATTGAAATTAATTTATTTATTGTTATGACCTTAATGGAAATCCCTTTACTATTTCAAAGTCGGGCCCACGTAGCGCTTGGGCGCAGAGCGAGTGTTAGCTATAGGGTGGAGCTTCTTAGTTATCCTGGTACTTACTTAGCTCATTTTGATAATACGTATGTGCGTATGTGCGACAAAGTATTTTTCTTAGTATTTCCCCTTGAAATTGTGTACTATATTTCATTTTATATACAGTGTCGGTTAACATCAGTTTTATTTTCCTTCTTCATGCTCGCTGTGGTCAAAGTAGTTCGAAAAGAATGAGTTCGTATCCAAAAAGTTATGACACAAACTATCGACAGAGTAGGCCTGTTAAAAGGTCATTTCATGGCAATCGAAATACTGAGTAAAGGTGTGAATAAAGGTGCAAGTTGTAGGGAAATTCCAAGTGCGAAAGAACTGCATACTTCAATTGCAGAAAATTTTGCAGTTAATTCTTTGTTGTGCTATCATTTTCCCATTTTTTTCCATATTTACAGCGTTATCGGATATTCTAATGTCAAATTCGTGTAAAAACTGTAAAATTCATAAAAAAGGGAAACAGGTGCCCTGGTTTTAAAATTGTTGTTAAGTGTAACTAACAATACTGCATATGAGAAAAACAGTGTTTGTTATGCGGCTCTTAGGTGTTGGGAGACAAGGGTTGAATTTGTTCTACAATTACATGGACATTGGTGCTGGTATATCGAAAGACACATGAAATAACATTTACATTTATAAACATTCCTCCTCAAAAAATGTGTTCGAATACTGGTTTAGCAAATCGAAGTAGTAGGAGAGTGCTCCTGCCAGAAGGGTATTGTAAAACAATAAGTAAATCAAACAATATATTCTGCATATCAAAATTTGACTAATAATATACAGATTCCATAATTTGAGTTCGAAAAATTATTATGGTTGTTATATTTTTATATTCGTCGCCATTTTGTTTTAAGGACTTTGACCCCGCCGCTTGATGAGTCATCAATATGACATACCATTTATAAAATTTTCTTCAAAATTCGTGCATATTTATAGTGGCTAGGTCCGATGCAAACGTGTATCTCCCTAGTATCAGATTTTTCAGGTCAAAGGTGTCCAATCGCGAGGGGGGCTCACAAAATTTTCGTACATTTCCCTTTCCCCTGCACCCCTCAAAGCAAAATCCACATGCGATGAAACTTTTTTATTCGGGGACCATTCCCCTATATGGGGAGACCCCCCTTATAAACGTAATAAATTTTTTTTCGTAGTAAAACTTTGAAGAGGGCGTCACTTTACACTTACCTACAAAATTTTATGTTTCTAGCTTATGTTGTTTGCGAGAAAAAGTAGTGTGACAAACGGACGGACGGACAGACAGAGATTTTAGTAGGGTATTGTAAAATGATTTTAAAATACCCTTAAAATAAGCCCAGATGTGCTGGAACTGACTGCAAAACAATTGGAAGGATTATATGTTCGAAATGTGACGTAGGATTATGCATAAAATGTTTTAAGAGTTCTTCTTCTTCTTCTTAGCACTACAGCCCCTTTCGGGCCTTCGCTTCCTGCAAACAGCGCCTCCAACTGTCTCGGTCCGTTGACCGCGTCATCCGATTCCGAAATCCGAGCAGCAATGAACTGTCTTCGTCGACCGAGTCAGATCAGTGTTTCCTCGGTTTCCCCACTGGCCGCCGGCCTTCAGTTCTCCCAACGAATACCTTCTTGGGTATCCGTTGTTCGTCCATACGATTCATATGTCCAGCCGATTGCAACTTCCGCAGTCTTACTTCATACAGCTCATGCTTCTATCGAATTCGCCATTGGTCCCCGTCTAGCTTCGCTCCGATTATTCGCCTCAGGACCCGTCGTTCAAAGGCATTCAATATATTTGCGGATGGTTGGGTTAGGGTCCATGTTTCACTCCCATAGCATAACACAGGTCTTATCACAGATTTGTATTCTTGGAGCTGTGTATGCAGCTGGTCTTCAAGATCGTCAATACTGAGCAAAATATTTTATTTGCAAGCTGTATTCTTCGGCGTATTTCGTCTCTTTCATTGCCCGTTTTCATTATTTTGGCGCCTAAATACACGAATCCGCTAACATTTACGATACTGTATTTGCCAAGTGTGATATTTTGTGTATTTGGGGTATTTTTCCTCGACAGCGTTATGAGCTTTGTTTTGTTTTCGTTGATTTGTTGCCCTACTAGTTTTGCTTCGCTGTCGAGTTTAAGGAAGAGTTCTTTGGCAGTTGTTAATGACCGTGACAGAATGTTGATGTCATCCGCATAGGCCACTACCTGGCTCGACTTGAATAGTAATGTACCTCGCGTATCGACAGGTAGCTTCCGTATGACGTACTCCAGAGCCAAATTGAATAGCAATGGAGCCAGCCCATCTCCCCGCTTTAGTCCGATATTTGTGTCAAAGGCATCGGCGAGTTGGTTATTGATGCGGACTTGGAAGGTCGTCGACGTCATTGTCATTTTGGTAATACGGACTTATTTGGCTGGGATGCCAAAATCAAGCATTATTTGGTACAGTGCGTTACGATCAATACTGTCGTATGCTTGCTTGAAGTCAAGGAAAATTTGTTGTGCGTCTATTTTGAACTCCCAGCATTTTTCAAGTACCTGCTTGACCGTGAACAATTGGTCTTTTTCCGATCTACCTACTCTAAAACCACCTTGATACTCCCCAATAATACTGAGAAAATATTTTGTACGCCGTACAAAGTAGTGATATGCCTCTATATTTTCGCACTGTAGCTTGTCACCTTTTTTGTGGATAGGGAATATAATTGGTTGGCTCCACTCTTTCGGCATATGTTCTTGTTCTCCATTTAATTTTGTGTATTTTATTTTTATTTTTCTTCTCGAAATCGATTTTCGACCGTAAGCGTTCGGTCTTCTTCAGCGATTAATTTATTTTTACTCACATTCCTGCCGATATACTAGCTATGTTTAAGAAAATTTACTCTAGATCATTAAAAGGTAATTAGGGTAAGTACATCGGAAAAAGTTGAATCGATTGGAAGAAGCGGCCAAACCAGTGAAACAATTCGTAGAAGCTCAAGAAATCCCCGGACTGGCTGTCAACAAATCGAGTATACTTTTTAATGAAAAGGAAATGCGTTTACTCAACATGGGATTAAATTACGCCATAAAACCATCAAGAATACCTATAGAGGAGATCATCGTAGAAACGGAAGCAGCAATGAGCAGACTACCGGAAGCACAGAAAACGATGGCAAGGAATGATATAGCCGAGGCGATAAGGGGAGCGAAAAAAGTGGTAAACAGCGGAGAGGCGAGCATAGTTGCTGAACTGAAGAAGAAACCTGTTCACTTTGTCAAGGCAGATAAAGGAAACACAGTGGTAGTGATGGATAAAAGCAAGTATGATGAGGCGGTCATACAAAAGCTAAGCAGCGGTAATTTCTTCGAGCTACGCCGGAGCCCGTTAGAGGAATCCATGAAAAGATTCGAAAGGACAACTAAAAGTTGTTTGTCATTAATTGGCGAATTGACGAAGGTTAGAGTGAGCAACCCTACTTTGCCTAGGATAAAGCGTTTGCCAAAAATACACAAAGAGGGGAACGAAATGCGTGAGATTATTTCGGCCGTGAATGCACAGACCCAAAAACTGGCAAGATGGTTGGTGAACGAATTTAAGGGAATGATCCAAATGGATGGTAGATCTGTAAAAAACAGCAAAGAATTCTTCGAGAAAATCCTGAAGTTTGGCCCACCAGCGCAAGACAAAATTATGGTGTCTTTCGACGTGAAAGCTCTATTCCCGAGTATTCCGGTGATGGAGACACTGGGATATATAGAAGAATGGCTTTCTCACCAAGAAAACTCATTATCTTGGAAAATTAAAAACTAGGCAGTATATCCAACTTGCGAGACCTTCACCTTTCGGGGGAAATTTTATAAGACGAAAGGCGGAGTTGCGATAGGAATTCCACTTTCACCATTCTTCGGCGAGCTATTTATGACGAAACAAGAAGACAGACTGCAGGAGAAAGGCCAGTTTCCAAAACATTGGGTCCGATATGTGGACGATATGTTTGCATATGTGAAAAGGAGTAACGTGGAAAAGGTGCTTCCTGACCTGAATGGAGCCCACAAGAATATAGTATTCACGATGGAGGAAGAGAAAGACGGTGAACTATCGTTCCTAGATATAGTAGTAAGGAGGACCCTAACCAATATAACTTTCGATGTATACCGGAAAGCAACTCACACACAGAGAACGATTCCAAATACATCAAATCATTCGCAGCAAATCAAGGTTACTCCGTACAGAGCCATGATCCACGGGATGCTCGATTTGCCGCTAAGCAAGGAAGCTAAAGAAAAGGAGATGAGGTACATTGTTGAGACAGCTAGACTAAATGGCTTCAAGGGCTCGACGATTAGGAGAATGGCACAGAAGATTCAGATTAATAGACAGCGTCAGGGACGATCAACATTATCAAAGGCGAATACCGAAAGAACGTACTGGAAGGCTCTAACTTGTCACGAAGGCATCAGCAATCGGATCAAGTGGCGAATAAATCAGCTCAATTCTGTACGGTTAATCGAATCAAGCAGCAAAAACCAGCTCAAAAACGTTCTCGGATCAACGAAAGACAAGCGCGAACCACACGAGAAATCTGGTATCTATCGCATCGAATGTCCCACTTGTGAAGAAGTGTACATAGGTCAAACGAGGAGACTCATCGGCACGCGAATCAAGGAGCATCTAGGCGAAGCAGCAGCAGCAAGAAAGAAAGAAAAAACTTCGAATTTCAAGTCGGCGGTAGCGGAACATATTATCACGAAGGGACACGAGATAACAATGGAGGACGCTGTAGTCATCAAGGAAGCTAGAGATATACTTGAATTGGATGTGATGGAAAGCCTGGCAATTACCCGGGAATGGAAAAAGTTGATGAATCAGGATGACGGAAACTGCAGATCATGGCTATTTAAATTAATTAAATAATAATATCTTTTCTGAATCTTGTAAAAATAATATTTTTATAACTACCACCTTTTGTAAATTACGTTCCCTACCTTTTATTAGCTTAAGCAAATTACCTCAATTTATTTTTAATGATCTAGAGTAAATTTTCTTAAACATAGCTAGTATATAAGCAGGAATGTGAGTAAAAATAAATTAATCGCTGAAGAAGACCGAACGATTACGGTCGAAAATCGATTTCGAGAAGAAAAATAAAAATAAAATACACAAAATTAAAAGGAGGCTGTCTTTTTCTATTTTCAGTTGGAGTATTTTGTGAAGGCGAAAATGAATTCGATTACAAATATATGTTCTTATTGCCAAATGTACTGGATGACTTTGTGAATAGCTTACTGAGCACTACAGCCACCATATTTGATGAGCTTCACTGGAATCTCATCAATGCCCGGCGCTTTATTATTCTTTTGGGCTTTGATGATACAACAAACTTCATCCAGAGTTTGTGGTTCCAATGGAAGCTCTCCGCAGACATCTATAGGCTCCGCCACTATCGCAAAAGAGATTCACTATCGTATAGTACATTCTCGTTGATGGTTACTGTCAAAGTTGCAGCTGAATCGGACCCGTAGTTTTATTTTGACTGCGTGTCGAAGCGGATGTATCCACGGATTTTAAGAACAATGGAGAAAGAGCAATACCGATCCATGATTCTACTTTTGTTTTTGAAAGGGAAATTGCGCAGCGAGATTAAAGGGCGCTTGGATGCTTTGTACACGCTGACTCTGCTTCTGCGATGGTGACCGTAAAAATTGGTTTGATGAGTTTCAACGTGGTTGCACGTCGGTTTTTGATAAGCCATGCCCAGGTGCCCCAAAAACGGCTACCGCGGAGGCTAGCGTGACAAAAATCTGCAAACTCATATTTGCAGACTACCAGTTGAAGGTGCGTGAGATACTTGAGTAAGTAGGCCTCTCAAGAAATGGCGTAGATCATATCTTGGATGAAATTTCGGGCACAAGAAAGCTGTTGGAGCAATAGGCGCCTCATGTGCTCACTCTGCACAAAAAACAGAACCACGCGACTACTTCATAGCAGTGTTTGAAACTATTTAAGCGCAATTCGAAGGAGTTTCTGCATCCCTTCATGACCGTCGACGAACATGTCTTCACTAGTACACATCAAAGACCAAGGAACAGTCGAAACAGTAGACTTAACTCAGCAAACGTATTACAAAGAAGGCGAAGACTATCTTATTGGCCGGAAAGGTGATGGCCACCATTTTTTGAGATTCATCGACTCCTTAAAGAAGGGAAAAACGATCACATGGTTCTACTATGGTGAATTATGGGGCCAATTTGACGCCGGATCGCAGAAAAAGGCTCCATCCGGCAAAAAATATGTACTCTTCCACCATGATAACGCACCGTCTCCCCCCTCCGCCATTTCCAAATTTTTCGAATTGGGCTACAAAATGCTACCCCATCCACCATATTCTCCAGATTTGGCCCCGCGTAGCTGGCAGAACTTTGAGTCGAATGAAGAGGTCATCGCCAACATGGAGGCCTACTTTGTAGACCTCGAGAAAGCATGTTTTTCAGACGGGTTAAGGAAGTTGGAGCATCGCTGGGTCAAGCGTATCAAGCTAAGAGGAGATTATGTTGAAAAATAAATTGTGACTTTTCCAAAATTACCTTTTAGGCAAAGTAGTTATCGGTCCACCTTCATAAGTACCTTGGCTATGGCCATACAACAAAAGGAAACAAGGGATGTGATACAAGCTCACTTTGCTACAAGCGGGGGAGAGGGGGACACAAAATGAGTGAATCTACGGGCGAGACACATTGCATTTTCTGTAAGCACACTGGTCTTAGTGTAGCTGAAACCAGACACATCCTGGGGGCAGAAAAGTGACGGATCTACAAAGGAGGTCCTTACAAAGGCCAAAGCAGAACTCCAGTGACTCATATCTTGTAGATAAACTTTCACAGCAGTCACATAGCCCCAAACTTACTGAAATAGTTTGCCAATGAAATGGAAGCTCACCTGCTGCTGCCCAGTGGCCAGTATAATGATAGGAGCTCATCAGTATTTGACGATGATGTCTTTAGTACTGCTGCTATCTAGATGCCAGCCATGGGTGGTAGGATGCGTTTATGCGTGCTAATTATGTAGGATTATTAATTTTTAGTGTGTATCTTATGCCAAATGAGCCAATACCACACAAGGCATGCTTGTGTAAGATTCTAGTGGAAAATTAGTCCTGGTTAAGATCGGCAAAACTAGGCTTGTGGTCTTTAGCACCAGCAACACCATACTTTCTACCACTGGGGCTTCACTGTAACCATCCCAGATGTGACGTCCACCTTGGAGCTCCTATTATCAAGGAAGAGTTCTATGGGACTGCTCCACAACGGATCACCAGTGTATAGCAGTTGAGATGAAGGACTGTCCTTCTTGGCACACATATAGCTCAGCTTCCCTGTCTCGGGTGGAACTTTGGGAGGATGGAAGCTGAGAAACTTGTTGGTGTACTCATGATATAGGCATCGACACCTGGATCTTTCATACTCTATCGGAGAACCCGGTATGGAAAGCCCCGGCATATGAAAGCAATGAACGGCAGGGTGAATGTCACAAGCTCTAACGAGACACCCAGCCGGTATGAACTTCAGAAAAGGCAAACCCCAAGCTCACTACATATAAGTCAGTCAGAAGGTATCTTTGCAAACTTTTTAACAAAAGCATAGTCAACTGCTGGATAGCGTAAATTAGGGGCCTGGACTATTAGCTAGTCATTAGGAAGCTGAGAGACCAACGTTTGCCCTGCATATACAGGCAAAAAAATGGATGAGGGTGTCCAAGCTTCTGTCCCTATTGGAGCAGTCCACCTGAAACTCGTGTAGATTCCCCATTTTTTATGAACATGATATCGGAGGAATGTCCATGAAGGCAAAAAGTTCCAGGGCCAAATGTAGTTCTACCTAAGGTACTGAAGATGGTCTATTAGTTCTCTCTTGACTTGCTACTCAGTTCATTCAACGCTTGCCTGCATGAAGAGATACTTCTGGAGCGTTGGAAAGTAGTAGGGCTGATGTTGGTCAGTAGAAGGAATAGGGAGTCCCGAGTCACCAGCTGCATTCTACCCATTGTATATGGCTTTGCAAACAGCTCATCAGGAGAAGACTTGCTGACACGATTTATACTGCTGGAATTCTGTCTGTTGCAATACCAGCATACCCTATGTATGTTGGCATGCACTAGGAACTTAATAGGATGTGTATCCTATATACACATCAAGGCTCCCGGGAGATTGAGAACTCACTGTTTAATAAATACCCGCTACTTCATACTTGTCAATTAGATTAGTGAAAAGGTGTTCGTTTATTTAATGACTTAATTTTTAATTCATTAGTTGTTATGTTATGCAATTAAACGTTCAGTTGACTATATAATATTAATATCATATTTGCTTATGAATTCTTCAAATAATTAATTTATGACAGAGACAATTAATGAGGTTTTATATTTGCGTACATATAAAGTTAGAGCATTAATTGAGCTGTAAAATTTCTGCGATTTATATTTGCTTTAATGATATGTATTCAGGGGGTAAAGGAAACTCGAAGAAACCAGCGTTATTGCCTTAGGACGCTAGTACTCAGGCTGACGCCCCGAGCATGCAGTCAGATTAATAAATCAATTAATTATTAGTTCAACTGCAGGCCCCAGGCGTAAATGCCTTGGAACGCTAATAATCGGGTATATGCTATGCAGATGAACGTATTCTGAATTTGCAAAATGAGTGAATCTACGGGCGAGACACATTGCATTTTCTGTAAGCACACTGGTCTTAGTGTAGCTGAAACCAGACACATCCTGGGGGCAGAAAAGTGACGGATCTACAAGGGAGGTCCTTACAAAGGCCAAAGCAGAACTCCAGTGACCCATATCTTGTAGATAAACTTTCACAGCAGTCACATAGCCCCAAACTTACTGAAATAGTTTGCCAATGAAATGGAAGCTCACCTGCTGCTGCCCAGTGGCCAGTATAATGATAGGAGCTCATCAGTATTTGACGATGATGTCTTTAGTACTGCTGCTATCTAGATGCCAGCCATGGGTGGCAGGATGCGTTTATGCGTGCTAATTATGTAGGATTATTAATTTTTAGTGTGTATCTTATGCCAAATGAGCCAATACCACACAAGGCATGCTTGTGTAAGATTCTAGTGGAAAATTAGTCCTGGTTAAGATCGGCAAAACTAGGCTTGTGGTCTTTAGCACCAGCAACACCATACTTTCTACCACTGGGGCTTCACTGTAACCATCCCAGATGTGACGTCCACCTTGGAGCTCCTATTATCAAGGAAGAGTTCTATGGGACTGCTCCACAACGGATCACCAGTGTATAGCAGTTGAGATGAAGGACTGTCCTTCTTGGCACACATATAGCTCAGCTTCCCTGTCTCGGGTGGAACTTTGGGAGGATGGAAGCTGAGAAACTTGTTGGTGTACTCATGATATAGGCATCGACACCTGGATCTTTCATACTCTATCGGAGAACCCGGTATGGAAAGCCTCGTCATATGAAAGCAATGAACGGCAGGGTGAATGTCACAAGCTCTAACGAGACACCCAGCCGGTATGAATTTCAGAAAAGGCAAACCCCAAGCTCACTACATATAAGTCAGTCAGAAGGTATCTTTGCAAACTTTTTAACAAAAGCATAGTCAACTGCTGGATAGCGTAAATTAGGGGCCTGGACTATTAGCTAGTCATTAGGAAGCTGAGAGACCAACGTTTGCCCTGCATATACAGGCAAAAAAATGGATGAGGGTGTCCAAGCTTCTGTCCCTATTGGAGCAGTCCACCTGAAACTCGTGTAGATTCCCCATTTTTTATGAGCATGATATCGGAGGAATGTCCATGAAGGCAAAAAGTTCCAGGGCCAAATGTAGTTCTACCTAAGGTACTGAAGATGGTCTTTTAGTTCTCTCTTGACTTGCTACTCAGTTCATTCAACGCTTGCCTGCATGAAGAGATACTTCTGGAGCGTTGGAAAGTAGTAGGGCTCATGTTGGTCAGTAGAAGGAATAGGGAGTCCCGAGTCACCAGCTGCATTCTACCCATTGTATATGGCTTTGCAAACAGCTCAGCAGGAGAAGACTTGCTGACACGATTTATACTGCTGGAATTCTGTCTGTTGCAATACCAGCATACCCTATGTATGTTGGCATGCACTAGGAACTTAATAGGATGTGTATCCTATATACACATCAAGGCTCCCGGGAGATTGAGAACTCACTGTTTAATAAATACCCGCTACTTCATACTTGTCAATTAGATTAGTGAAAAGGTGTTCGTTTATTTAATGACTTAATTTTTATTTCATTAGTTGTTATGTTATGCAATTAAACGTTCAGTTGACTATATAATATTAATATCATATTTGCTTATGAATTCTTCAAATAATTAATTTATGACAGAGGCAATTAATGAGGTTTTATATTTGCGTACATATAAAGTTAGAGCATTAATTGAGCTGTAAAATTTCTGCGATTTATATTTGCTTTAATGATATGTATTCAGCGGGTAAAGGAAATTCGAAGAAACTAAACTATTAAGACTCTAACTGGAGGCCCCGAGCGTTATTGCCTTAGGAAGCTAATACTCAGGCTGACGCCCCGAGCATGCAGTCAGATTAATAAATCAATCAATTATTAGTTCAACTGCAGGCCCCAGGCGTAAATGCCTTGGAACGCTTATACTCGGGTATATGCCTTGAGTATGCAGTTGAACGTATTCTGAATTTGCTTATCCCGGGCTAAGTACGTTGGGATGGAATAAGCTCGGGCGCACGCCTTGAGCCAGCGAATGGAGAAATACTTCTCGATTTTCTTGCTTCTTCAATTTTCTTTTATAGCTATACATGCAGATTTAATTGCTTACCAACTAAAATAATGAAGACAATGTAAACTATCACACGATCCGAAGTTCAAATGTAGCGTTTTTTACCGCCATCTCTCTGTGATTGGTGCAACCAAAAAGCTCAAGCTTTCGCTCGATTTACATAATTGCGTGTAACCAATCCGTTCGTTGTGTATTTGTTTAATACTTAATACGAGTATGGATATACACCCACTTCTGCTAATGCATGATACGGACGCCACGCCCACAGATGCTTTGATTACAATTCCCAGCTTTTCGTATATGTTGTCATTCACAGTACACAGAGAGGAACGACGGAATACGGACCGAGTAATATTTGCACTGCGGCTCCCGTAACATGTCTCCACGGCAACATGTCTTAGGACTAGTTCGTGCCAACATCGATGCTATCAGTGGAGTGGTAATCACGGTCCAACATACAGAGGCACTTAGAAGTCAACGTGATGGGTTATCTTAGTGGTTAGTCTCGATGTCAGAAATGCTTTCAACTGAAAGAACTGGAAAATCCTGTCCAAGTACGAGAATATTCGAAGAGCTATCTGAAGACCCATAGCCTGTATGTGTATATTCTGAAAGCACTGGAAAATCCTTTCCAATTAGTAGAATATTCGAGGAGCTATCCGAAGGACCACAGCTTGTTCTTTGTCACAACAGAAGAACGGCAGAGGATGGAAATTAACTCAAGTATCGCTTCCAGGACATTGAAGAACATTTCGTACAACTGGCTATTCAGGCTTGAGCTTCTGAATAAGTCGTACTTTATTGACTATGCGGATGATGTTGCAACACTAGTTGCTAAACGCATATTCTAATATGTGTAATTTTAATCATATATGCTAATGCTGAAAGTGAGGAATTGGATAACTAATCGCGGGCTTAGCTTGAGACTGGAGGAAAGTGGTCATCCTGGAAATGAAAAGAGTCACCAGAGTGTAAACTATTAGTATCAGAGGATCATTTGCTGATCCAAACCAGCAGTGAAATACCTGGGCAAACTGATAGACTTGAAGATGGATTTTGCTGAAAAAATTAGGAGAATAGCTGAGCATTTGTAATATTACTCATTCAATTGATGCCTGACATGGGAAACTCAACCCATTAATATGGCGACTCCTAATGAGTGTCGCGCATCTATACTTTTCTATCGTATAGAGCTATAAAGCGACATCGGAGCAAAAGTAGAAAGACAGGTGCAGAGAAAAGGCCACTTTGGATTGCAACCGCGTATCGAGCCGATTCTGGGTCAGCGGTGTTTTATTCATAGGAGTGACTCCCATTGTTCTCCTTACCGAAGAGAGTATGAATATATATCTGGGCAGAAATTAAGAGCCAGGAGAGAGATTACTAGGATAGAAAGGCTTTGCTCTCTCAGCAGCTTGCAATAGGCTCAGAAAAGCAACACAAAAGAAAGGTGGACCGCATTGCTAATCCCATACCTGAGGCCGTGGTTTAATAGAAGGTACGGTGACTTCTACCTGACTAAGCCCTTAAGTGGGCAGGGATAGTAGTCTTCCGACTTCTTGTTTTATACAGAAGAAGATAATTAAATTAATTGATCAATGGAATTGAATAGCACATGTTGTTTATGCAGTTCTGGGGGATAAGAAGGACATATCACAATGCTGGAAGGATCAAGTGTGAAAGGGTCCCTTTTTATTTTCCCTTCCTTTTAGCACAAGAAGAGACTCCTGTAGCTTGAAGGTACTTCACGGCGTAAGAAAAAGAGACTTTGTCTGAACTAATTTGTCAAACTCTTAGTGGCTGAGTTCTCAGATTCACTGGGGAGGTTACTAGTGGGTGATCCAGAAGCATTGTGCGCTTGAGAGGCGGTCAAATGTCTTCACCTCCCTGCGCAAATATATAGTTCAAACTAAATAAATTCATATAGATACCTTATACTAAAAAATCTTATGATAAGGATGTCATTCATAAGGGAGTAAGTTTCAAAACAATTATAAATTTTCTTATTAATTTACAATTTTCTTTAACACAAAAACTACGGTTTGTTAAGATTTGCACGAAGATTTTAGAAAAGATGCGTTTTTTAAACGGTCTTTTCAACCATAAAACGTTCTTCAATTTGATTTTTATTAACATACTATTGCACATAACATCTTTATATAGTAAAACAGGGTTTTCCAATTAGAGGTGTTATTTTGATATTAGAAGAAAAATGCCATTTTTAAATATAAATGAACGAATGTTTATTTCATTATAAAGAAGAAAGTATGCCGTTAATAGCAAAAATTACATCAAGCAAATGACCACCACGACCACGCTTACAGGACCATATCCTTTTCATGAAATTTTCCATAACCGAATCGCAAAGCAGCTGCCCTATGTCCTCGATAGCCTCACGAATTCCATCTTTGAGGTCTTGAATCAACGCCGGGCTGTTGGCGTCGACCTTCTTTTTCACGTGGCCCCAAAGGAAGAAGTCGCAAGGTGTTAAATCACAAGATCTCGGTGACCAATTGTGATCACCTCTTCGAGAGATAACACGGTCCGGAAACTTTTCCCGTAAATGATCAATGGTTTCGTTGCTTGTGTGGCACGTAGCGCTGTCTTGTTGAAAGTAAACGTTGTCCAGATCAAAGCCATCCAATTTCGGCCATAAAAATCATTAATCATCTCTCGATAGCGCAATCCATTCACTGTAACTGTTCCTCCAGCCTCATTTTCGAAAAAGTAAGGTCCAATGACTCTGCCGGGCCATAAACCGCACCAAACAGTCACACATTGAAGATAGAGAGGCTTTTCAACAATAACTCTTGGGTTTTTCGAGCCCCAGATGCGACAATTTCGCTTGTTGACGAAGCCGCCGAGTCACTCAAGATGATTTTCGATGGAATTCCGGATCATTTCCATGCATTTCAAGGACCCAATCAGTAAAGACACGACGTTGTTGACGACCCACCGGCTTGAGTTCTTGTGTTAACTGAACTTTATTATAAAAAATACGGTGAAATGACGTTTGTAGAATACTAATTCCAAAGAACGACGAAGAATGAACAAACCTGGGTTTTCTTCAACACTTTCTTCTACAGCAGCAATATTCTCGGCTGTTCTTGAGTGAAGTGCACGGGTTTGATTCTGCACATCACTAAATTACCCCAACAGCTTGAATTTTTCCACCAATTTCTGTGTTGCGGTCCGACAAGTTGCTTCACTACGACCCAAAAGTGTTCAAGTTTTACGAGCCGTCTCTGCTAATTTTTCACCATTTTAATCGTGAATTCTAATAATTTTAGTGCGTTGTTGAAGCGTGTATTGTTCCATTTTAGGTAAATTTCTCGAGAGAAATTTACCTATTGCGGAGAGCATCATATAGATATATATATATATATATATATATATATATATATATATATATATATATATATATATATATATATGGGATATAACGAAATTTGTGACCACGATAGAGGTTGCAATTTTGCTTCGATTTTCACCAAATTTTCAGGAAAGGTGTATTGGGTAATTATCTCGGTTAAGTTCGTGAACCAGCTATATCGGATGGGCAAAAACAAAATGGCGGCCATTTTAGACGAAAAATCGTGATTTCTATTCTGACCAAAGTATAGCTCCGATTTGGATGAAAATTGGTACAAGGGTTCATTGATGTATGCGATGAATTTCACAATAAAAAATCCAAAGTCGGTACGGCAGAAACAAAATGGCGGCCGCTCAAAGGTCGAAAAACGTGCAAAATTTTGTTGTTGTAATAGTGGTCAAAGCTTTCAACAGATTTTCATGAAATCTGGTAACTTGAAAGAAATTATAAGTATCTAAAGAATCGCGTGAAAAAACTGGAGGTCAGGTTGCGAAAAACAAAATGGCGGCCAGTTGAAGGGCGAAATTTCAAAGGCTTTTTAAAGACGCAATTTTAATCCAACATATATGAAATTCGGTTACAAGATAGACATTATTTAGGCCTAAAGTCTTTGATATTTTGGTGATCATGCATGAGCAAATTTCAAAATGGCGGCCGTTTAAATATGCGTTTTTTCAGGTTTTTATGGCCCTCTAGCGGTCACATTTTCCAGCGGATTTTGATGAAACTTGAGATTATGGATCTCTGTACTTTTCTTTAAAAATTGAATTATTTTGCCCTGTCTAGAGTGAAACTCCTATTTGAACGAGATAGTACATTGATTGATGAGTTCCTAGCATACAAAGATTTAAAATAATCCAAAATAAAATGCATGCATTCAAAATGGCGGCCCCCAAAGGTCAGAAGGCAAGCGCAATTCGCTATTTTAGTGCCAACTGAAATAATGAATATTTTTCATGATAACGTTTTAAATGACTTTACTTGATAGAATTTATAAACCAGACCATTTTAAGATATTGTAAAATCTTTTTAACAATCCCCTTAAAAAATTATAAAATCGCGACTTGTCTGTCTGTCCGTCCGTTTGTTCGTGCGTCAAAACAAGTTTTCTCGCAAACCACATGAGCTAGAATGAGGAAATTTTCTACGTAGGTCAAAAGTGGTGCCTCTTGAAATTTGCAGTGCAAGAAAATATTTTAAGGTATTTTAAGGGGGGTCTCCCCGTACAGGGGGGTCTCCCCATACAGGGGGGTGGCATACCATTTTTTTTATTTCTGTAGCAGCCAAGATTCTCAACAGATTCCGCTGAAACTTGAAATTATAAGTTATTAACGCAAGTTAATTTAATTTAATCATGCAAATCGAATGACAAATAAAAAAGTCGAAAATTTACGGCTTAATATTTTTAGCAGCCGATTTCAATAAAAATTGAAATGACAGCCCTCATAGTTCAGAAAAAAATTGAAAATGTATATATTAATGGCAACGCAAGTGCTGATTAAACTTTCATGGAAATCTTTTGAAATTAACTATTCGAGCTATTTAAGCCTTTGTGTGGTTACCACTGTGAACTGTGTCAACAGCAAATGCGAGAAGGGCGAAACCGGTATTTATATGTTTACAACAATTTATTATCCGCCGATTTTCAATATGTAATCCATACGTATGCAACTCAATTTAATTAGCAAAATATTCGCGCCCCGATAAAAGGTCTCTAAGAACGAACGTGGCCAGATTTTTTGAATGATAATAAATACCCATGTGGTACTACGAAAATTGCAGAAAGAAGTTGAGTAGTAGGCAAGCAAAATTTTTTTTCGAAGCTTTATGCTACATACGAGAAATTTACCTTTCCGGCTGGTGCTGCCAACGGGGATTTTTATTATTGGCGTAGTTTATACTTGTCAAATATCAAAAGAAAGACAGATTCAAAAGTGACATCTACCGAAATAGCGGGCTATTCAAAATAACACGTCCTAATGGAAAACCCTATATTTACTGTCATACTAGAGTCTTATGTAGAGTGAGAAAAAGCCACATTAAATTGTGAAACTTTGAATAACTTTATTTTGATGACTATCAAATTACTGTCCTAAAGATGTGCTGATTCTTTTTATTACTAACACAACTAAAGCAAACTTGTTATGTATAAAAAATCAGATGGTCTAGAATAAACAACCGCATTATGAGGAATATGATATAGTTGTAGTTTTCTTGCAGAAAAATAAAAGGATCATAAAATATATTTGACAAAAAAATTTTGATGCGCAGTTACATCGTGTTGTCATTTCCTCCTTCCATTATTAGACCAATACTAGTGCGATGAAATTCCCCATGAAATGCTGGAAATTTTTTGAATTTAATCAAAGGAAGTCTTACAATTTCATCCTTATCGAACCGATTGCTATAAATATCAATGGAGCGTACGCATATATCCCTAACTAGGTCCCAACATTCCTTTTACTTTCCCAATAAACTCGTCTCTATTAACATACTGAGAAAGCTCAATAAACAGATGAATGAAGTTAAATGATTCTAAAAAAAAAATAGCAAAGATAGAAAACATGTTTTCCTTATTATCCTTTTGAAGATTTTCTTCTATATTGTCATTCGTGATTTTTGTTATGATTTGGTTAGTATACTCTTTTTTGTTGCGGTTTTAAAGAGCTTTTCGATCCTTAAAACCCAAAATTCTGAATTTATTGGCGTGGTTGGAAGAGACTTTAGTCGGATTCCGTGCTTGTGGGCTTAACATAAAAGAAATGTGGGTCGAACATTTGATATGCTTCCTCCACACGTATAAACAGCCCATTTGTTTTATTTGCTGTAAATCTAAGCTATCTAAATAATATGATATACAATTCACATGGATTATCAGGTCAATGTAGACTCATAAAGGATAAAATAAAGATAACACATATTACTGAAAACATAAGGATCAATAAAAATTGAAAAGTATTTGCCTTTCACAAATACATTTCTGCTGTATGTGTGCAGTGTACATGAAATGGAATATTCATTAGTTGACTTGCTCCGACAAAACCCTAGCTATTAATTAAATAAAACATCTAATAATTTTTGTCCTTTATATAAGGCCTAAATTTGATAAGAATCCATGGCATTCGAAAGAGGACTAACGTATCCTTTTTCTCGAAATTTCAAATGAGGATGCCAGAAAGAACGGCTTGGTGGTTGTACTAGTTTGTTTTAGCTTCGCTGTGATGTTACAAGCAAGATTTACATTTTAATGTTGCTTTAATTTCCCACTCCCGGTTCATGTTTCGTCCTTGAAACGATGAGCACGAATATTTGGAAATGGTAATTTGTTTTTGGGTTGTGTAACACCGACGATATAGGCCCTTGAAAGAAAGTACATGTACATGAGCTGGTGAGCTTGTGACACGTACATTAATAACAACCATATGAGGGTAGATAAAATGATAATTTGTTCCATTGGGGAACTTTGGAAAGTAAATAGATAAATTTTCAAGTACTTTATCTCAACTTCATGATTCACACGCGTACGTGAATTGGATTCGCACCATGCTTTGATTTGACTATTTGTTGATCATCAATTAAATAAAGCAATAGTATATTTATGGAGTTTGTCATTGTTTGTTATACGAAACGATACAAAGCATTAATTTTATCCATTTTATTTTTGTCAGATGTTAGCGTCGGTGGTGGTTAATCACATTAGCCTAGTCTACACTGATGTAAAATTAGATGTTCTTTATTTCTATAGGATATCAGCGGCTTATTATCCTTCACTTCAACAGAGATCCGTTCACGTCTCCAAGCCTTACATGAATTCGATCAAAATCATGAATTCAATCTTTAAGAAAATCTATTCTTGAACAACGTGTTTTTGGCTTTGGCCGCTCATGTTGTACGAAAGCAGTTCGATAAGTACTTAGCCTATAAAACAAAAACGAAATTTTTTTAAAAAGTGGCAATTTATTTAGCAAAACATAATCTCCTCTTAGCTCAATACACTTGACCCAGTGATGCTCTTAACCCGTTTGAAAATCGCCTCCTCATTCGACTCAAATTTCTGCCCGACGAGTAACTTTTTCAAGTCAGAGAGAATACGGTGGACGGGGTAGCAGTTCGTAGCCCAATTCGACCAATTTGGCCGTGATGATAGCAGATGTCTGTTTCTTCGCAAAATCGGGCCTTTTTTCTACAATTCGGCATAGTAGTGTCCTGTGACAGTTTTGCCCTTCTCCAAGTAGACGATGTAGATCACACCTTGTGAATCCCATAAAACGGTGGCCACCACCTTTCCGGCCGATAGGACAGGTCTTCGCCTTCTTTGGAGCACATTCGCTGGGTAAAGTCCACTGTTTTGACTGCTCTTTGGGCTCTGGTGTATACCAATGTTTCGTCGACGATCACGAAACGATGCAAAAACTCCTTTGGATTGTACTTAAACAGCGTCAAACACTACTCTGAACAGGTTTTTATGCTTGCGTTTGTTGTTCGGAGCGAGCAAACGCGACACTCATCGCACCGACAAAATTTAATGCAGGATATATCCCACGCAGACGTTTGAGAGGCCTACTTTCTCAGCTATCTCACATCTCTTCAATTAGCGGTCTGCCAACACGAGCTCGTGGATTTTTGTCACTTAATACTCTGTGGTAGCCGTGTTTGCGGTACCTTGGCGTAGCTCACCAAAAATCGACGTGCGACCACATTAAAACTCGTTAAACCAATTTTTCCTATTGCAGCAGAGTCAGCGTATACAGCACCCAAGCGGTCCTTGATTTTGCTGCGTGATTTCCCTTCCAAAAAACAAGAATCGAATCACCAACCGATATTGCTTTATCTCCATTTTTTTAAAAATCCGTGGGTAGGCCCACTTCCACACGCAGTCAAAATAAAACTACGAGTCCGATTTGGCTAAAATTTTGACCGTCTAGAAGAATCTAATATATGATAGTGAATCTTGTTTGTGATAGAGGCGCCATCAGGCGATGAGACTACGGTAATTATCGGACTGCCCTCGTATATACAGTATATGACAATTGACTCTTTGCTATACGCTTATCAATTCTTTTATGTTGCGTAGTAGACTCATTAAAGGTCTAGTCCTTAAAATGGCCAGAGCTAAGTAAAAGATACTAGCTAGCGCGCTTGATACGTGGTACCGACTAATTTGTATTCTTTTAATTTCAAATTTTTATTCTTTTTGTGTTGCACTAGTTTAGGGGCTTATACGAGGTGTGTTCAAAAAATATCACGAATTTTTTTTTTTTTTTCAAAAATTATTTATTTATTCATGAATATCTATTTTGTCCCCTTCAAAGTAGTCCCCATGAGATATTATACACTTGTGCCAACGGTTTTTCCAATCTTCGAAGCACTTCAAAAAATCATTTTTTTTAATCTTGTTCAGCTCCTGCTTCGATGCCGTCTTTATCTCGTCAAGCGTAGCGTAACGTCGTCCTTTCATGGGCCTCTTCAGTTTAGGAAACAAGAAAAAGTCACAGGGGGCCAGATCTGGGGAATACGGTGGCTGCGGCATCATTAGTATGTTGTTTTTGGCCAAAAAGTCGCGCACAAGCAACGATGTGTGAGCAGGGGCGTTATCGTGGTGCAAAAGCCAATTTTTGTTCTCCCACAAATCCGGGCGTTTCTGGCGGATTGCTTCGCGCAAATTGCGCATAACTTGCAGGTAATATTCCTTATTGACCGTTCTTCCCTGTGGCAAGAACTCATGATGCACCACGCCCCTGCAATCGAAGAAAACTGTCAGCAAAACTTTCACATTCGACCGAACTTGGCACGCTTTTTTCGGTCTTGGTTCATGCGGCAGCTTCCATTGAGATGATTGAGCTTTGGTTTCCACGTCATAACCATAAACCCACGATTTGTCACCAGTTATGACCCTCTGGAGCAAATTTGGTTCGTCGCGGACAGAGTTTAACATCTCATTAGCAATGTTCATGCGTTGCTGTTTTTGGTCGCAATTGAGCAATTTTGGTACGAATTTCGCGGCGACCCGTCTCATGCCCAAATCGTTGATAAAAATCGAATGGCACGAGCCAATCGATATGTTTAGGTCCTCAGCAACTTCTCTAACGGTGATTCGACGATTGGCCAATACAATTTTCTCCACTTCATTAATTTTTTCGTCTGTTGTTGAAGTGCTCGGGCGTCCGGCACGCTCTTCGTCGTTCACATCTTCTCGGCCTTCTAAAAACATTTTGTACCACCGATAAACGTTGCTTCGGTCCAAGGTAGCTTCTCCATATGCCACAGTCAACATTCGGAATGCATCCGCGCACTTAATTTCGTTTTTCACACAAAATTTGATACACGTTCTTTGATCCATTTTTTTGAATAAGTAAAAATCGAAGACGATTGAAAACACGTTCAAGTAAAGCAGCCATCACCAATCAAGTGAACATTCAAATGGCCGAGCTTGTCGGCATAAGTGACAGACATGAGTACCAACATAACCCGCGAAAATTCAAAATTCGCGATACTTTTTGAACACACCTCGTACTCGGCTCGGGTAATGTTAGCATAATAGTTAGAGAACCAGGCAAATTAAACACTGTGACCCACTTTTAAGCATGCTATTACCGGCTCCATTGCCATCCTTACCGTTTTTTTGGGGCTACTCTAGCTTAAGTCTCTCCAGACCCAACCACCTCACCCGACGATGGGCGTGAGCGCCGCTCGTTTGGTCCGCCGAGCCTCCAAAAGCTCGCCTAATCGAGAAAACAAACAACCGGAGGAAAGATATCACACTTAAATCGTTTGGCGCTCGCAGCCACCCAAACGCAAAAGCCACCTTTCAAATACCTGTAGCTTCCCCACCGAGGGAAAAATAAGAACTTTTAACACCCTTACGAATTATTAACGGCAAAAAGGAAAAACTTTAAATTCACCCTACTGAACTATCCACCCGCTGAATACAACCACTACGAATCTTTGCCTGATTATTGCCCCACGAAAATAATTCACAAGGAATATTTTTCACACACTGAAAATGCAACGTTCATAAAATATATGGAGAAAAGAAAATATAGATTCTACGCTATTAAGAATTGTTTATCAATTGTATTTTTTCACTTAATTCTTAAACACAAAACTGATTAAATTCAAATGCAAAGCCACCTTCAGTATTATACTTCCTAAATTAATAAGGAGCAATTTTGTTTCGCTGCTTAATGTACCCACAGCCAATTGTTTCCTCCTGCAGAGACTTCTTCCAATCGTCTCGTCCGATTTCTCCAATGTTCGCTTAATACTGTCCGGACACTAGTGCGTTTCCTTAGGCTCGGCCTATTTGCACTCCAACTTGCAATTTTCACTCAGGGAATTGGTTTATTTCAGTTTGATCAGCATCGTCTTATTTCTCCGTCAAAAATCGAAAAAAGCGCGCCAATCTTCCCGGACTTAAATACCCTCAGGTAATAGCCACTTCTCATCTACTAGGAAAATCTTGTTTAAGGGTTCACCACCTCCCAGCAGTGGTTTTTCCCCTTCGTGGGAGTAGTTCCTCCCGCTTCATTTCTACTCATACTAAGTTCCACTCAATAGCGACCCTGGTGAAAATAAAGGAAATGACGCGCTGAATGTGCTGATTGCATTTAACTGACACCTGAATCTGTCAGTAATGTTTATCCACACCTCGACGTGAGTTAAGGATTTCGTTGATAATCCTCATGTTCTATGTCTGACGAATTCGGTGCGACCACCCGAGTAGAAATGAGCTTAAGCATGCCTAAACGGGCATTAGGGCCTAATGCGGAAACAGTGGAGCTTGCCTATGTTAGGCATGCATAATGCAGGCCTAATGGGGGCCTAATTAGGCATGCCCAATTTAAGTAATTTTGAAAATTTCGCGTTTTATTGCAATTTGGAGGGTGAAAAAAATGCAATTGAAAGTTAAATTGGGAATTTTTCATATTTTGTCAGTTTAGGTATGCCTAATGCGGCCCTAATTGGGCATGCCTAATACAAACCTAATGGGAGCCTGATTTGGCATACCTAGCTCAAGCAATTTTGAAAATTTCCCATTTAAGTGATTACGTTTCAACTTTCAACTTTCTTTTTAATTTTTGATTTATTTCAACGATTATTTCGATTACCCTAAAATAACCACTAATTCGAGGAATTTTTTTCGAATTTTTTGAACGAATTTTTAATAAAACGTGGCACTTGCGCACTGTATAGATGATACAGAGCAACTACCGAGCTCTCTACAGTAAGTCAATATAGTACAAATACATATAAAAGACGTATACAATAAGAATAGGAGCAGCTGCCGCGGTAAGCAACGATTTGTATGTAAACCGGATTTTATTTAAAATTGCGTACCGTTACAAGTATAGCTACAAATCGTTTTCTATTACGAATTTCAAAATAAAATTCTGAGAAAGTATTTCTGTGAGCTTGTTTTTTGTATTTGGGAGGTAAATGCCATTTGCGCACAAAGTGTGGGACTCCCATGCTCGCAAGAAGGCAACTGGACTAACCGCTAAACACCTCCCTGTCAATCTGGGAACCAAGCCTGGAATCATTTGACACATTACTTCGGGCCAGGTCTCGTTTTTTTCGCCATAAGGTGCCTTCAAGCGGGGGATCCCTCTTCTAGCGGGAGGGGAGAAGGGAGGAGGAAGTGCCAGACAAGCGATCTCCCAGTCCCAACACCCCCGGCTGCTGTGAGTCCCTTTCATCTTTTAGGACTGCCAAACATAATGTGTCACCTGGTTCCATCTGTCAAGCGATTCGAGCATCGTCGCGACTATATTACCCGAGGTGAGCTCTCCCGTCTCCCTGTAAAGATCCCTTGGTAGCCTGAGCCATTTTGTGCACGCAAAAAATGTGTGGAAGGCATTGTCTTCTTCCCCTGGGCAAAATCGACAATCAGGGGACCATGACTTACTAATCTTGTGCAGGTAAGATTGAAAACTCCAACGCCCGCTCAAAAGCTGGGTCAGATTGAAGTCAGTCTCACCATGCCTTGGATCTGGCCATTGTGTCACATCCGGGATGAGACGCGCAGTCCACCTTTCCTTCGTGCAATACATCCAAGACTGCTGCCAATCCTCGAGTGAGCGCTGTCCCTCCTCGCGGACAAACATCTCCCTCGCATCCTCGTTTTGGTGCAGGTAAATAGCGTGACACTCTCTGGCAAGGAGGGTGACAGGTATCAAACTTGCAATAATTCTCACCACTGAATCAGATACTGTCAGATACGATGATGCAATCCTCAGTGATCCTCTTCTCTGTACTTGTGCGGTATACGTCCTTACTGAGAGCGTGGCCCCATACTTCTGCTGCATACAGTAACACTGAGCCTACGGCGCTCGTCAAGAGGCATCTTCTTGATGGGCTGGGTTCCCCTACGTTGGCCATACATCGACTCAGAGCTGATACTCAAGACGCAGCCTTTTTAGCCGATGCTCTGATTTGCTTAGAGAAACTCATCTTCGAGTCAATCAGTAATCCGAGGTACTTCACCGATGGCTTCGATTCGATTCATTTTTCTCCAATACTGATCATCGTTACTCTAGGGATTCTATTTTTTTGTCAAGATGACAATTTTGGTTTTCTCCAGTGCTAAATTGAATCCACGAGCAGTCATCCAGCCTCTCACTCGGCGCATTAGCATACCTAGCCTAAGTTGCACTTGTTCAACGGTGCGCTCAGCGACCAGAGCCACAACATCATCGCATAGCCGATCAAACGTGACTCATCTGGCATCTCAAGTCTCAATAGCCTGTCGTAAGATCCCTTCCCCAGGTCTAAATCAAGGATAGATCCCTCGGCAACACCCGATGTAATTTCCATCCTTCGTTAGGCATATTGTAGAGCAAGCTTTGGTCCTTTAAGTAGTTCCTCAAAAGCCGCATCAGATATTCTGGAACTTCAAAAGACTTTTCCAGCGTATCCCAAATATCCACCCATCTGGTGGAGTTGAAGGCATTCCTGACTTCGAATATCACCAGCAGGACGATCTGTGACTTGGTGCGGCTATACGAGTATGCCTCTGCCTTTTAAATCGCGTTTCCCACCTCTGCAATCGCACCAACGGCATTCCTGACTTCGAATATCACCAGCAGGACGATCTGTGACTTGGTGCGGCTATACGAGTATGCCTCTGCCTTTTAAATCGCGTTTCCCACCTCTGCAATCGCACCAACGGTGGAGCGTCTTGCTCTAAAGCCGTACTGCGAAGGAGATAAGTCTACAGTAGTGCAAATCGCGTCAGTGAGCCTTCCCTTGATTAGTTTCTCTAGCACTTTCCCAGCCGTGTCTAGCATGCGTAACAAGCGGTATGCAGATGGTGATCCGGGATTTCCCTTCCCTTTACTGATCAGCATGAGCCTTGCCACCTCCCACCGCACCGGGAAAACTCCGTCCCGTAGGCAAGCGGTGAATGTGCTGAGCAGCAAGTCAGGACAATGTTGATAGACAAGCCACAACACCTCAGCTGAAACACAATCTGGACCTGGAGCTTTCCTCGCTTTCAGTGGAAAGACTGCCTTTTCCAGTTCCAGCTGTGTGAAGAGTGGACACTCGACTGATGTTTCACCATGGATAGCATCAACACGGATGGTGTGGGCGGCAAAGAGTGCCTATACTACCTCATTTATCTTTTCTGCATCTTGTATGCAAGGTTTACGTAGGGCACCAAGCTTTCGCATAACTAGCTTGTAGCCAAGGCCCCACAGATCTTCGTTCACATGGTCCACTAGATCTTGCCAGCAGTGAGACTTGCTGACTTTGATCACTTTGCAAAGGCATTTACTAGGACTTAAATGCTGCTACCCGGTTGCATGCCTCGTTACGGTTCCATGCCCGTTGAGCCTCACGCTGAAGCTTGTGACACTCCCTTCATTTTTCAGCGATTTCAGTTAACCACCAGTATACTGGAAACTTGCTGTTACGGGGTTTTCGACGGGGCATAGAAGCTTTGCAAGCAGTTAGAATGATGTTCATAGTTGAGTTCACCACGTCTTGAGCTGCCAGTTCTTCCGTCCCCTCGGAATCTTCCTGCAGCGGTGCACCTCGACGAACCTCTTGACGTCCATCCTTCCGATGTTCCATTCAATTGCAGAAAGCCGAGAGCACGGACGTTGGGAGACAACATAACTGATCTCAAGCAGAATCCACTGATTACAGGCTAGCGAGGCGAATGTCACGTCCGGTATGGTTCCCTAACAGCCCATATGGTGGAAAGTCGGCGGTGTTTTTGTATTCTAGGATTTCTTTTCCCCGCGGATCTGTTCAAAGCATGCCCCATTTGATTGCTTTAGCGTTGAAGTCTCCCCCAATGAGCACGTTCCCCTCTCCTTTCGAGACGGCGCCCTCCAAAGCCTGAATCTTGGCTCGGAAAGGTGATATCGATTCGTTCGGCGTTAGGTACACTCTAAAGAAGGTGGTCCTTGAACACCGAGCCCACACAAAACCATCCCCACGTCCACAGCTCTCCAACTGGAAATCACTATTTGCAACCCAGATGGCAGCAGTACCAATTTCATAAGGGCACCATGATGCTGAACTTTTATCATGGTGTTGCTCACCCAGCGGCAAAAAGTCGGCTTTCATATCCCTCGCAAACTGCTCAAGCAAATTTTGTGTGGTTGAACTGCGGTTTAGGTTTAGGTGGATGCGGGTAATTTAAGTTCTGGTTTCGCCTTGACTAGGGCTTCCTGGGGAACCCGGCATTTTCCTGATCCCAAGACGTGTCCAAAATCATGTGTTGGATCAGCATCCTTGCAAAGAATAGAGTGTGCCTCCTTCGTACACCTTTTTTTTTTTAATGTCCCATTCCACCGCATTTGTAACATAGGGACCTCTTATCGGGTCTTTTGCATACTTGTGCAGTGTGACCATGGACAAGGCATTTGAAACATTGAAGAGATGTTGCTCTTACATACCCTATTCATACTTTGCCCTTATTCAAAAATCGATCGGTTTCCTTTTCGGTCAAGTCAATTATGGGCATGCGTAGTCCCCTATGATTTTCTGGTGTCCGCCTCACTTTAATTCTGCCCACGCTAGGGAGCTCGCTTTTGATGGCTTCTTCTAACTCGGCTAGATCTGTGCCGTAGTCTATGTTTCTTATTTCAAGCGAGGCTATAGTTGCGCGTTTGCCGAGGACTTTCTTTACTGTGGCGCAGAATGCTTCCCCATTTTCGCCCTTTGCTCCGAATTCGGCCAGTATGTGGCCCGACCGCGTTAGTCTTACTGCTTTAATGGCAGTGTTAGTGTCTTTGGGCCTTACGTTTTAGATGGTCGGTCCCCGTTTAGGACCGACCATCTAAGGGGTTTTACGAGCAGTACCTGCTGCCAGGGTCTTCGTCGGGGCTTCTTATTCTCCTATCTTGCATTGGATCTTTTTTCTTGTTGGGTGTCCGTGCGAACTTTACTTTCTGGTATTTTGTAAACGATTTTCTTAGTAGCTTTCTTCGCTCTTTATGTAAGCACTGTTTAGAACCCCTGATCTTGTGCCCCACGCCTCTTCCCTCCTTCTTTTATCCCGATCTCCTTCGATTGGGCTAGGCACCATTCTTTTATTGATTTTGGATTGTTGAGTCATCTGGAAATGCCCTTTAGATTTCGTTTCTTTAGTCTTTTGCTCTGGTGCTTTGGTGATTATTGTCGAGTCGCATGCAGATTATATTCTCTTTAGAACTACTCCCGCTTTTTGGAATAGCCTTTCGTCCTCATGTCGCTGGGCGGCAATTGTATTTCGTGAACATAGTTTTTGGGAGAAGTTAACGGCTTCTGTTTCCGAATACAGTATTTCCGCCACTTTTTCGACGTTGGCAATGAAATCATACATTTTTGCTTTATTTGCCTGGTCACTCGTTTTTTTTCCCTGCCGTAATCCTCTCCTTGACATTAGGATGGTTCTTTATTTATTCGAAATTTACGACCCTTGCTTCAATCGCTTCAGTAGCGATCGCAGCAGTGACCATCGAATTCTCGTATTTCTTTATATTTTCCTCCATCGCTCAAACATCTGGCGTGTCCTGCAGAGTTTCCCGCTTTTCCTTTATAGGACGCTCTGGCGTTCGCATAATTTTTTTTTGCTGCGCCCGAAGGCCGCAGGAATTTTAGTCTGGACCAGACTGTTTGTTAATCTCCGTTTTTTGTCCATCTTCACTATCATTGTATTAATCGTCGTTTTTGTCATCGTTAGTACTGCTTCCAATGTGCAGTGTCTACTGCCACTGGTTGCGTCGTCATCATTGTTATTTTTGCTTTTTTGGGTTGTTTTGATCTTTCTTAAGGGTTTTTGGTTGCACCAGTTTTATTGGGTCCCTCCTCGGAGTCGCTACCTACGTTTGTGTGTGTAGTTGCCTTTTTAGTCCCGTGGTTATCTTTACAGAGCAGGGAGGCCATGCGAGTGTTAGCAGAAACACAAGAAAGACAAGTGCTCAGAGCCAGAACAGCGCTTATCGGGAGTCCGTCCCAACCGAACCTACACCACCAACCCAATGGTGCGAGCTTCGAACGTACTCCGAGGCCTGCCAAGGTTTTACCGGGACGGAGATAGTATGATAGTTGAATTGGAGCTGTTCACGCACTACTGTGCAAAGCAACTAGGCCCAAACCATCATACCCGCCAGCCCAAAGCATCAATTCCAGTTCCTTGTCCAAGTCATAGTCCAGATCCAGTCAGGGTTGTTACCTGTCATCGCAGAAGGGAGCCTCACGGCGCCCCCCATCTCCTCGGGTCCATTGGGGCGGCACTCCCCAAAGAATGCTAGCCACCAAGATTGCTTTTGTCGACCGGCATTCCCCCTGTGGGAATTTCCTCGGATAAGTGGGGATGGAATGCCCCAAAGAATGGTAGCCTCCAAGAGTATTCTTGTCAGCCAGCATTCCTCCTGCGGGGGATATCTATGAGGTTTAGGATCACTTATATGTAAAAAAATCGATTTTTTAAAATTTTGCATGAGAAGGTCCCCTTAAGAAATCATTCAAATTCATCTAAAAGATGCAGAGTTTCATTCGCGAGCACATATCAGCCGCGATTTTGTCCAATGTTAAATAATTTTTCAGAATGCTCGGCTCATTGAACATATTCAAGTAAATGAAAATCCGAAGAAAATAGCAGTGCCTTGATCGATTTGAAATATATATTAACTATCAACATGTGTTATTGTTTTTGTAATTCCGTACAATTAAAATAGCGCTAACTCACATGATTACTAGGTATTTGATTTCCATGAAATTTCGTAGACATAAGGATCTTATATTAATCTACATTAATATAAAACCTTAAGAAGTTTAAGGATACCGTTTTGATTTTTCGGGGTAATTGTAAAATTTTCAAATCATACTATTATTAACAGAGTTGAGTGAATTTCGATTTTGGAGGTATTTGTTGCCCTTGGTCTCATAAAGACCTACCTTGGTGATATTTTTTCAGATTTTCGGCTCAAATGTGTCCAATTGTGAGGGGGGGGGGGGGGGGGGACACAAATATTGTTCGTGTATTTTGCCTCCCCCTAGACTCCTAATGCAATAAAATGACTTATTTTTCAGATTCTGAAAGTATCAAGACCTTTCGTTTGATATCTTACTCGACAAGATTTCAGGAAAAAGTTTGTTATAGGCCACTTCGTTTTATGGGGGGACCCCCTTAAATAATATTGATATACATGATAAGATCTAATCTTTTGAGAGACCACCACTTTTGACCTTTTCGCAAAGTTTGAGCTTTGTAGCTTCAATAGTTTCAGCAGAAATTTTTTGTGACGCACGGATAGATGGACAGATGGACTGACGGACGGGTGGGTGGACAAACAAACAGATCGGATGGAAAACTAGTAGATTTTTGCAAAATTTCTTTCAAAAAGCCCTAAAAATCATGGAGCTAGATGCAATAACAAATAACATAGAAGCTGAAATTCGTTGAACTTTGCTAATAGTAGCAGGACTTAACATTTTCGTCATTAAAACTGTATTGATATCATTAAATTGGATGAAATCAGCCATTTGAGCAGTTCTTTGAATTATAATTTTATTCTTTAAGTTTCAATAAAGTTTACCGACGTTATAGCCATTTGAATTTCCTCGGATTACAATAAACATATACGATTTTTTCAGTACATGAGTTTTCCATTAGACTAGATGCTAAACTTTCGATTGAATCTTCTCCAGATTTTCAGAAAAGATGAATAACAAAAATACATTTAAGGTTCAGGCCAGTCAGTCAGTTTTTTTAAAGTAAGAATATATTTGTTGTGCATGCTATATGTATAAGTTTTTCTTGAATTAAATCATTCTGTTTATCTACATATTATACGTTAAATACAAAACCCTTTTGAAATGAGCGTAGTTCTGTCTACCCAACTTGTTATAAAGTGTATCTGGGCATTCGTCATCAAATAATTCGGTCCCCTTACAGCGGGCTATAACTCCAATTGTGTAGTCTACCACTTGTTTCGCAGTTTCTTCTTCTTCTTTTTAGCACTACAGCTCCTCTTGGGCCTGCGCTTCCTGCAAATAAAGCATCCAACTGTCTCGAGCCATTGACCGCGTCCTCCAATTCCGAAATCCGAGCAACGATGAACTGTTTTCGTCGACTGAGTCAGACCAGCGTTTCCCCGGTTTCCTCACTGGCCTCGGGCCTTCAGTTCTCCCAACGAATACCTTCTTTGGTATCCGTTGTTCATCCATACGATTCATGTGGCCAGCCCATTGCAGCTTCCGCAGTCTTATAATCGTTGAGACCTTCGGTTCTTCGAAAATTTCATACAACTCATGGTTTTATCAAATTCACCATTGGTCCCCGTCTAGCTTCACTCCGATTATTTGCCTTAGGACCCGTCGCTCAAAGGCGTTCAATATATTTGCGGATGCTTGGGTTAGGGTCCATGTTTCACACCCATAGCATAACAAAGGTCTTATCACATATTTGTATACTTGGAGCTTTGTTTTCCTGTGTATGCAGCTGGTCTTCAAGATCGTCAGAACAGAATAAAATATTTTATTTGCAAGCTGTATTCTTCGGCGTATTTCGTCTCTTTCATTACCCGTTTTCGTTATTTTGGCGCCTGAATACACAAATTCGCCAACATTTGCGATGCTGTATTCGCCAAGTGTGATATTTTGTGTATTTGAAGTATTTTTTCTCGACTGCGTCATGAACTTTGTTTTATTTTTATTGATTTGTAGCCCTACTAATTTTGCTTCGCTGTCGAGTTTCAGGAAGAGTTCTTTGGCAGTTGTTAATGACCGTGACAGAATGTTGATGTCGTCCGCATAGGCCACTACCTGGCTCGATTTGTATAATATTGTACCTCGCGGACCGACAGAGAGCTTCCTTATGACAAATTGAATCGCAGTTTACTTCAAGTCTATCTAGCTACAAAATAATTCCTAAAATCTTGAAGGAGACTTAGCAATCAAATAAGCTTAATCTTATTTATCCACTCACCGATTCATCAATAAAAACAAGACTCTAATATATATTTCAATATTATTTGTACGTGGTGATCTAATTCTAATTGATTTATTTCAGGATATTCTTAGAATCAGTATTCAGCAAATCATTGTACCAAATTTCCAACTATTTGTTGGAGTGACATCATTGTTTCCCCAAGGAACCACCTTTCGCTTTAATGGGAACCTATAGGAAAATGAATGTCATATCAATCTTTGTTCTTGATCCCATTAAACACTAAGTGAGTAATCGTTACATATTCCTTGCAGACCGTTTCTTGCACATGGGTACAACCTACACCAAATATAGAAAGACAATATGTTTCAGCATCAGAAATTCGACCAAGGAGTCGAGCGTATTCTGTATTGCTGATTATAAGGACGCCCCACTTGAAGCTTCCTAATGTCTCTAATATATTACACTACTGTGAAAATAACATCATAAAATACATGTCTTTCAAACTTACTAATAGAATGATTGAATACAAATAATCCATTCAACTAGCATTCAAAAAGGGATAAATAACTTGTAATTAGTTTTCATGCACAACATACACAATTCCTTTGAGCCTCGCATACACACAAATCCATCGACTTGCCTAATAACTTCTGCCGACCGTCCGCAGGCAAGGACGCACCAAGCATGCCTGAGCTGAAATCATGAATAAAACATCCTATGAAATTAATGGATTCATCGTTGTTCCAATATTCTCAACGATCCCGACGAATGGGGCAACTAAGGAAAAAATGAACATTATATCTGCTTGGATTTATAGTTATGTCAATGTGTTCATTTCACATACGTTTCGAGAATAAATGAATTTGTGGTGGGCTCCATGAGCTTAACTAATTAATCCCAAATTAATAGCAGCGAAACTTAAATTGCTTCGATGGTAATTAGGGACGCTTGCAAAGATGTGATCTGCGAAATTTGCAATCAAAAGTTTTCGTGTAAAGCAGGCAATGACGCGAAACGTAATGCATGTGTTGCGGTGCCGTTATTGTTCCCCAGCATAGAATAAATGGTATCTGGAGCAGCGAAGACCCACATGTTTAATTCATTCCACAGGTACGATACCCATTCTTATAAGATATTTATCCTTTCATTTGGTGAGCCTGTTTATGCTTTCATCCCCACATGTTCGAGCTTGGGGTTGATGATGAACAAAAACTTGGCGAAACCCTCAGCCGAGAGTGGTGCGTAATATTATTATCTGAATTTCCTAGTTTAGGTCTAACACTCATATATGGCGCGGCTCCTTTGCGAAATTTCTTGTTAGATAAAACTATTACCGACACAACAAACACACACAGGAAGTGACTTCCCACCAACTTCTTAATAGAGATACTAAGTAGAAAACTCCATTTGCTCCGACTGAAAAACATCAGATCCGGAAGCAGTTTCGTAATACCTTGAAATATTCGTAGGCTTTCATTGGAAGAGTTCTATCATCATCCACCCCGTGCGCTGCGTTCCGCTCCCGCGTTTCCATTTCATCACAACAATTGTATTTATTTCATTCTTTAGAATTAGATTTTATCCTCGGGTAATACAGCAAATGTAGCATTGAAAGGTTTTGTGTTGTTCCTTCGATATAGCATTCAGGACACACAAAAGGTAATTGGATAAAACACGGGGTTTGGATGCAAAGAATACTGCGCTGATTTGGTAAATGAAAAATTTCAAATTTTCCTTCAAACCTTCTCAAAATATCTTTTATGTGTTGTCATAGCGAAAATGTGAGCATAGCAACCTTTACTCGTAGTATAGCAAGGACTAGCACATATGTTCCCAATGTTTTCTATTGTATCACAATATCCACAATCGAGGTCATGTTTGCATTGTTTCTGGGTGCGTGAAATTGAATCGATCGTATTTATAGATGTTGACTTCTCGAAGATACATGTGTGGACCGTTATAATGTCTGTAGGTGGCCTAGCAATTACTGCCGTGAAATGGATTTCTTTCCATTTGTTTTTCCCCTTCAACCACTTGAACAGGAAATACAATTCTTGCCAATGGATGCGGATATCCTGATAAGCTTTGCCCTATCAGGCGGAACTTCTGCAGAACGAAAAGGTTTTATTTGCACCTGACTTTTCAAAGTATTATGTTTAATTTAAGCCTTTAAGTTGATTTCCAAAAATGTTCAGAATGATTGTTATAGAGTTATCTTACCTAGGTATAAAAGCCGACACAAACACTTTCTGGCGCGGGGATTTGGGATTGTGAAAGGCAAATAAAATAACTGTGGAAAGTATCTAAAGATCATCCACACCAGATGAAGTTTAGACGTTAGCTAAAGACTTAATTGTTGTAAAGTCTTTAGCCCTTTTAGGAATGGGATAAGGAATGTAGATATATATGGAATACAAACACTTTTGTGGTCTAAAGTTGAATGATCGATGAATAAGTAAGCGAATAATTATAAGCTAAGATTGCATGATTGGTAAATTACTGATGAAATAGGTGAGTTAATAATTTGTTGTTAAAGTATTTAACATTTTTGGGGGCCGGCAATAACCTGATGGAATCGTTCTACAAGTGAAAGCTCCTGTTCATCTAAGTGTACAGTGTTTGATGTCGATGTAGATTCATGTGAGTTGGATGACTTCGTGTTTGCTGGCTGATTTCGATCATTGGAGACTTGGGTTACCAGAGCAAATAAAGGACATCTTGAATCTCTACCACACCTCCCCCCCCTCATACTATTCATGATGAACTCGAAAAATTTATTGAAATTTTTTTCTCAATAAATTTCGCTAAATTAAAAAATAATTGAGATATAGTCACGAATAGATGAATGAAAAAATAAATGCATGTTTGTGATTTTGCAACAATTTATTTATTACTAGCAACTATAACTTTTCAGTTTCACAATTATTTCTTCAACTGATAGGTCCTAACTTTCCATATTCCGGAAGTATAGATGCGTAGTATAGTATGTCATTGTCAGTTAATGCTTTTGTCAGTTGTTGGAGCTCTGTAGGTGTTGTTGGTATAATTTGTATGCCATGGTAGACCCATTCGTGGGTGACTATTAAATGTGATGTGTTTTCATAATGCCGAGTCTTTGGGACCATTTTGAGGGCTCTTGAAGAATGAATGGTACTGTTTCGGGGTCTTTTGTTTGTGGTGTTTGGCAGTCTTGACTTTGTTTTATGTTTGACAGCCATGTCTGTAAAAGTCGTAGCTGATTTTAGTGGTAGAATGGCAAGGAAAATCTCATTCTCTTTATCTTTACAACTGATCATATAGTAAATTTCCATTTGACTTTCTGAACCTTTAGAAGAGGCGCAAGACTTTCCAGCCGAGGACATCTTAACCTTCCGTTTTTTCATCACAGGGTTATTTTGCAGCTAGTGGTTGCTTTGTTGATCGGCCAGCTTAGCACTGGTTTTGGGAAACGTTTCTTCCATTTGCAGTAGCGGTACAAAACCTTGATCTAATTTCAAAGTGATATTGTCAACGTGGGGAACAGCGAAGCAATTTGCTCATCTTTCTTGGCCATATCATGTCCAGCAACCACACGACCGTCCGTCCACATCCTGTCTACCAAAAAGGCACTATTTGTACTGTGTTCAAAACCCGTCAAATAACTTTTAATTTAATGTAGCTTGAACAATTTGGAAAAAAACTGAAACTGACTCAAGCCAGCAAAAAAGCGCTTCCTTCCCTCCTCTCAAAATTCATTAAATGTCTTCTTTTCTTTCTTTCAGCTTGTATTATCTTTTAGTTCTTTCTTACACATCTTCTATCTCTTTATTAGTCCTCTTCTTATCTTCCATATCTTTCCAGCCTCTCTTCCTACATTCTCTCTCTCTCTCTTTCTTCAATCTCCATCTTTTCCTTTCTTCTATCTCTTTCTTCTTATCTAGCTGTTTCTTTCTTCCCCAAAATATCTTCCTCTATTTACTCTTGCTCTTTTATGTATCATCTTATCACTTTCAACTATACTTCTAACTTTGCAACACTTCATCAAACATCAAATATTAACTATCAAAAGATGTTGACTAGGTAACACCTCCCAAATGACAGAAGTATTTCAGAGCTAAGTGTCTTCTTCTTTGTAGCCCTACAGCCCCTTTCGGGCCTTCGCTCAGAGATAGTTAGAGTATCTCATTGTCATGATCTAATGTATCGGCACTCCACAAGGTGATATGATCATTATCACGCTATGGATGTGTGTCCATCCACCCAGCTGCGATACATTCTGATCTTAAACCAGCACGTATCATAACTGAACAGGGCTTATAGTCCGGCCGAAGAACCACTCGAGCTAAATCTTGTAACCAATAAGCCACGCGGACTACCAGAGCTAAGTGTGATTTAGTGCGAACGAGGAGGACTATTGAAAATTAAACACCAATTTAATAGAGCGTTCACACTTCAATGTCTAAATATGTATTGAATTCAAATGTCAAACGAACCATATGCTAGCCTTACCATAAACACCAACTCTGTTGTATACTTTAAGCAGCATATACACTAGCTCTCTTTAATCAATCATTCAGTTCACAAAACTCACACGACATAGAACAATTCATTTCATAATTAAAGTTGACTAGTTATTTATTCGTAAACTAATAGGGCCCATTGACGAGCGACTTAGTCGTTAACTTGGGACATCGGAATACCATGTTAACGATAATGTTGAATGTGTGTGGGCATGTTGTTGACTGATTTCGATGTCATCAACGAAGTTGATGTTGATGTAGATCAAATCGATTTGATATTTGATGGGTTTAGCCTGTTGTTGATGACTATGTTGAGGCGTGTGTGGGACAGTTGACGACAAGGTTGTCAACATCATTTGTATTTTGTGAGCGCTAACGTACAAATGCTCAATTCAGAGACATATAACGATGAAATATTTGTCAATATTGAAATATTGATCAATATACATCACAAACGTCAATATGAGAAACAATATCTACAAAGCTTCAATATAAATTTACATCAATATGTTTGAAACTCTCCTCAACGTCAATATTACGCCAATATAGCTTTGCAATACGTATTGATCAATCAATGCATATTAATCAATATATTGATCGTGTATGGGTCTATAACATAAATATTCAAAAGTGTCGTCATTTAATATTGCGACACATAACACAAACATTCAGCGGTATTATTTTTGAAATACATTTTTCCTCCGATGCAACTTTAAATAAACACTCCTTAGTGGCTTTCTCTTGATTGTAAAAATTCACACTCTGATTTGTTTAACCAATGGTCACAACCCTGAGAATGATGTTTGCAACTTAGTTGTCAACATGGCTTGTCGGCTCTTGTATCAACCGACGACAAGGTTAATGAAAAGGTTGACGACCAAATTTCGCATAAATGGGCCCTATAAAGCGCAGACTGTTTTATTTAATTTAGTCCCTTCCAACTATTTCTATATACATATGACTCGTCGACTTTTCAAACCCTATTTGAACAAGTTGATTTCGTCAATAGGCTGGCATCAAGATATTTTATATATTCATGTTTTTGACCTATTGTTTAATTTCTACAAAAAATTTCCAAGCCAAAACGTTCAAAAAGCAATAATGAAACCGTTTTGCGCTTTTGGTTGATCTTTCAGAGCCCTGGGCATGATATGATTCCTCCAACTCGACACGGTTGCATTTTTGCTCAATCAACACACCATAGCTCTGACTCGTGCTTTTCATTTTTAGGGTTCTGAAAAATACGAGTAATTTTAACAAAACCCTACTTAAATCACGACCTGTCTGTCCGTCCGTCCGCCTATGTGTCACAGCAATTTTTCTCGTAAACTACTTTAGCTAGAAACATCAAATTTTATATGTAGGTGTAAAGTGGTGCTCTCTTTAAAGTTCAAATACAAAAAAATTTTATAAGGTCATTAAAGGGGTCTCCCAATTTAGGGGAGTAGCCCCCGATAAAAAAATTGATCAAAAGTAGTTAATATGGGTATCAAATGAAAGGTCTTGATGAGAGCAAAACATATCTTCAACTGGAAATTTTTTGCTCCGAGGGGCCCAAAGGGAGGGGAAATACACGAAATATTTGTATCCCCCCTCACGATTTGACATCTGTGATCTGAAGAATTAGAAGAAAATTATGGAGGTAGGTGCTTATGATTACAACAACAACAAATACATTAGAAGTCAACATTTATTCATATTTATTAATAATAATAGTATGATATTCAAGTTTCACATTTTCCCCAATAAAATCTTCTGATTGCCCTTAAACTCAGTGAAATTCGATATTTAAGTAGTCTTACAAAAGCTGTGAAGTGAATGATATTCACGGAAGTTGTAGCCATTTGAAATTTCTCCTATTACAACAACCATACCACATGATTTTAGTGTTTTATGGACTTTCCATCGAATCAGTCAGTGCAGCTTTGATTTGATCTTCTTAGAATTTTCAAATAAGATCAAAAACTTAAATATATTTTGGAAACCTATGATTTGAGTGATTTTTGTGTGTATGCAACAGAATGGCGATCGGTGACAATACAGAAAGAATCGATTTTCTTTCTTTCTCTCTTTGACATGTTTCTTGACGTTATTGGTTGCTGGTGACTGCATTTCGGAAAAGTTGGGTACAAAACCTTTCTGACATTAGCGTAGGTCTGTTTACCCAACTTGTTAGCCTACTAATGTAGATGCTTCACGAGCATAGATTGCGGCTAGTTTTTTAGGGTAGATTGATTGACTATGAACGCTACTGTAGGCCAAGAAGTTAACTTTTATCTTTGGGAAAACTTATGATAAGCCGCCATAGATTTAGTTTTTAAATTTTATTATGATTCAAACGAAGGCAAAAAGTATTTAAAATTTATGTATCTTCCAAAGACAATAAGTAGTTCCGAAATGTTTATCACAGCCCTCCTAGAATGTAGCGCATTGTTAATGGATGATATAGGTAAGTATGTACAAATTATTTTCTTAAAGAGACCTTTACTCTATTCATAATCTTCCCCAAAGTCTGACTTATGAGTTATAACAACTCATAAGCTACCCCATAAAAACTTTCTTTATATTCGACAGGAAACAACTCGAACTCTCTTGTATTATGCATAATGGAGCCCCGAGAATTCTCTCGAAAACTAAACTTTCAACTAAAAGTTAAATTTACATACACGTTCTTATTGTATTATTGACAAAAGGAGGTGATTATAAGAAAAGCCTATTAATGCGTTAAAAGCTCCAAAGTCGACTACCATCCATCCAAACCTTGTCCTAGATACAGACAGACTCAAGTGAAAGAGAGCGGAACTTAAGTCACAAAGTCTTTGACTTCACTAGATTCGTGTTGATGGCGGCCAAAAGTCTAACATATCCTTGAGTTGAAAGAGTTAATGAACAAATGAATAAAGTTTTCCAATTCTCAAGCATTAATTGGCCTTTAAATTCCAGCTAAATGACTTTCATTCCATTTCCCGTGGAGATGGCACAGAACTAAACTTCAACATCGTTGACTTCTTGTGCCAGCAGAAACCTTGAGATCTGTTGATGACTAGGACATAGGACTATTAAACCGGTTGGTTGAATATATGACAGTATCCTTGAATAAATTAGGGTCATGAAGGATATGTAAGGAGTAAGCATCTGCTCGGGGAAAAAGTAAAATGAGACAAAAGTATTTATCAAAGACCGAAATTAAACTCTTTTATCATTTAAATTAATTACAGCCCCCACTAAACTTTCAACTGTAAATTAATGTCGTGCATTCTTTTTCCGTAACTAAGTTGCTGCGACCCGCATTTCCGCTTACTTCTTTGAATAAACTGCACTTGAGTGTATAAAATGTTGGAGCTCGCTATCCCAGCTCGGCAACTACTACTCAAATGCCTTGGTCATGACTAAAATTTCAAGTGTGGGGGGTAGATAAGGATACACCTTCGAAGCTTTCCAACGGTGAACTTTGTGTAGATTGAAAGTGTTCCGTAGTTGAATTCTCAACATTTCGTTTAATTAACTCTCCTAAGAGATTTCATTAATTTTGCATGGAAAGGTGAATGAAAATTAGAGATTTTACGAGAAACTACGAAATATACTTTAACACAAACCTGTAGTGCGTTTGGCCATAAACAGTTTGGTGGTATTTTATCCTCTTGCGACGATAGGATATTGTTTGATTTTGTATTGTTGGTGGATATTAGTGATGTCGATGCATTTAAATTTCCAATGAAGATTGCTGATTCAATATTTATCGTTGCTGATGCAAATTGTGATAGCCTATCCAAATTATTTGAGTTGGTATTACGCTCGTCCGAAGGACACAATTCATCTATTTTCAATCCATCTGAAAAGATAATTAGATTAAAAAGGATAAGTTTTAAGTTAAAATTATTGAATCGAATTACGTAGGTGAAGGAGATTTGGATATTTTATGTTTTAACGTTTCTCTGTTCAAATCAGTGTGTCCTAGCTAGTAGCTAGCTCTACAGAAATAATGTAATATATTTTTAAGAAAAAACAAGTCAAAGTAGCAGGAGAATGCTCCTGGCAGAAGAGTTTTGTGAGCCACAGTCAAAGTCAAAAGCGGTTTATCCAATATCAATCGTTATAGCTTTGAAATAATATAAAGCAAATTCCAATCAAGGACATGAAATAAAAAAGACAATGTCAAATTCAAATTGATTAAAATTACTGCATTTTTTATAATTCAATTGGAAAACGGAGAAAGAATTAACCAACAATGTTCAAAAATTATTTATAATTTTAACATAGCAGTGAACTTTTATCCTTTACCTAATATGTTTTAACCTAAATCTAATAAAATTCTATCAAAAACTTGTTCTTATGCTAAAACAATGCTATCACATCTCTAAACCTAATATGATAAACACAACACAGGCCCGTGCGGACGGGGGGGGGGGGGGGGATTTTGCGGGTCAGAACCCCCCCCCAAGAAGATCTTTCAAACGATTTTGATCAGATGAAATCCTTCTATTATTGGTTTTAACGTTTTCGTATAAATTTTGATATCTTGCATAGAATAGTAAATGCATTGGTGAACGCGCACCAAAGAAGAAAAGGTAGAGAAATTCCCCCTTTTCCCTCAGCCCCCTCCCTCGTCGTAGTTCTTCATCAGCATGAATCGGTATGTCGCGCCGATGCATAGGTTCACGGTTCACGTCGATCGAGTCAGTTGGAGTCAGTATTCTACAGTATTCTATATATAGAACCTTATCGAAGTGAGTACCCCCCGAAGTCCATTATCTCCTCCACTGTGCCACACTGTGCTTGACTGTGCTCGAGACTAGACGGCGTCTAATAGACGCTCTGCTGTATTTTGCTGCACTCCCTTTTGGACCTCGTGGGATCTGGCCGATGAGGTAAATTTATATTTTTTCAATAAATTTATTTGCAACCACATAGTCGCGTGTGCGACATATAAATCCATTATAAATTTTTCGAGCCTGAAATTCTCCGTTCAGATGATATTCCATCTACTCATAACATAAAATGCCTACATCTTCTATCAATCAAGCTTTAACCATTAAAATTCCTGACACACAAAAAAAAGCTGTTGTCTTCGCAATAGATAAGCCGGGACAAAGCATTCAAAGACATATAAACACATTTCCCTTTTGCCCGCAACGATAGTGTTTCTTTTGGCACGTGACCTTCCGCGTCATAAGGTTCGGTTTTGTCGAGTCAAGAACTTCACGGTTCACAAAGTGGAATTTTTGCAGTGGCTCGAATAGACTAAATGACGTGCTTTTGATTGTTGAGATATAAAAAAACATTTCATTTTCTCGTAGACTATAAAAAAAAAATTTTTCGATTTAATTTTCTATCTAGTGCATTATCGTTTTATATTACTTTTTTACTATTATTTAGGCCATCATTCATCGTGGATATCATTATTGTACCTGAACATGGACATTCGGAACTATCTGAAAAAGTTGTTCAAAAATGTTCTTTACAAGGGTAATTTTTAATAAAATAATCAAAGACTTCTGCCACTTCGTATAGTTGCTTATTAAAAACATCGTATTTTTCATAATTTATTTAAGCTGAAAGAAGGGTACAAAAAATATTAACAATAAGTTGTTGTAATTTCTAATTGTTGAAAATATGCGTGAAATAAAAAAAAAATCGACATTGATCCAATCAGCACAACTGGAGATAGTAAAGTTTATGCAGACCTATTTTATAAAAAATTGAGCAAGTTATATAAATTTGGATTGTGGATATTAACTTTAAAAAAATAATTTTTTAGTGAAATCTTGAAATACGTGTAATTTTTTTTATATATAAAATCTCTCAGCATATTTTTGATCAACTCTAAAGTATCAAGTTCTGATTGGTATGTGGTTTGTTAAAAAAATGATTCTTTGTTGTTATACTCTTGGAAATTTTTGGCGGTAGTAGGCAAAGGGAGTTTTTAATGATAGTAGAAAATTTTTTTCAGTCATCTGGATACACGAAAAATGATCAAATAAAACCGTAAAATTATCCACATCCTATTTCGCACACAAGTCTCGTCAAAATTCTTATGACATCGGGCTCTTTGTTAAAAAATCTCCATCTGAAGGAATTGATTCAATTGCTGGATTGCAAAACAAAATCTGGAGTCCTTCTGAAAACTACAGTTTCCCAACATAGGGCACTAGAAATCTGAAATTTCAAAAAACGTGGCTTACAAAATACCAATGGCTAACGTACTCAGCAAAAGAAGACGGCGCATTCTGCAAGTATTGCGTTTTGTTCGGTGTTACGCACGGAGGTGTTCAACATAATACTCTTGGTCAGCTGGTTACCAGGCCGTTTCAGAATTGGAAAAAAGCCTTTGAAACTTTTCAGAAACACAGTATGCATGAATATCACAAGAAATCGCTCTTAGAATGGTCTTCGAGAGCAGAAATCGAGAAAAAAAAGCTTTGCCCATAGATATGCAAATTTCAAAACAGAAACTTGACTTTATTAGTAACAGTAAGCGATATATAGCACCAATAATTCAAGTGATAATTTTGTGTGGCCGACAAGGAATCGCTTTACGGGGTACGAAAGATACAGGTAGAATTCTAGAAGAAAATCCTGTTGTGAACGATGGAAATTTTAAGACTACTATCAAAATCTGATCCGCACCCGCGAGAGCATTTGGAAAATTCCCCGAAGAATGCTATGTACATAAGCAATCGAATTCAAAATGAGCTAATATCGATTTGTCAAAATTTGATATTCAATAAAAAAACCAAGCAAATTAACCTGTCAAGGGGCTTTTCTTTTCTCGGAGACAATACGACAGACATTGGAGGGATCGAACAAGCTTCAATTTGCATTAGATATTTGGACCAAGAAAATGAAAAATTCATCATACGCCAAGATTTTATGTGTTTTTTATCAATCGAGGATTTTACTGGGAAAGGCATAGCGACTGTGTTTCTTGATTTCTTGAAATCGTCAGGTCTCGATTGCAAATTCTTTTTTGGACAAGGATATGATGGGGCGAAATCTGTCAGTGGAGAGTTTCACGGGGCACAAGCAATAATCAGAAATGTATATGAACTTGCGATTTACTCGCATTGTGCTGCGCACACCTTCAATCTAGCGGTCAGCGCTGCTTGCAATCTGAGTGTAATAAAAAATTGCCTGGGAGCCCTCAAAAGTATTCACACTTTTTTTTATGCTATTGATGATGATGAAAATCTAAAAAAAAATAGAATAAGAAAATTGAAGCAGTTTTGTGAAACTAGATGGGTTGAACAACATGAATCTGTTCAAACTTTTATGCAATTGCAACCAGCTGTTATTCGTGCCCTAGAAACAATTTCGACCACCTGGAAAGACCCAACAACTTCATCTGGAGCCTTTCAACTACTTTCGGCTGTAAAGACTTCGAATTTCCAGGTATATTTTCAAAACAATTTTTTATTCGCTGTTATACATATTTATGCAATCAGTTTTTAAATTTATTCTGATCGTTTTAAGTCACGATCCAATATTTTACTTACAGGTACGCATGGCAGTGCTCAGTTCAGTGCATTCTTTGACATTGTCCCTCAGTCGAGTTTTGCAAGCAAAAAATCAAGACCTTGCGGAGGCTAATGAATTGGCGGATAATGCAAAAGAGGAACTAGTCATGAGAAGAGACAATGCTGAAGAAAATTTTGGGGAAATTTTCAAAATTGTGAGAAAAATAGGCGAAAAAAATGACTTTGAGTTGCAAAAGCCAAGGACTACGTCGCGACAAACTCAACGTTCCAACATACCAGCCGACTCAGTGGAAGATTATTACAGAATTACTATCTACATTCCTTACCTCGATACCTTTATTACTCATTTGAACGATCGATTCTTGAAGCACCGTAACATTTTATCAAATTTTTCCTGCATTTTCCCAACAAAATGAAAATCCTAGAGAAACAGTCATGCATCAAATTATTTCAATCGTACTCTGCGATTTTACCCGACAATTCCAGCGACATTTGGATTGCTGAAGTTCAATTCTGGCGACGACGTATTGCCAGTAAGAACATCAACAATGCACTTGAGGCACTTGATATTTGCAACGACGATGCGTTTCCCAATGTGCATCAAATCCTTCGAATTCTGGCAGTTTTGCCTGTTACTACAGCCACGAATGAACGTTCTTTCTCAACGCTACGTCGTTTAAAGACGTATCTCAGATCAACTATGACTGAAGAGCGGTTGAACGGTTTGGCGTCTTTAAATATACACCGAGATGTTGGGATCGACGTTCAAAAAGTTTTAGACGAGTTTTTTTTCGGTACCACAAAGAGTCAAATTGTTGAGTCAACTTCAGTGATCGTGCTACGCTGTACTTCTAAATGTTAAAAAGAAATAATAAACGTGTTTTTCAAAATATTGTATTTGTGATTATTGAGTTGCTTGTGTTAAATTTGTTTAAAACATAAAGATTCAATACATAAAGTAGAAAATGTTTAGAACAAATAATGTTTTGATATTGCCTTATATGTTTAATTTTTTATTAAAAAATTTTTTTATAAATTTGCTCACTAAATCTACATTTATTATCATTAGCACTATGAATGGACCATGTACTGTTAGGCCAAATCAATTTTGATTGCATGTTATTTCACAAGTACAACATAAAAGTTGACCTAAGAATTCTTCTCAAGATAGTCGATGCAGATTACAATTTGTGAACCCCAGAAAATGGTGGCTATCACCTTTTTGGCCTATGGGATAGTCTTCGCCTGCTTCAAAGCACATTTGCCTGGTGAAGTCCGACTGTTCAAAACGATGCAGAAACGCCTTCGGATTGCGCTCAAACAGCGTCAAACACTGCTCTGAAGTGTCACAGTTGCGTTTGCTGTTACGAGTGAGCAATCGCGCCCCCATTGCGCCGAAAGTTTTCTCATACCAAAAATTGTATGCAGAATATGATTTACGCAGTCTGTTGAGATACCTACTGTCCCAGCCATCTTGCACCCCTTCAATCGGCAATCTGTCAATACGAGCTCGTGGGTATTTGTCATGTTATCCTCCGTGGTAGCCGTGTTTGGGGCACCTGGGTGTGACTCATCAAATACCGACGTGCGACCACGTTGAAATTCGTGAAATCAATCTTTACGGTCACCATCACAGGAACAGAGTCACCGTACATAGCATTCAAGTGCACTTTGATTTCACTGCGACGATATTGATCTTTCTCTGTTTTTCTGAAATCCGCGGATGGGCCCGCTTCCGCACGTGGTCAAAACAGAACTGGGATTCCGATTTGGCTGAAATTTTGACAGTAATCATCTGCAAGAATGGAGTACAAGATAGTGAACCCCTGTTGCGATAGCGGCGGCATTGCGGGTGAGGCTAAGTACTTCTCGGAACACCTGTAGAATCGAGCAGTCATCCAAGCCAACTGCCCGAAAACAACATAACACTGTTCCGAGGTTTCAATTGCAGATTTGAAAAATTATTTTAACAAAAATAATTGAAAAATTTAGTTCCTCAAATTTAACTTTTTGTATATTATAAAATTTGAAAAAGGAAAAAAATCTAAATTTTTTTATGATAAATATAAATGTATATATTTTTTTTATTACATAAAACGTAAATTTTTTCTTTGCAATGATATTCGTTATAATATTAATCTTCTATTATGATTTAAATTTTCAATCTATTATTAATTTTATTAACTTAATTACGCAAATCTGCAAATTGAAATTTCGCATATGGGAACATTGATTTAGTGCATCATATCCATGTATTGTATTGGCGAATGCAATTTAACTCAGCTGAGCTAGCAGCGGACTTAGATTCACAGGTGTGGCAGGGAAATCATGCGGGGATTTGGACGGATCGGGGAGCGCGAAGCGTTCATTTAATTCCTTGATTTGAGGTAACAACTGCTTGATTTCGAAGCAATAAGCTGAAACAGGACAACATGTAATATTGTTTCGTGCCCTATGAGTTACGCTAGATTAACGAAAATTAGTGGTTTTGAGGGAATAGATTAACAGATTCCATGCCTGCGCGGGCATTGTAGGACGCTGTTTCAATACGAACGCCGAGTATTTTTCGTAATATTGCCTGCTTGGGATCTCTGTTTTAGCAAATTGAAATGCGATTAATTGATTGATTGTTTTCAATTTAATCCGATAGACAATGGTACGCGGTGTGGTTATGTACTGATGTGCGAGCATGAATTACGTGAATTAGATGTAAAAAGTACTTCAAGGATTCAATTGGATCAACAGGTTGTAAAGCGGCATATTGGAGGTTATTTTTTTGGAATTGCATCTTTATTGGTATTATGAAGGAATCCGACAAGTTTTCAAGATTAACATTTGACGAACTGAAATTCAGTAAATTCTTCTTCGAATTGGAATTGTAATTTCGTTGGTAGTTTGCAGAAAATGATGTTGTAATATAGTGTGAGATGGTAGAGTAGGAAAAGATAAGCAGTGGTGTAATGGTCACCGTTGTCATTTTCACTAACAGTTTGCAGCGATATTGTCAATCATCACATAATCAGCAGGCGCCCGGCGAGGATGAAGATAAGTACACCATTTGCCTTCGTTTTTAATGTTTTCTATATTTATGGGATATTAAAATTATCTCAAATTATTTTTTTTTTTGAATTATAACTGAGCAAAACAACGAATATGAAATTCTTCCAATATTGAGTATCGTGTAGTGGATATGAATGATTATAACATGAAAATATCAAATACAGTAAACTCTGCATCATGTTAAATGGAGTAAACTATATATTTCTTAAATTTTTATGTTGATCAATTTTTTCCGATCATAATATGAACATACTTTGATTTAGTATGCGAAATGAACTAGTAGTAAGACTAGAATTAAAAAGGAAAATATTAAAGAAAAAAAAGTAAAAGCGATAGCATGCGGATCAATTGTTAGGATCGTATGAAATTTTGATTGAGATTGAAAAATATATTTGCTATAAATAATGAAACAGAAGGAGATAATAATGTTTGGTTAGTTGAGTTTAAAATTCGGTCTTTTCATTATTGAAACGCGGATCGCATTAATTGAACCATTTTGCGCTTTTTCATTATTGAAACGCGGATCGGGTTTGGGACCCGTAACGATGGCAGACCCTTCCAATAAAATTAGCTAGCCATCGGGGGAGCTCTCTCCTTTTATTGCGTTATAAGGGCTCTTGCTTGGGTAGAGTGGCCTTCCACTCGCGTGCCCTTATATGGTATAGTGTTATGTAATTCCATCACATAATACTATAACATAAATTGGCCATATTTATATTTCTCATTAGATGGAAAAATTCATGCGCACCATGTTGAATTGTTTTCGCAATCTTTTGAATACTTGGCGATAGTAGACTTGATTTACGATTTGCCCCGATGGAACAAATTCTTTGTGGACGGTTCCACGGCTATCAAAAAAGGCAATAATCATCGTTCTCACCTTCGACTTGCTCATGGGAGCTTGTTTTGAGCGGAGGGCGTGCGGAGACACCCATTGTGAGCTTTGGCGACACCTGGACATGACGAAGAGCACTATCACCATGCACTTTTACAATTTTAGCGTACGTTTCCGAAGCTGTTTCGCCCAATCTAGCGTAACATTTTATCGCGACGCGTTGCTCTTGATTTCGTTTCTCCATTTTCGTGACAAGCACAACGAACACACGTCTACTCGACACGACACAGCAGGCAAACTAAACAAGCTAGAGCAATGATAAATATATCAATAGAGAGGAGAAGGGTGCCGGGGAAGGGGAAGGGAATTTCAAAGTCGCAGGTTTACCACAAGTGCGGCAGTAAAATTAGTCTCATTACTTGATTGTCACACCGTAAACAGAGGCTCGCTCATAGCAGAAGGGTTTTGTACTCAGCCTACGATATGCAGACACCAATTATGAATAAACTCAAGAAAATTTCAACGACATCTACAACAAATACATACTTGTTTTAACAGGGAAATCATTATTACACCATTTCAACTTGCTGCTATTTCATTGCAGTATCACTTACAACCATTGACTGAATGAAATCTTGAAAATATTTTTAATTATTCATTTTATTTGGACATAAGAAGATTCAATTAAAAGTGTAGTATCTGGTTCGATGGAAAGCCCGAATGGTAGAAAAACAACAAAACAATTGTTGTACGCGGAGAGCTTTCCAGTTGCTATTACCTCCGTAAATGCGATTTAAGTTTCACACTGTAGGGACCTTTCCTTGAACTATTTTAATTTAAATTTAAAGGTTTCCGTATGTATAATGTATAATACACAGGGCAAAATGTCATATTTACTCATTCAACTATTATTAAAAAAGTTGGTTGGTTTCTGCTTCTAAGGTATTTGTTATTGTTGTATTCGTGAAAAACTATCTCCATGAATTATTCAATTTTAAAATTCGTGTTCTTCCACTTCTCCTGTCCACCCTGTTGACGGCATTGCAATTTTAATAACAGATATTAAAAGTTCACATCAAGGCCTTTCATTTGATGACTATATTTGATGACTATATTTGGGAAAAATCTTTAAGGGTTTACATCATTAAATTTTTCAAATTTAATTATGACCACCAATATAAGTCAACTAGTGTCGTGCATACAAAAATTCAAGGAAAAGACTAATTGTGAAACAACTTCAAAAATTTATCCATCAACACTACGATTGTTTGTAATATTTAAGACCGGATGCTGTCTCATAATCAGCAAATTTAAAGACGTTTGCCAAAGTTTCCGATGAAAACGCTATTTTTTCGTTTACAATAAATATGATAAATTTGACAAATATATATTTCCGGAGTAAGTTGCTTCCTTCTTCAGTGTCAATCGCAGATAAGACGCCTGCATGACAACACTCAAAATGTTTTGATGCGCTAAAATTGCCGGAGTCGATATCGTCGTAGTCGGCGAAAATATAGATAGTCAAGATATTGTTTTAAATACATCGACGGAAGGATCGATTACAGCGTGTATCAGGAACACATAGATCATATGATGCATTACAATATCCTACCTTATTTTAGCAATGTAAAGACGGGTATCATTTTTCGATCAAGATGACAAATCCAGTTAAATCTAAAAAAACCAATCTACTCTTACTATCTCAATCACAATGTTAATTTGAATGAACTCTTATTTATAAAAACTGATAGTTCAGGAAAATAAGAGATATTACATCTCAGCTTAAAGTTGAAATTGAGTCAGGCAAACGATGCTCCGAGGAATACATTCATCTTTAGGATGCCATCAATGCTAACGGGAATGTACAGAATTGCCGCAGAATGACTATTCTCTCAGTATATTACGTCAAAAGTCTGCGACTTATGCATGAATACGCTTAAAATGTTATGTCACATGTGTAGTCCACATAGTGTATTGGTAACCAAATTGATTACAGGTGTAATCTATATGGGTCGGAGTTCCCAACATATCCAAGGACGAACTCATATTTGGACCTCTGCATTGCTGATGCAAGACTTGAGTTCAGCTTTAATAGTCCTCAACGGAAACTGCAGGTGCTTCCTTACCATAGCGACCATAACGCAATCCTAACGGAAATCAATCATCAAAGGGATGATGCCTTCTTCATTCCAATTAAGCATGGAAATCATCGGTTGAATTTAAAAAAAAACCGATTGGGGAAAGTTTTGAAAGAAGTTTAATCGGGATTGCCAGAAGCAATGTCCTCCATCTGATAATGGCAACTCTTGTTCAATCGTTCCTAATGACAGAAATCTAACTAGCAATGAAATAGATCTCTATTTGTCGAAGTTGGAGAAGCTGACCGTAGAAACAATTTAGAGAGAAGTTATCAAGATTTAAACATTGAGACAATATGGAAGGATATAAAACACCAACCATTGTAAGGTTAAAAAGATTGAAAAGCCTTCTTCTCATACGTGTCAACAATGTTTATCGGCGATTTTTGGACTACAACCATCCCTCGTTACCTTAGTTGAAAGTACACCTGAAGAATGTCCGGACTACAATCCGTTCATACTTCAAGAGTTACGTCAGCGTGAGCAGCAGAATGAGTGACAAGAAAAAACATATGTAGTGAAGGTACTCCGAATATAAGTCTCCGACATTTGCGCAAGGTTGCTATTAGGAACTATTACATATTGTTGAACAACATGTTGAGCAATTCTTATTTCCCAAATTTGTGGAACAAAGCCAGAGTATTTCCGATCTTGAAAAAAGGAAAATAACTTTCAAGCCCTAAAAGCTATCGCCCAACCAGCTTGCTCCCTACCATCAGCAAGGTGTTTGAAGTGACACTAGACAAAGCACTAAACGCCCGCATTGAGAAATTTGAGTTGATAATCACCAATTTGGTTTTCGTGCCAGGTATTCATACTTGCGATAACGAAAGTAACCTCAGACATCTCTTTGAAACTAAACATCAGAGAATGCTTTGTAGCATGTCTCATTAATATGGAGAAAGCTTACGATTCGCCGTGGTTAGATGGACCACTTTTCAAACTCTTTCAGGACAGGTGTAATGAATCTTGTGACGCCGCTGGCGACTCACTAACACACCTTGCCACCAAGTGGCTTGGCATCTCATGTCGGTTGTGACGGTTGCACATCCCACGTCAATTTTGTCGTGGGATGTCAAAAGGAAAAATTGACAGCCACATGGCCGCAGAGTGTGGTTGTGAGTCGCGCGGTTGCTATTTACTCATATTGCGAAAATCGGTGAACTTAAGTTACGCAGCGATTTAGTGAAGCAGCCACCCCAGAAGCAGGAAGTTTGTACACGGACACAAAGGTATGATGTTCCGTTCGATTCAAACTATAACCCGAATCTAAACAAATGCATCCACCACAGTCGCCATTGTCACAAGCTGCATGTATGTGAAGTAGTGGCCGCCACCCAGGAGGATGTCCCGGTGAAATTAGATGTTGACGAGATTGGAAACGAGAAGCCAGATGATTTGAAGCTGCTTGTAGTCAATAGGTTTCGGACACGAACAAGACGACGGTTAAATCTCTAAAGGAAAACACAGGAAAGAATGAAGAAAAATCGCCGCAGGAAATAGGGGAATGAATGCAGCGCTGCATATGGCTGAAATAATTAATTTATTGAAGCAGTCGGAAACCTTCAAACAATACCAGGTAGTTAGATGTGACAACATTTGATACAAGTGGCGTAAACATAATTTGGGAGAGAAAATCGTCTGAAATGGCTGGACCATTCAAAATTTTGCGAGATTCGAATAATTAATTTTAAATTGGATCCCTGCAACTACAATCTTCAGTCTAATATTCAAAGGTGCGGAAACCGAAACTACAAAAATTATATCCTCATCGAAATTTCTGCCGCCGCACCTATCGTTGGAAGGCAATCGTCCAGTTGCGACCCTTTAGCTAATTGATCGAAAATCGTGAGCACTGGAATTTTTAGCATAAATCTCAACACCGGTAAGGTGGGCTGTTTTGACTTTAAAAGAGTCCCCAAAGTAGGTCTAATCTAAGAAAAGAATTCATCAAAATTCGACTGCATTACTCTTTCGCCCACTCCTTTAATATAGGGTTCAAGAATGTAGAGAACGTTCTGTTTGATTGAAAGCAAGGTTCCGCGGTTCTTAGAAATGAGTGAAAATGTTACTTGTCAAAAGAAAGTAAGAAAACTTATTGATATAATGAAACAGTAGTGGACAAAGTATTGAAAAAGGAAGCGTTGATTAGCATTTATAAAGGTTGTAACTAATTGCACAAAGCAAGAAAAGTTTTCTAATATTTTGTCATGAGTATAAGTGAATTATTTATTTCTTACATTCAATTACGTAAAACACAAATAACCCATGAAATACCCAGTAAATATTTTAAATTATAATTTAATGTACTAAATCTTTCCCCTGGCACCTTTCACTCCTTGTGATATCTTTTCCAGTCTGTCATAACGTATTCAGTTTATTGAACTATAAAATAAATCATTCAAACATTTGAATCATAAATACTCATTTGAAATTAATATTTACACTTTGCTGCAAATTAATAAAATCTAATTAACGAAAAACTTCAAATATTAACTTCAAGGAACCTTCCCGAAATATACCTTCCATTTAGTATAGTAAATCCCTCCCATTTGCTTCCCGCACCGTTGTAATCATGTGAATGAAAGCATACTGATCACAACCCTATTGTACTTTGGAAACAGATCGGCCTGATTAATTAATGTAGAAAGCAAAATAGGTCTGAAAAATCTATCCAACATAGTTAATTTAATCGTCTCGACTATCTAAACGGCCAGACTGCTCTTTGATAATTTTGAACAAAAACAATAAGCAATTATATAAAAATTAATAAATAATTAAATTCCAATTGTCACTATGAACATTTCTATATGCTTTAACAATTGTTTCTTTTTTTTCTGATTAAACATTTTTAATTTTGAGCTTTCATCTTTTTACGCCCTACAAAAATCACTTCACTCACCATAAGAATCTTCCATAAAATTAAACTTAAAGGTATTACATAAATAAAATAAATGCAAACAAATCAGTACAAGTTGTATAGAAAGATCATAAATTTAAAATAAACTACATTAATAATTTAGAATTCTTAATATCATATTTATATTTATGAATAAACATTTATATACATGAATTGCTAATTAAAACTCGACTTTCCTTTCCAGTAGTTCTGCTTTTCAGCGGGAAGTGAGGTGCAGGGTAAGTATGCCGTCGCGAGGGTAGGGTTTGAGAAAATCCGCTGAAGTCGGTTTCGCGTCGCGCGCGGTACGCGGTACCTTAGTTGTTCTTGATTTTTCTTTAACGTAGCTTTCGTCGGGTTGAGTTAACGAAGTATACTTTTCGGTACCGCGTCGGAAATTCGGGAACGCGAAATAAAAATTGGATTTTGTACTTTTGACTGGTTAATGAAGAAATACGGAGTAACGTAGAATAGGTTTCCTCTCCGTATGGTTTTGTTTTTGTAACGCGTTTGAAAACGGGCGTGTACAGGTGGCTGAATATTGTAAATGAGCGTAGCCCATTCGGAGACCCGCGACCGAAATCCTCTCCGATCTAGCTGGCCGACAAGCAGCCACCGCGTGAATGGGTTACGGTGCACGGATTGGTTGACCGGTTGGTACCATCCGTTGGTACTACTCAGACTTAACGTCTAGAGCCGATGAGAGGTCGGTTCCGCGATCGCAAATAAATTTAAAAATCATTACACAGGTTCCCAAGACACCTTGCCGCCATGATATGCAATATGCTATATGGGAAATCATTTGTTGTAACTGGTGAAAATCTGACAACAATGCGTGAATTCAAGGTCTTGAATGTTCTACAGCAGGGAACAGTTACTGCGTCTCTGCTTTTCTCAATATTCATTCGCAAGCTATTGAAAGGCTTTGATTTTAATGTTTCACCAACGTGATCGGAGCAATCTTAAAAAAATTCTTAATGATGTGCCGATCTATACAGGCACGAACTCTTTGTGGACAATTCCCTTGGAATGGTAAAAACAAATGAGCATCGACTTGATTTTTGACTTCTCAAAACGCAATTTTTTGGGTGGTCGCACGTTTGAGGCCTTCCATTTAGCACTTTGACGCGTGGTTTCGGGTTCATATTGGAAACACCACGTTTCATCACCAGCTACAACGTTTTAAAGGAAGTTCTCGTATTTTCTCGCCTCTGTAATGATACCTTTCGAATGTTGAATTCAAGCAAATTTTGGTCATCAGTTAACATGTGCGAAAAACGTGCGCAGATCTTTCGTAAGTCCAAATGATCGATTAAAATGCAATGAATCGATGTTTTAGAGGCATTCAACTCCAATTCCATAAATTTCAACGATGATTTCGGGTCATTTTCATAAATTCACGCACGATTTCGATGGAGTTTTCGATGACCACTGATTTTGGGCGGCCCGTATGTTCATCGTCATTTATGTGCTCACGACCATCTCTGAAACGTGTAAACCACTCATGAACTCTGGTACGAGATAGAAAATCATCGACATAAACTTTTTTCATCAATTCAAATGTTTCGGTAAACGTTTCACCGATTTTCAAACAAAATTTGATAGTAGCTCTATGTTCGAAACTAATTTTTGTACCAATGACACAAACAGCCTGCCACTTTAGGCGCAATAACTTCAGTTTCAATGAACCAAACTTTCACTGGAAGTTAGAGAGGGATGTAACTATCTATCTCATTCACAGATGGCGCCACCAAAAAAAAGTTTTATGACAAAAGTCTCGTTTATTTTGGAATGCTCCTTGTAGTTCCGAATTTACTTATTGTAAGTTTGAGTGCCTTAAAGATCTCAAAAATACATTTGTCCTATAAAGGTTGTTTGTTTTTCAACAATTATTTTTAACTTTCTTCTCATATTCCCTGAAAAATAATAAAGTTGATTTAAAAAACTTGATTATAATGAAAAATACGTATAGAGTATGCACTGTAGTTTTGTTATGTAGTTTAAGAACGTTAGCCATTTAATGTTAAGCAAAGAAGCATACATACGTATCGAAAAAAGCTACGTAAGAAAATCATTCCAAGTATTTTCATGCTAAATATGAATTCAAACCAACCCGACAAAATTCCATTGAAAATTCAATTAAAAAGGATGAAATTATTTTAATCATATTAAATTTAAAAAAATATCTCATTTCTGCCAAGATAATTTTATTCACCTCAAAAAGGACAAAATAGAGGACTTTGCGTCATCTAACGAAAGTGAGTGTTCTCTTGTCTGAGATAAGTTCACCAAACCTGGTCCCTACCTTCACAATCTGTCTGCCTTAAGCTTCCTAGGGTTATCAAATCCCAGGGATAAATTACTCATTATACCATCCACAGCCATACGCTTGTTGTAGAGATTAATAGCATATCTCGGTAACACTCAGATCTTTTTTTTCGGCTAGGATGTCAAAGAAAGCAAAGGCAGAAGGATATTTCATTAATGGCCAACGATGAGGTCCTGGCGCGAAACAATTGTCTGGGATGTCAGTTGCCACAGAAGAGACATGGAAAAATACGAGAACCATCACTCCATTGGCATATTTAAATTGTTAATAGGAATTTCATCCAGAAAAAGTTAATTTTCTCTTACGACTGCCATTATTTTCGGCTCAGTTCCAGCCCTGGGTTCTTGTCGTCTTGAAGAAAGCTCTAAAAATATTTCGGTATGTGTTCAAAATGAATTTGGGGATAATATTAAATAATTTCGTCTTCGCTGTGAGCAAGACTCAGCAGCGTCACTGGGTCAAAATGTTGAGTGGGCGTTGCGGTGGGGCTTGGAGCGCTCCTGCACCATATGATCCAGCAATCAAGTCCTCGCCGCATGAAAGAAAATTAAATAACATCTCAAGCACTGTCGATGCTGCGCCACATCGTTTCGTTCAGCTCGAAAGCAGCCTTGAGCCCCAGAGGCTCACACCCCATGCCCGTCAGACAGAACCAGCTTCGGGATCCAACCTTATCGCACTCAAGTCAAAAGTATATTTTCTTATTACACACATCCCACCCCATGCTCGTGTGTTCACATACCCTGTAATATTGAATCATAAAAAGAAACTACGAAATATACATAATAAAGACCATTGTGCAGCCAGTAATATAATATTCAAATCAGTTTGCCAGGATATCATTCGGACAGCTCATCTGCACGAGAATGGATGAAGATACGGGCATATGTATATGGATGTTTACCAATATGTACTCGTATGTGGATGTTTACCAGTATGCAGTATTTGTATAGCGAGGGCGAGTACAAGTATGTAAGGATTTGATGTAAGAAAGAAACTTACCGTTCCGATTAGATTTTCCAAACTGTGCTAACTCAATGGAAATACTTGTGCCTCGAGGACACGACAATGACATTTGATCCGTGTCGCATCCCACCTTTTGATATGTTCTTAGTGTTGCTGAAAGTAACGCTATTCGGCGATTCAGGCGAGTACAGTTGTTGTCATAGCGATTCCACCCACGTGCGATGGATTGCAAAACGATATAGTTGGTTCGATGCAGGAGATGGTCCAATGTGTCAGTTATGCGTGCGATCCATGTTTCGAATTTCCATATGAATGGCGAAGAGGATAATCCATTGAATATAGAAAAATTCCATAGTTGTTGTTTGATGGAAAATCGTGCAAGTGATTTTGCGAAGAATTATGTTTTTGACATTGGTTGAATATTTCGCCAACAGATGAGGATCAACGTTGAAGAGCCGACGACAGCACATGAAAATGAAAAAAATAATTTTTTTAGTGAATCATTATATATATATATATATATATATATATATACACTACCGACAAAAAGTTTGGAAGCACCTGTAAATTTTGTGAAAAATTAGAATAAATCGATAATCGATTGTTCTACTGCATTTTGCATAATTGTTGCGGTCTTTATTCAAGGATATTGATGAAAATCACAAAACCAATAAAAATCATAATAACTTAATGTCACTTTGTTTAATTTGCTGAGCACCCTGCAATAATTTCCCTAACGTCAAAGTTACTGCAGGTTGACATTACCAGCTGTCATCTCCATTAAAATAGTCGTTCATTAGTTGCACTCTGTGAAATTGATATTTTTTGATTTTCTGGTTGTTTAACGTGTGCTTTGTTAAGATATCGGTAATTTCTTTTATTTTGTGTTTAAAATGGGAAAACGAAAACAATTATCAATTGAAACACGATCGGGTATTATTATTTTAAGAAGTGAAGGATACCCCGAAAGAGAAATTGCAAAAAAAAAACTCAATGTATCGCATAAGGGAGTTCATTACACCCTTTCGAAACATCGAGAGACTGGCAGTTTGCTGGATAGAAAACGGAGCGGTCGGCCAAGAAGTACTTCTGCAGTGGAAGACAGATTAATAACAACCACTTCCAGACGTAATCGTCGACTTACAGCACCCGATATCACCCGGGAGTTGAATAAAACGCGATTTAAAGATGTTTCAATTTCTACAGTAAAGAATCGTCTTGCATCTGCTGGTCTGCGTGGTTGTGTAGCGGTAAAAAAACCATTATTACGGGCAATACACAAGAAAAAACGACTGGAATGGGCAAAGCAGTATGAACATTGGACAGTAGAACTGTGGAAAAGTGTTCTATGGACTGATGAGTCCAAATTTGAAATTTTTGGCTCTAATCGACAAGTGTTTGTCCGCCGCAGGCCCCATGAACGAGTATCTGAAAGTTGCTTGGTATCATCGGTAAAACACGGCGGTGGTAACGTTTTGGTCTGGGGGTGTTTTGCTGGAACAGCTGTCGGAGATCTTATCAAAATTGACGGAATTATGAGAAAGGAGCAGTATTTGCGAATCTTAAATGATTATGCTTTACCTTCAGGGAAACGTATTGTGGGTGTTTCAACAAGATAATGACCCGAAACACATGGCTAGGATATGCAAAGCCTTTTTAGAGGAACAAGAAATGAATGGTTTTCTTGAACTGATGGTGTGGCCCCCGCAATCACCTGATCTATCGCCAATAAAAAAATTATGGGATGATTTGGACCGAAAAGCTAAAGAACGTGTGCCGCAGAGTACTAATCAGCTATGGCAATATCTGCAGGAAGCTTGGGAACAAATTGACGCCGAATATTTAAATAAATTACTAGCAAGAATGCCTAGCATCTGCCAAGCTGTTTTTAAGGCAAAGGGTAGTCACATAGATGAAAATCAATTATAGATTATGTTAGTGTTTGATAAAGAAGGATTTGGTTTTTTTTATAGTTTGGTTTATGATTTGATTAAAAACATAATCGTTCCTGTTAAAATAATTTTCTGTCTTTTATTGTTTTTCAAATACCAATGTTATTTCAAGTGCTTCCAAACTTTTTGTCGATAGTGTATATACGAGTATGTATATTTTTTGGAAACATAATTCCATTCGGGTTTTGAATAAAAAGTTATCATAATACTAAAAGCATTGTCATTCCTTCATACTGAAAGTACTTAAGGAATATTGAATTTATTTTTTGTGGTTTAGTTCGAAAGTATGTTAGTAACAGTCAACGGCATAATTGCATGTTTACGGGAGTAACGGGTCAATTGAAACGACAGCAGCAGGGTATTGATATGTGCAGTGAAAGTTTATTATTTGTTTGAAACACATAGAGTAAAGGAGCCTAATATGGGACCCTAACCTCATATGAGACTCCTCTTGAAGCCGTGAATTATCGGTCCTCGATTTTAATTCTAGGAATTTGACACGCTCGTAATTTTTACCATCGCAACTTAAAGTTATGGATTTATCGCGGATGTTTTCGAATTGATGCAGATCAAGTTTCGCGTCGCTTATATGCGGTTTAAAGCACTATTTAACTAGGCTTTGAAGTGATACCTATAATGCCCGATAACAATCAAGGAAATTGGAAAGCTTTTCTAGCATTTTCTTCCACTACATAATTACAACTGCTAATTAAATTGTCGTCAATCTTCTGTTACTTCTCTTCGTTCTGTAATGGAAGAGTAAATTTTTTCAAATATACATAAAGTATAAATTTCGTTGATTATTTTTTCTAAATCAAAATATAACACAGCTCTTTAAATCATAAGTTCTCGATACGATCATCATAACATTCAAAGTTTTAATGGGCAGGCTTTTCTAAACAAACATAACAGAGGTATCAAAGTTTAATTTTATGTTTAAGACTGAAAACTGTTGTCTAGCTTTAAGTACTGCAAATGCAGAGTAGCTTACTTTTTATTGTACTATATAAGGGAGGGGTTTTATTTACGGATTAAAACAAATATGAATTGCTGCAAAATAACTAACCCTTTCCTTTTCAGAATGGGTCCGTTCTTTTTTAGGAGGAAGGCAAGCAGAAGGTGAGGATGCCGCCAAGAGGGTAGGGTTTAGATAATCCGTGAATGGTCAATTTTGTGTTGCAGTTCATTATGCGGTGCCATAGTTTGGCTTTACATTTTAAATTAGAGTAGGTTGATTCGATTTTGGATTCGAGTAGTTTATTTTGGGCATAGCGTCGGAGAATATTTGGGGATGCGTGATTATGGTTGAGTTTGTCTTTTTCGGATTTCTCTCTTTTGGACTGGTCGTACGCTTGGAAAGAGATGAAATAAACATGAGGAAAAGTAAAGTAAAATCAGCTTGGAGGAAGATCTGGAGGCGTTTTAAATCGGGCATTTGAATCGGTGCCTGAAAAACATGTATTCAGATTTAGTCTGCTCGCTGAAGACCTGCGACCGTAATTTCTCTCCGAATTAGCTAGCCTGCCAGTAACCACCTCGGCCTTGCTGACCCGTTGAGCACAGTCCATTGACATATTCCAAGACTTCACGTCTATAACCGCTGAGAGGTTGGTTTACATTTTCTGCACGAAATCTCGAAAGAAACGAGACGAACGGAGAAAAATCATTACATTTTCACCTTCTGCTATTTATTTTAAAATCACGATCCAAGTTTTGAACGAAATCACTTTCTTCTTCACTTTGCCTTCTCCCTTTTTCATTTTCAGAGATTATGTCTCAAGATAAATTATACAATAAAAAATCCAAAAAATTCAAATCTAAATCGAAAAAATAATAAATTCTCCTTCAATTTACGCTTTTAAATGAATCTTTCTTTGAAAACCTAGGAATATAAAAGCGTATTGTACGGTTTCAATTAAAATAAGATTAAAAATTAAAACAAACGTAATATAAATTTTTTTATCAAATCATTTTATTTAGTGGGCTCGTCAGTCACTCAGATCAGAGGCGAGTAAAAAAAAAAAACAAATCTTTGCTCTTTTCGGATAAACTTCAACGAGTGCCTGTTCCTTAAAACAGATAAAATAAATCATGGGACTAACCACCAATTATAACATTAGCAAAAAACCCACTCAATGACAAAACGAGACAAACAGTCCATCTAAGGAAAACTTGAGGAAACATGATGCGAATTTCCTTCAATATTTATTTGGTATCAATGTAACATGCCTTCCAGTAGGAATTTGCATTTCTAGTAGTCAGTCTACATGTGGCCAGCTGGCGTGAGCTAGCAGCCTACTATAGTTGAATGCAAATGGTTGTATGGCGTAGTATATTCTATGTTTCACATGAAGAATGTTTATATCACACTTTTTTCATGCTAAAAATTCACCTTGCACTGTCCACTGTAAACGTTCAGCATGTAGAATAACCAAATGAAACACACATTCAACTCCTTCTACTGCCAGCTAGCTTGAGGAGGTAAACAAATTCTTATTCTTTTAACTTTGAAAATCAACAAAACATGAACGGATATATGAATGGAAACGAAATTCATTTCATTAAGGAGTGCTTTGACATTTTGCGTGGATCATCTTGAGCTCATTGTTGCTACAAGATCATACAAAACCTCCATTTTCGTTGGCGCTTACAAGTTTATTATCTACCGCCACGTAGGTGGGTGAAAAAAGTCAGCCTACACGTGCTCATGCATGTAGTAGTAGGGCCTTGAGGTACATGGCTTGTTAAACTGTAGTAAGACTTTGGTATCAATGCATTTTTGCTTTGCTATGCAAGGGCTCCATCGCCCCCTAGCCAACAGGAAGACTTTTGAAGGCTAGCATTCTTTGGGGAGCACCGTCCCCACGGACCCAAGGATATGGGGGCACCATGAGGCTCCCTCCTGGGATGACAGGTAACAACCTTGATTGAATCTGGACTACGAATTAGACAATGAACTGGAATTGATGCTTTGGGCTGGTGGATATGATGGTTTGGACCTAGTTGTTTTGCACGGTAGCGCCGAGGTGATACTTGTTCGTGAACGACCACAATTCAACTATCACCTTGGCAGGTCTCAGAGTACGTTCGAAGTTCGCACCATTGGGTTGGTGGGGTAGGTTTGGTTGAGACAGACTCCCGATTAGCACCGGTCTGACTCAGAGCACTTGTCCATATAAGGGCTTATGCCACCCCTCGTATGGTCTCCCTGCTCTGCAAAGATAACCATGGGACCAAAAAGGCGACTACAACCACGAACGGAGATAGTGGCTCCAAGGGGAGATCCAATAAAACTGGAGCAACTAAACACCTAAAAAAAGATTTAAAAAACCAAAAAAAGAAAGCAAAAATAACAACAATGATGATGCAACCAGCGGCTGCAGCCACGATGTTGACAGCACATAGGGAGCGGTACTATCGATGACAAAAATGACAATGAATACAATCACAGTGAAGACGGTTGAAAAATGAGATTAACAGATAGTGTTGTCCAGATTGAGATTCTTGCCACGTTTGGCCGCAGCAAAAAATATGATGCAAATGGCAGGGGGTCCTAAGAAGGAAAAGCGAAAAACTCCGCAGGACGGGCCAGATGTTCGAGCGATGAAGGAAAATATAAAGAGCATCGATAATTTGATGGTCACTGCTGTGATCGCTACCAAAGCAGCCGCAGCAAGGGTTGTAAGCCCCGAAATAATAACGAACCGTCTTGAAGCCCACAAACAGATTACGGCAAAAAAAGAAGGGAGTGATCAGACAAATAAAGCACCTTTGAAAATATGGCGGAAGTACTGTACTCAGAAACGGAAGCCGATAACCACTCCCAAGAACGTTGGTCGCAAAGTACAATTACCGCACAGCGACATAAAGAAGAAAGGCCAATCCAAAAATTGGGAGGTGTTCCTAAAAAGAGTATAACCTGGGTGCGAGTCGCCAAAAATCAACTAAGGACTAATGAATGGGCTCCCTAAACTAGGAGACCTCCTAGACCGCATAAGGAATTATCAGAGGAGCTGATTAAAGGATGAAGAGGACCAGAAGGCCAAAGAAGTGCAGAAGGCTAAGGACGCGCTGAAGGTTAAGTCATAAGGGCACGCGCATATAGCTTCCCCAACTCAAACATCAGTAAAAGAATGGTGCCTAGCACAATTGAAGGAGATCGGGATAATAGAAGGAATGAAAATCTTGGGATCAGGGCTGGGCACGGGACGCCAGATGTAGGGTTCAAGATAGTGCTTATAAATGGAGTGAAGAAAGCCGCAAGGAAATTTCTTCCGGAGAATAGGGTGGGTTGTGTGCAGAATATGGCGAAGAGCAGCAACTCTTTAATGTTTCAAATGCCTCGGCTATGGTCACATCGCACAATTATGCTACGGACTCGATAGGAGTTTCCTGTGTTACAAACGCGGTGAAATGGGACTTAAAAGAAAATAGTGTAAAAAGGAGGCACACGGTATTCTTTTCAAGGATGCTGATTCAACACTGGGTTTTGGGTACGTCTTGGGATCAGGGAAATTTTGTATTTCCCAGGAAGCTCTAAAGAAGGCAAAATCAGAACTTTGGTGACCTGTATCCTGCAATCAAACCTAGATCGCAGTTCAATCACCTAAAATCTCCTGCATCATGGTATCATGGTTGATCTTCTGCATCATGGTATCCTGAAGAAGCTGGTACTGCCACACTGTGATTTCCAGACGGACAATTGTGGATGGGGGGATGGTTTTGTATTGGTTCGATGATCGTGGACCACCTTCTTTAGTGTATAGCTAACGCCGAACGAATCAATATTATCTTTCCAAGCCAAGCTTAATGCTTTGGAGGGCGCTGTCTCGAACGCGGATGGCAACATGCTCGTTGGGGGAGACTTCAACGCCAAAGTAATCGAATAAAGTATGCCTTAAATCGACCCGCGGCGAAAGCGAGTCCTAGAAATGGCAGCCAGGATGGCCATCGTCGTGTAAAGTACCGGGAATACGCCAACTTTCCACCTTATTGACTGTGAAGGAACCATACCGAACGTAGCATTTGCCTTGGAGTCCTTAGTACGGAGGATACACAATTGGAGAGCATAAGACAATTACTCAGCCAGTGATCATCAGTGTATTCTGCTTGAGATCAGTGATGTTGCTCCCAACTTCCTACAATTGAGTGGAACATCGGAAGAATGGACGTCAAGAGGTTCATGAAGGTGCTCACCGTAAATGCTTTCCTGCAGAGAGATTCGCAGGGGGCATAAAAACTGGCAGTGCAAAAAGTGGAGATCTCAACTATTAGTACCATCACGACTGTTTGCAATGCTTCTATGCCCCATCGAAAACCCTGGCACGGCAAGTACTTAGTGTATTGGTGGTCGACAGAAATCGCTAAAAAGTGAAAGGAGAGTCACAAGCTTCGGCGTGAGGTTCATCGGGCACAGAACCGTGATGAGGCATGCAACTGCAGTATATGAGTAGGCTAGAAAATACAAAACTCGCTGCTGGTAAGATCTAGTGGGCAATGATACAAGCTGCAAGCTAGTTAAGCGGTAGCTTGGTGCCCTAATCAAATCTTGTATGCATGATGCGGGAAAGATGAACGACATAGTGTAGTCACTCTTTCGCGCCGATTCCGTTCGTGTTGATGCTGTCCATGGTAAAATAGCAGTTGAGTGTCTTCACACAGCCGGAACTGAAAAAGAAAGACCTTTCGCTGAAACCGAGGAAGGCTCCAGGTCCAGATGGTGTTCCTGCTTTGGTGTAGCAAATTGTCTATCACCATTGTCCTGACCCGCTGCTAAGCACATTCAGCACTTGCCTACGGGACGGGGTTTTCCCGGTACGATGAAAGATGGTAAGATTCATGCTGATTAGCAAGGGCAAGGGAAATCCCGGATCGCCATCTGCACTGCCCATTATACAAGCTAGATACTGCTGGGAAAGTGCTAGGAAAACTCATCAAGGGAAGACTCACAGACGCGATTCGTACTGCTGGGGACCTATCTCCTCGGTAGTATACCTTTGCAGCAGAACGCTCCACTATTGATGGTCCAAAAGGCAGAGGCATATACCCGCACCAAGCGACGGATCGTCCAGTTGGTGACACTCGACGTGAGGAACGGACTCAGTGGATATTCTGGATACGCTGAAAAACTCTTTTCAAGTTCCAGAATATCTAATGTGGCTTTTAAGGGACTATCTGAAGGACCGTAGCCTGCTTTACGATACGACACATGGCCAACGAAGGATGGAAGTTACATCAGGTATTGCCCAGGGATCCCTCCTTGATTCAGGCCTGTGGAACGTGACTTACGATGGGCTACTGGGACTGGAAATGCCAAATAAGTCACACTTGATCAGCTGTGCGTAAGGTGTTGCAGCTCCGGTTGCTGGATGCGCCGTTGTACAAGCGCAACTTAGGCTAGGTTAGTTAATGCGGCAAGTGAGAGGCTGACTAACTGCTCATGGGTTCAGTTTAGCACTGGGGAAGACCAAAATGATCATCTCGATAGAAGAGAGAATCCCTAGAGTAAAGATGATCAGTATTGGAGACATACGTCGAATCGAAGCCAGCGGTGATGTACCTAGGGCTATGATCAACTTGAAGATGAATTTTTCAGAGCAAATCAGGGCACCGGCTGAGAAGGTTGCCTCGGGAATATCGTCTCTGAGTCAACTTATCGCCAACGTAGGAGGACCCAGCCCATTAAAAAGACACCTCTTCATGAGTGCTGTAGGGACAGTGCTACTGTACGTAGCAGAAATGTGCGGCAACGAAATCAGTAAGGAAGCATATCGAAAATGGTTCGCACAGGTACAGAAAAGAGAAGCACTGAGGATTGCATCTTCGTATCCAACAGTCTCTGATTCCTCGGCAAGGATTATTGCAGGCGTGACACCTGTTGTCCTCCTTGCTAGAGAGCATCGCGCTATTTACCAGCGTCGAAACAAGGACGCAATGGAGATGGTTGCTTGCGAGGAGAGACAGCGCTCGCTCAACGACTGCCAGCAGTCTTGGGTGAATTGCACGATGGGAAGGTGGACTCATCCCAAATGTGAGACCGGGGCTAAATCAAAAACATGGTGAGACTGACTTCTATCTGACCCAGCTTTTGAGCGGGCATGGGTGTTTTCAGCCTTATCTGCACATGATTGGTAAGTCACGGTTCCCCGATTTTCGGTTTTGCCCAGGAGAAGAAGACAATGCCTGCCACATAATTTTTGCGTGCACAAAATGGGACAGGCTGCCAAGGAACTTCCACAGGGAGACGGAAGAGCTCACCCCGGATAATGTAGTTGCTGTGATGCTCGAATCGGTTGACAAATGGAACCAGGTGGCACATTATGTTCTGACAGTCCTTAAAGGTAATAGGCACCCACAGCAGCCGGAGGCGTTGGGGCTGGGAGATAGGTTGTCGGGCAATTCCTCTCCCTTCCCGGTAGAAGAGGGATTCCCCAGCTTGAAGGCACCTCACGGCGTAACAAAAGGAGATCTGGCCCGAAGTAATGGGTCTTACGGTTCGAGGCTGGGTTCTCAGGTTGACAAGGGAGGTTTTTAGTGAGTAGTCCAGTCACTTGCAAGCATGGGAGGCCTGCACTCTGTGCGTAAATGATATTCTCCTTCCAACCACAAAAAAGGGGGGTTCCATCGCAAAATGTAGTCGTCAACTATCTCAGTCGAAAAAAAAGCCGAAATAACACGATGCAGATGTCTTTTGATGTTCATTTGTGATCAATGGACACTTCCAGATGCAGCGTAAAAAGAAAGCCCGAAACAGGCCAAATACTCTTATGGGCAAGAAAGATGAGACCTATTAAAAGTCATGCATCCTTCTCGGTTAAAGTGGGCTAGTCTTATCAGTTTCATGCTTATTTGTTACGCTACATATTAAAGTGCCTAATGAATGATTCAATCACAATATGCTATTGCGCATTTCATATTTTTTGCAAGGATATTCTTGTATGTTTAAACATTAAATTATTTGACTAAAGAATTCAATATAAATGTATGGCTGACACAATACTTATGTAATGTGACGAGATTCGCATCAAAAACCGAAAAAAACCTATGAGAAAATCTACTTGATGAATTCGTCAATTATGTTTCAATTTGATTAAAATTTTTATACACCGCACAAATAAAATCACACAAGAACGAGTTTGAGTGACTTAAATTTTTGTATAACTGTCAAAAGCTTTCTCTAAGCTTAAGTTGGTTACGTGGTAATAAAATGCACTTCAAAGATCATATTTGAAAGATCCTTAGCTTGAGTTAATATAATCGAGAGAATGAATGCTTTCCGGTGAATGGAAAAGAGGCTTTTTTATAACGAAGATGTAAGTAAAACTTTGTCAAAATTAATAAATGTTATTTTTTGTCCGAATGTTTTAGGATTTTATACTGAAAAGGATGTCCTAAAGAGTTGATTTCATAGAATAGTCCGAACCGCTTCAGGCCTGGTCACGTCGATCCTTCTTTTGTTTAGAGAGCGCTCTTTGCTGAATATAAGTACGTACGAGTATATCCATACCAAAGATGTAACTCTGGTTGATTGTCAAGGAAATTTAAGTCATTTGGAATAAACCTGTTCAAATTGTTACTTAGAAATTCAAAAAAGGTACTCAAAAGGAAATGGCTGCTGATGGGTCGAATACAAAATCTTGCTTTACGATAGCCAGAATTTCTTAGATAAATCAAATTTCAACCCAAACCACAAAGTTCTGCTTCACTACCTTCCTCAATTATTTAATATTGTATTTTGCTACGAGTATATGATTGAAAATATTTATTTTGTCCACTTCATTTGCTGTTTTTCTCCATCCCTTTTATGTTGTCACTTCTGCGAAATTTCGACCCTCTAGAATTTGTAGTAGAACGTCGGGATTCAGGACAATCAGTACAACGATGCAGCAAACATACATACATATCCCCAGGAACTTTACGCTTTGTAAATGTCTCTGAGCGCGCGAGAAACATTCTCGTATTTGGGGATTTATCATGAAATTGATTTGCATTTTCCCCCTGAGTTAGTTCTCATTTTTGCAAACAACCCAACAAGGAGCACATCAACACAAATACGTTCGTAGAAACTCCACCATACTTTGGCGGTTTGGTGTTTTATTTTATTTTGTTTTTTTTTTTGTTATTTGGTGGGTAGGACTTTTCAATACCTCTTTTTTGTTATTTTGTTGATTTGTTCGTTTTGTTTTGTTTCGTCGACTCTCCCTACGACTTTTTCTGTTTTTATCCTCGATTATTTACCATTTCCATTCCGTTGAATACATTCAGTTTGGTGTTTTCTCTTTTCCGTGGTTTTTCCTCTTGCGCAAATTTCACTGTACGAGTAGATACTAGTGTATATTTTTGCGAGTTATTTTGCATCATGCTAGCATACTTTCACGGAAAGAATTCAAATAGAAGTCAGTAAAAAAAACTTCGGATTCCCGGAGCTGCGAGGAAGATTAAGCCTTTCATATATTTTTATTGTATTGCTGTGATTTTGTAATTTATTTGATACAGAAATGGAAGATTATGTCATTGTTAGTCGAATTTCCGAAATTGTTCAGTTTAGGAAGTTCAGTTGGTTATTTGACCAAGGTTGGAGAGGAGACTAAGAATTAAATATCATTCGCACATTTTGAGGTGTTTGAGATTTTCACCAAATGACACTTTTCCTTTAGAATCAAGAAGTAACCCATAGTGACACAGAAAGGTGTAACTGTAATTGACTTCTGACTTTTGTCATAAATTTTTTTTGGTAGCGCCATCTGTAAATGAGATAGTGCGTTGGTAAGTTACATCCCCCCTGACTTCCAGCGAAAGTTTGGAGACATTTGGTTCAGTGGAAGCGAAGTTGTTGCATCTAAAATAACAGTATGTTTGTGTCATCGGTACAAAAATGAGTTTCGATCAAAGAGATAATATTAAATTTTGTTTTAAAATCGGCAAAACGTTTACCGAAACATTTGAATTGATGAAAAAACTTTATCGCGATGATTGTCTATCTCGTGCCAGAGTTCATGAGTGGTTTACACGTTTCAGAGATGGTCATGAGGACATAAATGGCGATGAACATACGGACATACGGAAATACGAAAATCATCGTTGGAATTCATGGGATCGAAGTTAAATATATCCAAAACATCGATTTATAGCATTTAAACCGATCATTTGGGCTTACGAAAGGTCTGTGCACATTTTGTTCCAAAATAAACGAGATTTTTGTCATAAAAATCCACTCTTGTGACTGGTTTTTGACTATAAATCGTATTTTACGAGTAATCATCAATCACTCACCATATTTGCCAGATAAAGCTCCCTGTGACTTCTACCTATTCGGAAAATCGCACTTGGCCATGAAAAGAAAACGCTTTGCGTTTGTAGAGGGCATCCAAAAGGCTTATAGCGACATCCTGAAGGATATTTCGGTCAATGACCTGAAACACTCTTTTGAAAAGCTTTTGGATCATGTAAAACAGTGTATCGAGGCCGGAGGAGACTATTTTGAATAAATGAACTCGAATTTATCAGAACAAAGCTCCTGTCGTTTCTATTTTAGCTCAGTCTCGTTTATTTTGGAAAGCACATACCATGACTAAGCTTGCTGCTATTAATTTTAGCGGAGCTGGAATATAAGAATTGAATTTTAGTGCGGGTAGTACTCGGTTATCTACACCTGCATCGATTATAAATTTTTATTTCAATAGCGGATCTATAGCTTCTAGATGCTCCTTCGGATACTTTATGTAGCAGTCGAAGTTTTCAAAATTTTTAGGTTTTTTGCTTTAGTAAAATTACATGGAAGGAGATATTCAAAGCTGAATCTTCTTTTTCGTGGCAGTACATCAACTCTTGGGCCTTCACTTCCTGAAGCAAGCGCCTCCAACTGCCTCCATCTATCGACTACCTCCTCCAATTTTAAAATCCAAGTAGCGATGAACTGTTGTCGTCGACTAAGTCAGACCTGCATTTCATTCGTTTCCCCATTGGTCCCTGCTATCAGTTCTCTCAACGAATTCCTTTTTGGATATTCGTTGTTCGCCAATACAATTCCAGTGGCCAGCTCATTGTAGCGTCTGCAAACTTACAATCGTTGAGACCTCTGTTTCGTCAAGCATTTCATGCAAGTTATGGTTGCATCGAATTTGCCATTGGTCTTCGTCTAGCTTCGCTTCGATTACTCGCCTCTGGACTCGTCTCTAGAAGGCGTTCAATATATTTGCGGATACTTGGGTTAGGGTCCATATTTCACACCCATAGTATAGCACAGGTCTTTTCATAGACTTGTATACAGTAAAGCCTGGATAAGTGCACATCAAAAATCATTTTTTGCACTTATGCCGGGCGCACAGTAATTTTGTTTCTTTCGCTAAATTTTTTTAAGACAAATATTTGAAAATAAAGTTTTCATAACATAGCTGTACTCGTATTCTCAACAGAAACAATAAAACAGATTTCAAATTTTCCAGATGCAAATTCTATTGAAACGCATATTACAAAGAACACTGTTATGTATTGATGTGTTATATTTCAGAGTATTTTTTATTTTTAATTGCGAAAAAAAATCAGGTATGTTATTTTTGACTACATTTTTACCTGTAAATTTCATAAGGCTTTCTTCTACCTTATCTAGACATACTAAGTCTTCTCCCATTATGCATCTTGTAAAGTTACAGCAGCTGAAGATTCTCCAGCGTCCTTTTTGATTAGCCCTACATTATCGGAATGGTGTTTATATTCAAATCGAGTTTCTTAGATGAGTCCATCTTCATTTAGTTCCCCATGACAATCGAGGTTCTCATCGCAGGTTAAAAGTTCATTGAACTCACCCTCCGCTATTCGATGATTTCTTCTTCCCTCTGACTTACTTCCACTAATGATTGGTGAAAAAATCTAGTCTTGCGGAATCAGTTCTGGATTGTTGTGGGCGTTAACAACCACCAAAATTTCTTTACAAAATTTATCGCTTGAAAAACATCGAATGATTTGCAGAAATTCTGACCGGATGAACCTGCTTCAATTGCCAAGATTTGCTTGCGGACCATTTGTTGCCGATAATATGTTTTAAACGTCTCTATAACTCCCTGATCTAAAGATTGAATAATGGCAGTCGTATTTGCTGGCAGGTAAACAATTTTGATGCTTTTTAGTACAGTTTCTTCTGTCAACTTATAACATGCAGCGTTATCTATAAAAAGAGCAACTTTTCTATTGTTGTTGGTAATTTAAACATCAAATGCTTGGATTATTCGGGTCCATATGTCACTAGCCATCAAAACTTTCTGGTTGGAATAGTAGGGTAACGGAATGTTTTTTTCCTTCGAAGCAACGAGGTTGCTTAGAACACCCAATGACATGAATATTTTTTTTTGTTCCATTCATGTTTTTTATAAATAATAACGTTAAACGATCTTTTTGAACCTTCGTCCTGCAGCAGAATTTTTCCTACAATCAAGAGTGCCACAGGGAAGGACCTTGTAAAAAATCTCTGATTCAGCTGCGTTAAAAATGTCTTCAGGGTCGTAGTCCTTGATCATATCTAGCAGTGTATTCTTCGTGTAATAGCTGGCTCTTATTTCACCAAAAGCTGATTGTTTTTACGTTTCCAATGCTGTAACCAACCATTATTCTTCTTCTTCTTAGCACTACATCCCCTCTTGGGCCTTCGCTTCCTGCAAATAGCGCTTCCAACTGTCTCGGTTCATTGACCGCATCCTCCAATTTCGAAATCTGAGCAGCGATGAACTGTCTTCGTCGACCGAGTCAGACGAGCGTTTCCTCGGTCTCCCTACTGTTCTCCGGCCTTCAGTTTTCCCAACGAATACCTTTTAGGGTATCCATTGCTCGTCCATGCAATTCATGTGGCCAGCCCATTGCAGCTTCCGCAGTCTTACAATCATTGAGACCTCAAGTTCATAAAAAACCCCCATTTTAATTGACATTTTTGATGCTTGGCCCAGAAATAACTGCATTCTTTATCGTAATTGTTGAAACCATATCAACATTGGTTTGTCTATATCATCATGGTGCCCATTAAGAATCCTCTTCTTTTCAATATTGTTATTTTCTATAGCAATTTCCCGAATTTTTCGGGCATTCTTTTTGCATCTGGAGATTGTAGACGCGTCGCACCCGTACCCGATAGAGGGTTTCTTCACCAATTTGCTACTTAATTGGTCCGAAATTCCGATTTTTTGTTTAAAAGTAAAATTCGCCAGTTTACTTTTTGATGACATTTTAAAGGATATCGGTCTAAACTTTCGGTTGTATCAAGTAAGCTCAGGAAAACTTAGATATTTTACTATCTAAGCGCTGGAAAAATAAGTAGGCCCACACCAAATACAGCAAATGCAATAAATTCACTTTCGAAAATTTCAATTTTAGAAAAAACTAATCCAAATTTCGATACAACTAAGTGAAATCGAGCGACTCAATTGAGGAATGCCCCTTTTAAATAGAGTTTTGCTACAAAACAAAAGTGTGTAGAAAAATAACTCGAAAAGCTTAAAACCTTAATCTTTCATATGATGTTCCAAACAGAAATATTTTATGTTGAATAATTTCATTCAACGATAAGAACAATAGCAAAAAAAGCTGTAAATGTCTTTTGAACGCATGCACTTGACCGGCCAAAATTGAATGAGTCAAATATGATTGATTCACAGAAGATTGTGCGCTTATATGTTTTGTGCACTTATCTGGGTTGCATTTATTCGAGTGCAAACACATGACAAATAGCCGAGAAATGTCGGTGCAAGTGTAGCCTGTGTACTTATGCGTTAATTGCACTTAAGCGGGTTGCACTTATCCGGGTTTTACTGTACTTGCAGCTTTGTTTTCCTGTGTATGCACCTGGTCTTCAAGATTGTCAGAACTGAATAAAACACTTTATTTACGAGCTGTATTCTTTGGCGTATTACCGCTTCTCGTCATTTTGGCACCTAAATTCACAAGTTTCCCCACATTTTTGATATTTTATTCACCAAGTGTTATGTTTTGGGTATTTGAGGTGTTATTCCTTGACTGTGTCATGAGTTTTGTTATGTTCTCATTAATTAGTAGCCCTAATAATTTTGCTTCGCTGTCGAGCTTCCCGACAAGTTCATTGGCAGTCGTTAACAACCATGACATAATGTTGATGTCATCTGCATAGGCTAACATTTGGCTCGGCTTGTATAATAATCGACTTCTTGTTTCAACAAGTAACTCTCTCATGACGTATGACAGAGCTTCTTTGAACGGCAATGAGATAAACCTACCTTACTGCCTTCAGATCATATTTGTGTCAAACGCATTGGTGGGTCAGTTACTGATGCGGACTTGGGAGGTCATCGACGTCATTACTATTTTGGTAAGACGGACTAATTTAGCTGAAATACTGAAGCAAAGCATTATTTGGTACGGTACGGTATGATCAATGTTATCATCTGCTTGCTTAAAATCAAAGAAAATTTTGTGTATTGAACTCCCACCATTTCTCAAAAACGTACGCGGTTGTCAACTATTTGTCAATCGTCAATCTACCTTTTCTAAAGCCATCTTGATCATCATCATTTATAACATGATAGCCCAAGCTGAGCCTTGGTCTCCAGGATTAATCTCAACTTGTCATCATGGTTCTGCGACATCGTTCACCAGACGATTATTCCGAGCAAGGATATGCTATCTACTTTTATTGTGGATTCTCATCGAACCCTAGGTATTCCTGTACGAACGTTTATCTTGTGTTTTATGCTTTGATGTTCTTTTAGGCAGCCGGTTTTCTTCCATTCTTTGCACAGCCTAGCTTTACACAGGTAGATTCAGACGGTTAACCAAATAGTTTATACGACTCATTGTTGTAACGTAGCCTCCACTCTGTGACTTGTTGCACTGGGCCATAGATTTCCTGGATAACTTTGCGTTCAAATACTTCTGACTTTTCGGATTCCCTCGTCCGGGTTCATATTTCAAATCCAAATATAAAAGCACAGGTTTGATTAGTAATCTGTAAATACGGCGCTTATTTCGCCTGCGCACAATAAACTTGTTGCGTATTGAATTCATTTCTTAGTTGTTTGACAGAGGCATACGCTGATCTGATTTCATGAGGGTTATGTTTTTGTTTATCTGTTGGATCATAGTAGTCAGTCGTTTCTTTTTTCGGCATATTTTTCATCTTATCGCGGGAGGGTTTTATATTGTTCTTCTTTTACCTCCCCTTTTAACTACTTCTTTTCATTCTTCGTTGGACCAATTGTTCCCACGATACTTTGACTTGTGCCTCAAGGCCTCTTTGGCTACGTCTATTACCATATCTTTTAGTGTTTTCTATATGGCTTTGATGCCATGATCACTTTCTCCCACCTGCGGGAATATGTTGATACGGTTTTTCAGGGCTGACATGTATCTGGACGCTACTGAGCTATCATTTGTCTTGGTCTTGGAGTAACTAGTGTTCTTTATTTACAGCTCTTGGAGATTCTGCACGGAAAATTGGCTCTTTTAAGGTAGTGGTCTGAATCAAAGATAGTGCCGCGGAAGGAAAACATATCGAGAATACTGTTTGTATTTGTATGAGAGTACTGTCGATCTGGTTGAATGTGTGACCGTCTTGGGATGCCTACATTCTTTTGTAGATTTGTAGGGTGTGGACCCTACTGTGAAACCTCTGCTAGTATTAAAGCCTATCAGACATTGTTCATTGCCACTGGCCTCTGCATGGGGGTGGTGTCCTCCAGTTGTTCCTCTATGAACCGTTTCTCGGCTAATTTTTGCACTGAAGTTACCCAGAACAATTTTAATGTTAATGCATCGTCGGTGCATTTCAGGGTGCTGTAAAATGCGTTTTTGATTGATGTATTCTGTGCGCACGTGAGAGTTAACTAGCCAGATATAAAACAATCTTGGTCTTCTCCTCTATCAGTGCATCGGTCAAATACAATATCGCAAAAAGGGATTATAATTAAGCCTAGAAATCACTTTTCCTCAGAAAAAACACTGATTAATTTTAAGTCGAAGATCAGGCCATCAAAATGTAAAATTCCTCTTCAACTAATGCGGCCTATTCGTAATGCTGGGGCGATTATCGAAACATCGACCAATGAAAATGCTACTTCGCTCTTTAATATAGCAATGGAGGCAATGAAAGATGAATATGATATTGCTGAGACCAGATTGCGAAAGACTAGAACTATCATCAATGGTCTAGAAAAACAATATTCAAATCAGGTATTAGAAAATGAGATCCAATCATTAAATCCCAGTATAGAGGAGCGAGATTCTATGGAACTTGTATATGCTAGGCGGACTAGAAATGGAAGGTAGTTGCACATCATCCAGATAAATGGGAGCATGTATAAGAGGCTTGCAAATAGATAGGTTAATAATGATTATGGATCATATTTTGCGAAGGAAGATTTTAACATAACGAGGTGTTATAAATGTTAAAATTTCAATCAAAAAACATCAAAATGTGAAAGGAGCAAATATGTGTAAAATGTGGAAGAAAGCATGACCTAATGATTGCAACAGCAAGATTGAGAAGTTCTCCAACTGTATTGGTAACAATAATAATGCTGATCATTCTTACAGAGCTGACTCGCTTGAGTGTTGATCGCCAGGAGGAGCACCGACTACAACTTCGATGATTGCTAATTGAATGGGTGGCTGGAAAAACGTTGCGTGTCGTTTTTTTCACAAAGTTGGTTTTGATGGATAAACGATCTTTGTCACTTGCTTGATGGAATCCAACCTTGAAGTCGTTAGTTTTCAAACCGCTAGATAGTCTATAATGTGCTAGAAGGGGGGCTAATCATGCTTGGGATTGATGGAAAAACGTTTCATGTTGGCAGTGCTGATACCCACTTGTTGCTGTGAGGTTTCATAGTGTGTTTGCATTGTTTGTTTACTGATTTCCCATCATGAATATATCGGCTAGTGATTTAGAAATAGTGAATAACCGTAAACGTGCTATTCAGTTCGCGAAATGGAGTGACAAGAAGCGTAAAATTATGAAAGACAGCGGAAAATCATACAAAGCCAATCGCGGAAAGGGTGATGTCGTTTCTGAAAAGGTTCCACCTTCGAATCCTCGAGCTTGTACAGCGGCTTGTGAGAAAAAAGGATGCATTCCCCTTAGTCTTGCGTACGTACATAGTTTATTTGATCAATTTTACGGTTTGACGTACAATGAACAGTCTCTTTTACTCGTTAAATTTATCGCCCTACGGGAACCATGGAAAAAGCGTACCGGTAAATCAGATTCCACATCAACACGACAAGCTTCTTTTGATTATTCCTTGAATGGGTTTGCCATTACACCAAGGCGTATTCAAATTTTACAACAAAAAATGAAAGATGGTCACCTTGCACCAAAAGATAAGAGGGGCACTCACTTGAACCGTCGTCATGCGATCGATGCTACAGTGAGAGGGAACATTAGAGAGCACATTGAATCTTTCCCTATGGAAATCAGTCATTATAGTAGGAATGTCTCATCGAAAAAATTTTTGAGTCCTGATCTCAGTGTCTCCAAAATGTACCGTTTATTCAAGCAGAAATACCCTGATAATCCAGCAAACTCTACTTTGTATAGTAAGATTTTCAAAAGAAAGTTTAATTTGAGGTTTGGGACACCTCGCTCTGACACATGCAAACAGTGCGATCAATTTTACGCCAAGTTAGTACTAGCTCGAAATGATGAAGAGAGGAAATCGATCGAAGTTGACAGTCGTCTACATCATTGTAAAGCTGACCAAGCATATAAGACTCTCTCAGAAGATTCAGCAAACAGAAATGCTATAAAAATATGTGTAGACCTACAGCAAGTCTTATTTACACCTATGTTAACTCATAGCGACGTGTATTACCAATGCCAGTATTCTACATACAACTTGGCAATTCACAATATGACGGACAACGTTGCAAACATGTTTGTATGGCATGAGTCGCTAGCGAAACGGGGTTCAAAGGAAATCGGGTCTTGCATTTTGAGATACATAACATCTACATTTCGACCACAACCCCCTGGCCAGGAAAGGAGATTATTCGTTTGGTCAGACCGATGTACAGGCCAAAACAATAATTGAAATACGCTCATCCTGTATAGTTGTTTAGTTAAAATGCGTTATTTCACTGAGATTCACCAAAAATTTTTGATTACCGGCCATTCATTTCTTCCATGTGACAGAGATTTCGCTCTTATCGAACGTGCCTAGAAAAGAGCGAAAGCTCTTGTTCCAGGTGATTGGAAACACGTAATAGCTGGTGCAAAACTTAACAAACCTTTCTTAGTGTTTGAAATGGATCAAAGTGATTTTAAAGGCATTGAAGCGCTTTCTCCAGAGAAACCTAGGAAAAAAATGAAGATAACAAAATATGTCTGGATGAATATAACTGCCGATGACCCAGTTTCACTGTATGTGAGAGAGACACACAACATATTGCGCCCTTGGATTTCAGAACAGCTGTTTCCGACCCGGTTTAATCCATGTGACGTCAAGGATCTTCCCAACCTCTACTCAGCACTCCTGCCTATACCAAAAGAGAAGAAGAAAGACCTTATGGATATGGCTCGGTATCTCACAGATCCTGACCATAGGGCATTTTATGAAACTCTCCCATCAGCTTAGTAGTATTTCGGACCAAGCTGAGTGTAGCACCCGCTTATGTTTTCTTCAGTAACATTGACTTGTGTTCATTGTAAATGTTTGTGTAATTGTCATTGTTCATGTAAGTGTTTGTTTATTTTCTGTCAATAAAATTGGTTTAACCACTTCAATTTTGTTATTCTTATCCCTCCTCCAATATCCCATGTCTTTCATTTTTCTGTTGTTGAACACCAAAATGTGAATGAACATACCAATGAATAGGTAGATTTTGTAAACCCAATAAGTATGATTTTGTAGCTGAGTGAGTTTTATTTAGTGGAAAAACGTTGTATGTTGCTCTTTAGTTTGCCAGTTGCCATTTTAATTGCGTTTTGGAACATATTCACTCTCCTGTAAAATTGAACCTCAGCTACATGCAACTTTTTTCCAGCCAGGTATTCAATTTTTCAAATCAAGCAAGTGGAACCAATTTGACATTCATGTATGCTAATATATGTTTCAAAACGGTAAAATCTGGGAACCGGCAGTGGTTGTGGATAAATGTAGAGCGCCTAGGTCTTATCGTATTCGTACAGAAAATGAGAACATATTTAGAAGAAACGCGTATCATTTAAGAAAATCACATAATGCACCAGTATTCAGATCTGATAATGAAATCGAGCCTACAAATTCTAAAGAAAAATCTAAAGCGAATAATAATGCAAACCAGAATGTTTAAATTCTAACATCAATAAACAGCGAAATTCTCATGAAATAGAATATCGAACCAGATATGGTTGTGTAGCTAAAGAACCAGACAGACTTAAGTTTGATCCTTAATGTTAGATTTAAAATTAAATTAAATTTAGATAATGGAATGTCATATTGTCTTCTAAAACAAATAAAAATTATTGAAATCAAAAACTGAATTAATGGATATTAAAAAGTAATGCTTTAATTTTATATACTAGTGAAATTCTCGTTGACTTGAAAAGAGGAAAGGTGTTTCATTGAAATAAAAGTTATATGCAAAACTATGTTACGGTTAAGTATAACAAGTATAACAGCACTAAAAAATGCTCTTGTAAAAACTATGTACTCATCTGGACCCAGTCTCTAGCAATAACGCATACAGTATGCAACAGGTCATTTGTTATTGGATCTAGCTCCATGATTTTAGGGCTTTCTAAAAGAAATTTTGCAAAAACCTACCGGCTTCCCATCTTCAGTGTCCGTCTGTCCGTACATCCCTCCGTCTGTGCATCTGTCCGTTCCACCGTCAGTCTGCCCATCTGTTCGTTTATCCGTGCGTCACAAAAACTTTCTTCCGAAACTATAAAAGCTTCAAAGCTCAAACTAAGTGAAATAGTTAGAAGTAGTGGTCTCTCAAAATTTTAGGTCTTATCAATTATATCAAATTTTCCAAGGGTGTGCCCCCTTATAACGAAGTGGCCGTTGTCAAATTTTTTCATTAAATGTAGTCGGGTAGAGTATCAAATGAAAGTATGACTGAATAATATTTGTGTCTCCTCCCCTAATGATTGGACACCTTTAAGCAAAAAGCTGAAAAAATTACCAAGGTATGTCTCTATGAGACTAAGGGCAAAAAATATCTCAGAAACCAAAATTCAATCAACTCTTTTAATAATAGTAAATTTTACATTTTTATTTTTATTTGAACGCGGTATGCTGTGTTTTATCTATAGGATAATTATACGTGTAGCCATCTCCTCACATGAGTGAAAAAGCTGTAATATCGGTGTATTCCATATTATTGTCGTTTTGTTTATCCATGTGCCATGCCCAAATAAAGCCTACAACAAATGTATAGGCCTTATAACGGCACAGGTGCAGGTCTTATTAGGACAATGTTTTATGTCAATCAGAAAAATATCACAGTGAAATAGTAAACCCTTGTTTTCAGTAACATCATGGAAAACGAATCACCAGCTTCTACTACAAGGAAAAAAGGGCTAAATGGACTTCGCAACAGATGGAAAATGCCATTGAAATGGTAGAAAGAGGTAGATTATCTACACATGCTGCTGCAGCCAGATACAACATCCCAAGAAGAACCCTAAACAACCATCTAGCGAGTGGGTCGACTTCACGAAAGCTAGGTCGGTCAGCTGTTTTTACTACAGAACAAGAAGCTGGACTTGTCAGAAGAATCATACGTTTGGCTGATGTTGGAGTGCCGTTGACATCAAAGACGTTGCGCATCCAGGCTTTTTCATTCTGTAAAATTAAGGAAATTCAAAACACTTTCAATGATACCAAAAACACCGCGGGGAAGAAATGGTTGAGGCTATTTCTCAAACAAAACCCTGAATTAGCACGTCGTAAAGCACAGATGATGAATCCAGCTTGTGCTCAAAAAGTAAATAAAGATATTGCTAGCGATCACTTTTCAAAATACAAAAGTGTGCTGGATAGACTTGGAAACGAACGTAAACCTGAAAGCGTTTACAACATCGATGAAAAAAATTGTCGCATATCTTTGCACCATCAGCAGGCAGTTTTGACAGCCAAAAAGAGAAAAAAAGTTCATCAAATAGCGAATGAGCATGCTGAAAGTATGACTGTGGTAGGCTGCGGAAGTGCTATAGGAGCAGCTATTCCACCAATGATATTGTTCAAAGGTAAGAGACTAAAGACAGGATTCCAAGACAATTTACCTCCAGGCTCTCTGGTGAAGATGACGCCAAAAAGAAGTATGACGACAGAAACTTTCATACAGTTTATTAACCATTTGCATAAATACAGTACATAAGGAGGGCCATGTCTCCTCATATTTGATGGTGCAAAATGCCACCTGGACTTTACTTTTGTCGAGGAAGCTGAGAAATGTGGCATTACTTTAGATTGTCTTCCGTCAAATACCGCGCACGAGTTACAGCCCATGGATAAATCTGTTTATCGTTCTTTTGAGCACCATTGGGACCACGAGTTGATGAAATACGTCAGTCAGCATACCGAACGAACTCTTAACAAGACAAGCTTAAATGTCATACTCTCACAAGTATGGCCGAAACGTATGACTATTACTAATATCTCGAATGAGTTTCGTGCTACAGGGTTATATCCATATAACCCAGATGCTATTTCTGAAAAGGCGTTTACGCCCTCTGCATTGTCAGAGCTTCCAAATCCTACAAACAGTGAGAATATTGCTGTCTGATCTAATGAATCTTGGGAATAAGAGATTTCAACTGCAAATGTGGAAATTCAGATGGGTCAGGCACAGATACTGCGAATTTGTCACTGCCCTTGCTCTTACAAAACAATCCGAATGCTGGAACTCCACAGAAGTAGACAATCAATCAACCACGTGTGAGATTCATTAATTTTTATCAACTACTAAGTTTAAAGTTGCAGTGACTGCTCCACGCAAGAAGTCTCTGAATGACAGGGCTCAAGAGGTAACAAAAGATTTGTTTGGTGACAGTGCTACGAATTCCACATCGTCAAGACACCAAAATCAGCATCAGTAACATCGTCAAGACACCAAAATCAGCATCAGTTACTGGTTGTACATCTGCACAACCTGCAGTTGCTGCAACGCAAAAGCAAACCCCAGTGAAGACTGCTTCTTTGACAGCAGATAAGCTTACGAAATCTAAACTAAAACGTCACGATAATAAACCCTCTTAGTACTGTCCAGCTTGTAAAGAAGATCGAGTTGATGATATGCGACCATATCGAACTTGTAGCGTTTGGTATCATGAGGTGGGTGTTGGACTCACACCTGCTGATAAAATACTTTACTGTCCAGGGAATTGTTAAAAGAAAAGATGAAAAAGGCTGATTAATATAGTACTTTTGCATGATGAAAAACTCGTTAAATCTGATCTAAAATCAATGAGATCTCATTAAATTTAAAATAAGTATTGACAATGTTTTGTATTCATTAAGAAGTTGAATGTTTGTTTTTTTTGTTTTGTTTTTGTTCTTTAAAAGCCGTCGGGCCATGCTTAGTTGTATGGGCAGACGCGTTTTGACTACTTTGTGTCATCTTCAGAGTCTAGAGGATGTGTTGAAGGGAACGAATTTATAAAGTCGTAGGATGGGTTAAGCGGATGGGTAACTAGCGAATGGGTAATTAGCGAATGGGTAATTAGCGGATGGGTAATGAGGTCAGAAAGTAAATTACCCAAGTGCTAAAGTATACCAGGTAGAGAGATATTTTTTTTTTTTTTTTTTTTTTTTTGTTTATTGGATGTCCGTTTGTTCTGTTTCATCTCGTTTCCGGTTCGTCTAAAAGTGTGGTCTAGGCCTGAGAAAATTGCGTCGGATTTGGTAACAAGTTGTTCGTTGATAATGTCGCCGTCTGTGTTTCTATGTTTATAAATTTCAAACCTTTCTAGGATGTCAAGTCTGGGTCCTTTGCTTTGTTTGTATAGCAATTTCATAGAGTTTGCCATAGCGTCAGGCTCATGTGCGTGGTTATGTACGTGCGTCGCATAATTGGAGTCTGCCTTGTTGTGTAAGAAAGATCGTAAGTGCTCTTTGTATCTTGTCGTTAGTGTTTGTATTGTCCTTCCTATATATACCATGTCGCAGTCCTTGCATGTCAGTTTGTATATGCCGCTGTTTTCGTATATTGATGTGTCATTCAGTTTTGGTTTCAGTTGGTTTCTAATGTTGTTGTTCGTTTTGAATGCAGTTTGCAATTTGTATTTCCTAAGGAAGTTTGATAGTTTGTATGTCTCTTTGCCTACGTATGTTAACAAAACCCACTGTTGGTCGTTCTTATGAGTTTCAGTCGGTTGGCGTTCCTGTTTTTGTTTGTACTATGTGACAAGTTTGTCAATGTCGCATTGTTTGTTTCCGTTATTTTTGGCTATTCTGTAAATGTTGTTTAGTTCGTTGGAGTAGCTAGTAGGAGTCATGGGGATGGAGTGAAGCCTCTGCACCATTGATCTGTACGCTGCTAGCTTATGTTGTGCAGGGTGGTTAGATGTTTCATGTATGGTATGATCACTTGTGGTTGGTTTTCTGTATATTTTTTAGTCCAATCGTGTTGGTTCACGTGCCACAATTAGGTCCATATAGTTGAGTTGTCTGTTTGTTTCTTTTTCCATAGTGAACTTTACATTCGGATGAATTTCAATCATATAGGTAAGTAGTTCGTTTTGTCTATTTTCTTGTGAGTCAATAACGATGAAACAGTCATCCACATATCGTCTGTAAAATATTACATTGAATTTTTGACAACTTTGGGTATAAAGACTTCTTTCAAAGATTATAAGAATATTTCTGACATTATTGAGGACATTGGATGTCCCGTACCCAGACCATCCATGACAATGTATATGTTGCTATTGAACTTAAAATAGTTCTGTTTGATTGTGGTCTTTATGAGATTGAGCTTTTGATCTGTGAATCGTCGGCTGTTATTGAATGAAAGTTTTTCCTTTAGTATTGCCAGTGTTTCATCGACAGGGATAGACGTATACAGGTTGGTGATGTCTAATGATAAAAGTCCGCTTTGAACTTATTAGTGGTGTCTTTGTTTACCAGTTTGTATCCGTTGGCGTTAGTGAAGTCTATTGTTTTTTGTACGTAGTCTGTTGTTTTTAAGATCACCGTTGTATGTCCTTTGTCAGCCTTTGTCACTGTTAGTAGGTTATCCGTAAGCTTTGTCTGAATGTGTCTTAATATCTTATGGTCTTCGTGGAAATCCGTTTTGTTTATGCTAGTGCGTATTTTTTGCAGTATGTCTATGTTGAATGTTTAATTGTTTTTATTAAGGCTTTATTAAGACATAGGGTTCCCAATAAGGCCAAGGTTACATTTTAGTTATTTGTGTTCAAAAAAGTGGGATTTTTATTTCTAAAGCAATTTTTTTGATTTATTACAAAGTTTAGTAAATAAATATAAGTATTTCAAATTACCAGTGCATTGTTATTATAAACCCGCTAGTAAGATAATAAAAAAATTAAGGTAGACCTTATTTGGGTCACCTATACCTTAATGAAGGAATATTCAAACCGCTGTAACTTCGTTAAATACTATTTGATATTTTTGAAACTATCAGAACAGGTCTATCTTATAGATAGTCATTTGTGTACTGAATTTTATTATTTAAGGGTACCATTAAGATTTTATTCAAGAAAATGTTCAATAATAAAATAAAATATTTGTTGTTGTTGTACTCATAAACGCCTGCATTCATGTTTTTTTCAGGTCAAAGGTGTCTAACCGCGAGGGGGTACGTGAAAAATTTATGCATTCCCTCTTCCCCCACCCCGCACGATACCGGTAAGACAATTTTAAGACTTGTTTTGGAAATATCTCACTGAGGCCTTTCCAACGACATCCTATGCGACTGCCAATCGTGAAATTTTTTTTGAAGTGTCGGCCCCCTATAAAAAGTTGATGCTGTAATTGCTTCTCCTTCGCCTTCCCTTAATGATCATCGTGGACTGCAAAGTACGAGCATTTTATCTGACCCGAACTTGGTTGTTAGTCCCATTGCTTACGGTTCCGGAGATGCTGGCTAATTAGCCGCAGCTGGTTCTACTAATGGGAACCTTTTATTAAATCCTGCATCAGGTACTGCCTCATCTTCTAATTTGTCATCACCTGTGACTACGCAACGGAAAGGTATAAATTCATGTGATCCGCCATCAAATGTCTTTCCAGGTACTAGTAAGGAGTCTGATGGTCAGCGCTCTAGGCTTGTGACTGCATCGAATTATAAACCCAAAGAAAAAGGGCGTTTGGTCGTAATATCACCGCCTCTCAGTGTATTTGTTTCTCGCTTGGATTATGACACTACTCCCAATGATATTGCTGATTATATCGAATCGAAGCTGGGGTCACCTTCATGCATCATCAGCTGCAGGAAGCTAACCAAGGAGAAATTACCTAACAAACTCCTTTTTTTTAAGCTTATTGTGCCTGCATCCATGAGTCAACTAAAGAGCCCGGAGTTTTGGCCTCCTGGATTGCTTGTTAAACCATTTGTTGCCAGAGATCTTCGTAATTTTTTAGAGCTGGAGTGCCTAGAGAAGTGTCTTCGCCATTGATAAATGTGAATAGTCATTTCTCAATTTATTATCAAAATGTAAGGGGATTGAGAACCAAGCTTAAAGATCTTTCTGCTTCAATAATTACCGCTGATGATGATGTTTTTTGCCTAACGGAAACATGGTTGAATGAATCTGTTTCTAATATTCATATCTCCGCAATTCATAACATTTATAGACAAGATCGTTGTTCGCTTTCTAGTTGCAAGTCAGTTGATGGTGGAGTTCTTATTGGTGTGAAGAAATCATTTTTCAGTGTGCCTTGTTATGACTTTCTTCCATCTGTTCCTGTAGAATGTGTCATTGTTAGACTTCGTATAATGCATAACTCATTTCTGTTTATTGCATCTATTTATATACCGTGTCAATCTTCACTTGCTCTCTTTGAAACTTTTCTTGATGAGCTGTCTGTTTTTATGCTATCAAAATACCCTTCAGATTTACTTCTGCTTTGCGGTGATTTTAATGCACCTCAGATTGACTGAAATCCTCTTAACTATGCACAAATCATTAGTTCCAATCGTCTTTCATTTATTTTTTCCTCCTTTATGTCCCATTGTTCCCTTTCCCAACTAAATCAAATTTTGAATCGTAACGACCGCATTCTCGACTTAATTTTTACGAATAGTGCTGCATCTATTTCACTGTCATTTCCATCTGTCTGCAGTCTATGTGACTGCAGACAGTCATCATCCACCACTGCGCATGGAGTTCTGCTCCCCTTTGTTAAAACGTAGGCATGGTGTACTCCCTTGTAAATATAACTTTCGTAAGGCTAATTATGCTGCCATTGCTGAGTGTCTGTCGTTTATTGACTGGTGTTCATTTTTCCTTAATTTGGACGTTAACTCTGCTCTTGATGAATTCTACTCTTATTTGAATTGTCTTATCGCCAGAAATACTCCAGTCTACTGTCGATCAGAGTCTTCGCAACCACTTTGGTTCACTTGTAGAGTTCTTGCTGCGTTGAAATCTAAAGATAGAGCCTATCAATTTTTTAAATTAACTGGCTCTAATGAAGCATATGCAGGATTTTCAAGACTCCGAGCTTTGGCTAAACTTGAGATTCAGACTCCGATGAAAAACTATTACTTTTCCATTGAGAAATCATTAAAAGCTAACATGCCTAAGCTTTTTGGTTTTACATTCGCTCTTTGAGGACATCGTCCACTGTTCCTGATGTGATGCTGTTGAAATATTAACATTGTCACAAAGTGTGGCAGCACTGTTATTGCGAAATTCACTGTCAAAACCTAAATGTCACTCTCATACACACATTCAAGCAGTAGCACAGTTAGTCCAATCAGAACATTCAAGCGATCAATATTCAATAAAATAGAACTCCATAAAAGCCAGCATTTCTTTTAGTATAAGCATAAATCGTTGTCTTTCAATTTTGTCTAATTTATTTCCTGCGTTAAACTTGAAATTACAATAGGTTATGGGCCCAGTGAGCCTAAAATAGTTAGACAGTATTTTATTCCAACAGTCGTCTTGTCATAGCGTAATGGAAAATATTAAAAACGGTTTCTGGACTCTATAAAAGTGAATAAAAAGTTGAACAAATCCCATAAATATTCATAGTTAAAATAGACAAGCATCGCCCAATGTTTGTAGTGCAAAGCCAAATCAATTGACTTCATCGTCGCATGAAATATTTGAATTTCACAAGAGTGTGCAAGCGTTGCCGTTTTGTGTTTACAGTAAAGTGCGCGTGCACAGCAGTCGAACGTCGTCATTGAATTCAAAAGAACAGATTAAATAAGCAGTGGCTACTCTTCGTCGGTGTTTACATACAGTTTTTTTTGTGCGATTTTGGCTGAAAGTATATTTCTCGTGGCAATCAATTGTCATCTGAAATTGAACAGCAAAAAGAGAAGGAAAAGTTACCCGAAAATTTGAAAATGGCTCGCATCATTTCTTGGTTGACATCGAGATTCAACAATTACAAAATGGTATGGTACAATACTACATCGAATCGTATGCTCACCGAATTGATGTCGTCATTACAATTGGAGGAAGACAATCTTGAACGATTGAATAAAGAAGAAGTCTCCAATTCTAGTGCTGCGTTTTCAGCGAAAACAAAGAAAAATTCCAAAGCCAAAGACTCAAAGCCAAAGTCGAAAATCGATGATTTAAAGAGGAAAACGAAAGGCAATGCATGTGGTCAGAAAGGCCATTGGGCAAAAGATAAAGTTTGTCCAAAGCACAACGAATCGTCAATCAAAAGCGATAAAAGTAAAAGCAACAAAAATGAAATGGCATGGTGTTCCGTCGTGACAGCTGAGCCAAAGTGTGAAGAATCGGAAAGCTGGTATGCCGATTCAGCCGCAACAAAATACATGACATTTCATCGAGAATTGTTTACAGAGCTACATAAATACACTGGCCCGTGTAAAGTTGAAGTGGCAAACAAATGTCTTTTACCAATCGAGGGAATTGGCACAATTCTTATTGAAGAAAGAGTTGACAATCAGTGGAAGCCAATCCGTTTGGAAAATGTGTTGTATGTTCCTGAAATCAGCGAAAATTTGTTTTCAACGGGTGTATTAACGGATAAAGGCATCAAAGTTTTGATCGAAAAGGGAGGCTGAAAGTTCATCGATGAAGCAAATAAAGTTGTTGGAGTTGGAAAGCGTGACTCAAAGAATCGACTCAAATTGGATTTTCGTTTGCGCATTGGTGAATACGCAATGGCTGCTGTTTCTCTACAACATTGGCATCGGAGGCTTGGACATGTCAATGTCGATTCTGTCAAGAAAATGTGCAAGAATGATCTGGTCGTGGGCGTCAAATTGGCTGGCAGCGAAAAGTTTTTTTGTGAAGATTGTCAATACGGAAAAATGACCAGAGCAACACACAAGCGATCCAATAAGCGAGAATCATCAAGAGGAGAATTCATGCATGTAGATTTATGCGGTCCAAGCGAAATAAATGGAATCGGTGGTATGCGTTATTTTATGCTAGTTAAAGATGAAGCAACCAGCTTTCGTTTCACGTTTTTATTAAAGTCAAAAGATGAAGCGTACGCATACTTGAAGGCATTGATTCCACTGGTCAAAAACATGAATGGCGCTCAAATCAAATATTTTAGATTTGACAACGGACGAGAATTTTTTAACGATGTAATTGATGTACTGCAAAACGAGGGCATACAATTTGAGGATATTTCACCATATACACCTGAGCAAAATGGTCGCGTGACAACCATACTGTTCAGGAGAGTGCGAGAACTATGCTCATAGCGAGTGCTTTACCGAAGTCACTATGGCCAGAAGCGGTACGTACTGCGACGTACTTATTGAATCGCACAACAAACAGTAAATGCGTTGGCGCTACGCCGTATGAGTTATGGTTCGATAAAAAGCCGTATTTGGGACACATTAAAATTTTTGGAACGGAATGTTTCGTTCAAATCCCAAAGCAAACTGGTCGAAAGAAGTGGGATCCAAAAGCAAGGAAAGTACATTTGGTTGGATTCGAGCCCACAACAAAGAATTTTCGTCTGTATGATCCAGAAAAGGGTAAAGTTTTCATGAGCAGCGATGTTAAATTCAATGAACAACGGGATAAATATGTGATTCGAGATGAATCGGATGGTGAGGAAATCATTGAGCATTCAGACGATGATGAAAGCAGCAAAACAAGTGATGAAAGCTGTGAACGTACTTTGGTAGAGCAACCAAATGACAAAGCCGTCAAGCAGGTGGTTGAAGAAACAGTAGGGAATGAAAATGAAAGTTATTCGTCGTTTGAAGATGCGTCAAATCAAACACCAGATAAACGACAAAATAATCGATACGGTTTGCGAGAAAAACTCAATGCACCAGATCGTTTAATGTATTATGGTCATTCAGCAGTAATGTATGAACCAACAACATATGAAGAGGCAATTCGTTCAGAGCAAAAACAACAGTGGAAGCAAGCAATGAACGATGAATACGATGCACTCATCAAAAATGAAACATGGAAATTTGTTGAGGCACCGATCAATCAGAAGGTAATTGATAATCGTTGGGTATTTAGGGTAAAGCAAAACCCAAATGGCGCAATCGAGCGATACAGGGCGCGTTTAGTAGTTCATGGATTTACACAACAATATGGTGTGGATTATGAAGAAACGTTTAGTCCAGTGGCCAGATACACATCGATTCGTCTACTTTTGTCATTGGTAGCGATGAACGGAATAAAATTGAAACAGTTTGACGTAAAAACAGCCTTTTTACATGGTGAGCTGAAGGAAAATGTTTACATGAAGCAATCAATTGGATATGAAGACGGTACTGAACGCGTGTGGAAATTGAAGAAAAGTTTGTATGGTCTCAAGCAGGCATCACGATGTTGGAACCAGAAGTTCACATCATTCATGCGTAAGTTTGATTTCAAACAAAGTACATACGATCCATGCGTTTTCATTCGTCGAAGTGAAAACACGATGACAGTTATTGCGTTCAACGTTGACGATGGCTTAATAGCGACAAATGATGCGAATGAAATCGATAAAATCACATCATACTTGCAAAACCATTTCGAAATAAAAATTTCTGAGGCAAATTATTTTCTCGGTCTTCAAATTGAACGACGGGTCAATTCGTATACATCAAGAGGCATATGCAAAGAAAGTATTGGATCGTTTCAACATGATGGATTGCAATCGCATGTCAGCACCAATGGACTCTAATCAAAACCTTGGCGATTTTGTAAACGATGAGCACTGCGACACATATCCATATCGACAGGCCGTCGGAAGTTTAATGTATCTGAATGTCGGAACGAGACCGGACATAAGCTACGCTGTTAGTGCCGTAAGTCGTTATTTAGATCGACCGAGTGCGGCACATGTTGAGGCGGTAAAGCGCATCATGAAATACATAAAGGGCACACTAAATACAGGTATCCTTTATAAAAGTAATGTTACTTTTGATTTCGTTGGCTATAGTGATGCAGATTATGCCGGAGACAGTGAAACGAGAAAGTCAACCAGTGGCTACGTTTTTCACATTGGTTCGGGCGTCATCAGTTGGGCATCAATGAGACAAGACGCAACAGCATTGTCTTCAACAGAATCTGAATACATGGCTGCATGTCAAGCAATCAAGGAACTCGTTTGGCTGAGGGGAGTCTTGTCTGAGCTCACGATGATTGATGATTTAAAAGCAAAATTCTACGTCGATAACTTGGGCGCGATCAAATTGGTAAAGAATCCAGTATTCCACAAGCGGACGAAGCATATCGATGTTCAATATCATTATATCCGCGAGAAATACGAAGAGGGATATTTCGAATTGATTCATATTGGCACAACAGAGCAAGTTGCGGATGTACTGACCAAAGCATTGAACAAAAATCGTCATAAATATTTGTGCAAATTAATGGATTTAACCTTTGAATCAAATACTAATTAGCGTAGAGTTTTTGTAACAATGAGTGGAAGTGTTGAAATATTAACATTGTCACAAAGTGTGGCAGCACTGTTATTGCGAAATTCACTGTCAAAACCTAAATGTTACTCTCATACACACATTCAAGCAGTAGCACAGTTAGTCCAATCAGATCATTCAAGCGATCAATATTCAATAAAATAGAGCTCCATAAAAGCGAGCATTTCTTTTAGTATAAGCATAAATCGTTGTCTTTCAATTTTGTCTAATTTATTTCCTGCGTCAAACTTGAAATTACAATAGATGCACTATGAAGGTTCTAAGGCTGATACACCAGTTGATATCGTAGGGCTCTTTGCTCAATATTTCGCGTCTATTTACCACAACGCCAATGTATCAAATTCGTTCCAGTCTGATTTTTCATATCCGCAGTGTATGTCTTCCTTTTCCATTTGTCCTAGTGATGTTGATTTGTGATCTCTAATTTAGATGCAAGCTTGGGTCCGGGTTCTGATGGGGTTTCTACCTTTTTTGTTAAATCACTAGCTCCTGCCATTTCCCTTCCTCTTGCTATTCTCTTCAATATAAGCTTAGAAGAGGCCTCATTTCCATTTGCATGGAAGTCTGCGTTTATTACACCGATACTGAAGGACGGTGATGCATCATCTGTGAAAAACTACCGCCCTATTTCCATTATTTCGTGCTTCCCCAAAATCTTTGAAAAAATCATGTCTGTTAGACTCCTTAATTGTTTTTTACCGTTTTGTTCTCAATCGCAGCACGGATTCCTTCCTCAGCGTTCGACGACTAGTAATTTGTTGGAACTCTCTAACTTTATTGCCAAATCATTTGATGCTCGCTCGCAAGTTGATGTTATATACACCGACTTTAGTAAGGCATTTGATATGGTCCCGCATGACCTTCTCTGTAATAAGCAGAAATGTTATGGTTTCCCTTATCCCATTGTATCCTGGATTTTCTCTTTTCTATCAAATCGGTCTTGCTCTGTTTCCCTCCGTAATGTGGTGTCACCACCATTTTATCCAACGTCGGGTGTACCTCAAGGCTCCATTTTAAACCCTCTTCTATTTATCATATTTATTAATGATCTTCCGCATCGATTTGAGTCTAGCTCACTTCTTTATGCGTATAACTTAAAATTGTATAGGTGTATTAATACACAATCAGACTGTGGATCTTTGCAAGATGACCTCGTTGTCCTAAGCAACTGGTGTGAGTCAAATAAACTACCCTTAAATGTTTCCAAGTGCAAAGCTATGAGTTATTCTCTCAAGCCTCATTTCCTTTCCTTTACGTATACTATAAATAATCATCCTTTGCTATTGGTGTCTGAAATGAAAGATCTGGGAGTCGTTTTTGATTCCAAACTCAAGTTTGATAAACATGTATCACGTGTCACTTCTAAAGCGGCTAGGTTGTCTGGATTCATTCTCCGTCATATTAATATTTTTAGAGAAATATCCTCTGCCTTGCAATTATATACTTCTCTGGTCAGGAGTATTCTGGAATACTCTTTTCAGATTTGGTCTCCACACCATGCTTACTTAGTTGCAGATCTTGAAAGTATTCAACGAAAATTTACAAGGTGCCTGCTTTACAAATTCAATCTGCCTTACAGAGTTTATAATGAACGTCTTGTCCTATTAAAACTTCCTTCCCTTGAAGCTCGACGTACGTTTTTAGATGAGTGTTTGTTATTTAAACTTCACCACCGTCTGATTTATTCTCCACTGGCAAATGATATACGATGGAGGGAATCTGATAGACTAAATCGTCTTCCTTCTCGACTTTGTATACCTTTTGCAAGAACGAAATTATACTATAACTCAACTATGTTGCGTCTGCTCCGGGTACACAATGAACTTAGGCTTGGTTCTTTTCCTTCTAGCTTTCTTATTTTTAAGAACTCACTGAAATCTTTGCTTTTTGGATTTTCTTAATTATTTTTTTTTGCTACTGTTTAATTTGTTTTAGAATTGTATTCGCATTAGTCTCTTTTGGTTGCGAATTAATGTATTCCTAACTTTTTAATATTTTATTTTTTGTACCAGCTCTGTAATTGGGATTACTCCTGTTGATCTGGGCCTAAATAAATAAATAAATAAATAAATATATGGGGAGACCCTCTTAAACCCTTTGAAAAATTTTTTTATCCTTGAACTTTTAAGAAGTCACCTTTCCACATAGAGTCTTGGCTGTAGCTTCTATAGTTTCGGAGAAAAAGTTCTATGACATACAGACGGATAGACGGACACAGTTTGTGATTTTTTTGTATTTTAGTAAAAAATCCTAAAAACGAATTCTCCCAAACCAAATAACGTCTTATCTAATTGATCAAAACATATCTCTACAGCTATTTGCAAAAAACGCCATGTCCGTAGGGCTGACTTACGTTTCTGAGACGTAAAATGGAAAACCCAATCAAAAATAGCGAAAAATACTATAGATACACGAGGTACGAGTAATGAGTATTTAATGAGACTTTTAGATGATGAATTTTCTGAAAATATCAAATTACTGCTTCGTCACCCACACATGACGTTGTCCTTGGTACGGAATCATGTTACAGCCTTATCATGACTCCATGAATCAGGCTGATGGCAGATGTACATCCTTGGAAAAATTTTCTTCTACAGTTACAGAAAACATCCCATCCCTTTCCACATTTAAAATGATAACAAATCCCTTGAAACAGGATAAGACATCTCAGGTGAGTTGGGCGAGGAATGCTTTGAAGGAATTGTTTGTTGGTACTTTTGAAGAGTTTCCACTCAACAAAAACAGCCCCAGGTCGGCCGTTTAATGTTAAAATAATTGTAGCAAAGAGGAAATCACAACTTTCTTCTTTCATTATCAACAATTTATAACGAACCTTCTTTCAATTTATTTCATGCCCCATGCATCGAAATTGAATTTTCTTCGGGCTGCTACTTTTGATGTCACATAATGTAGCTCTGCAGATAAAAACAAATGCTCATTACGGGCGAAGACGGGCGTTGCTGCTTTCAAATGGAAGCCGAGTCCTGGCTGTGGTCGGTGGTCACAGGGCACCACCGTATTATCAGAATCCACTATCCGACATGCATGTAAGCCCCACCATAAATCAGATTCACAAGTAACTGTGACGTGTGGGGAGCAATAAGTGCGTATGCGAGTCCATATATCTTGTGGTCCTTGACCAACGAACGAGAACTAATTTTTATCATTTCGAAATTGACGATGGCATAATGGCCGTAAACCGAGAAACAACAACAACATATTAAGATATGGGCAAATTGTTTTATCGTAATATATCGTATATCAGATATTCCGATAAAAGCTTTTAGGGATGCTTTGACACAAGGTCGGACAGTTGGGAAGTCAGAGTGTTGTTTTAGGTCCTTTGTCGGGCCTAGATAAGATGTGTTTCTTCTTACGTAAGTACACACATATGTACGTGTTGTCATTAAGAGCGTGTAATGTGACTCTCGGAAGATTTAAGAGATCGATTACGACAAAATGATGAACAAGCAAGCAAAACCATTGACTGTTTGTTAATGCCAACACTTCAAACTTGATACGTCGCATGTTGCTTCATTCCCGGGGATTAATTACAGGCATGAATGCATGAGGAAAGTGGGACTCTCATTTCGATGTACCGAATCCGTGCAGGGAATTGGAAGCGGAGGAAATAAAAGACTGAAAAGAATTGTAGCTCAACTCTTTGAAATAAAGAACAATAATCGGTGTGTTATGAAGAAGTGGAATGAGCCTCATAAATTACTTGCAACGAGAGAGGCTTCAGAAAAGTTTATTTGGATTTTAATTTCGATAAATGGTTCATGTTATGTTGCAATTTATTTCGGTAGTAAAAAGAAGTAGCAGTAAAGATTAAACGAAGCGGAAAACACTAAGAATTTTGAATTGGCGCTTGAATAGCACACACAAGAACATTCTTTCCTTCAATAGCCCTCACAATTCGCTCACGATTTTTCGCAGACCTTCATACAAACTTCGTTCCAAACGTAAATCAACAAACGAAAAAGGAATACTAATGCCCTGAGAGCGACCAAATAAAGCACATTTTATATATTCCATTTCCCCCAGCAATCCAAACGACATAATAGTTGTAGTGGTCAGGCTATTAAGTGTGTCTACACTTTTCGGTACGCAATTTGCTTTTATTTTTATGGGTCGTTTTGTGAAGCCACAAAACTTGCCCGGCCCACTCCTCATCATCTTTCGAGATGTGCTTTATAAATTTCAACGTCATTAACATCAACCAACACGTCCTTGCGAGATGGGAGGCTCGCATAAAGCCTGCCATCGCATATGCTCCTTCGTATGAGTGGCTTACAATAGACTAACATCGTTTGGACATGTTTATTTAACCGTACTCAGCAAATCAACATAATTTCTCCAGTTTTCAAATTAATCCCCTTGAATATTTTGCAAAAGGTCCTTGTCAAAGACAATATCTCCCCCACACGCTGCCCGCATCCTTACAGTGACTACATGTGAGTTCTGGCTGCGTACCTTTGCAGAGCTTCTTTCGAGCCCAAAAGATTTATTTATAAAATTTCCTCATCTTTTTGCGAGGAGCCACTCTGCAGTGGGTAATGAAATTACAGTCATTTTGCATTTCTGATGTAAATGACTCGCAAGGACATCGTAATATTCCGCATTCTACCGCACAGTCATTGCGCTGAAATATTTAACAGGTGAGTGTATTAGCCACGAGACGAGCAGTAAAAGTATTTCTTGCAGCTGCTGAAGAAGACAAAGATATAATTGATGGCTGCTAGGGCAAACGAATGCCACCGTTTTTTGCTCCTTTGCACACTTCATTAGAATTCCCAATCACGAATTCTTATCTGGTCTTATGTCTGCTTTATCTGAGAGCTTGGGAAAACGAACAAACGGTATTGGAATTGAAATTCTTCGGGAGAAATCTCTAATAGGTGGCGTGCGGAGGACTGCAAGGTAGATAGAGATGTACCAACTCGACGATTGTTTGAAGCATTTTAAAGCTCCGGCGAGGTATTTTATGTTTTTAATGGCTACAAAGTTTTTATTCTGTTTAAACTTCATTTACTCAGGATGTTATTGTCTGGGATGGGGGTCAACGAATAGATTTCTCCTGGGAATTGCCAAAAGTGCAAAGAGTTCGCTGGAATACTTCATCGTGGCTTATTCTCTTTATTTTGGATGAGGTTCATGCTTGAAAATCATTTCATCTCACTCTAATTGGAAAAGTTTCAGACGTATATTTTTGTTATTATTCTAGCAAATCATCAAAGTAACATCCAAAATATATGCTCAGAAACATGCGTTATATGAAAAGTTCAGACAGACTCGCATTTTTCCCAGTGATGAAGAATTTTTCCACAAAAAAAGAGTTGACGTTTGATTATTCAAGGTTCGCAGTTTGAATATTTAAAACAGAAAAAAAGAGTTCAAACAAGTTGGGTAAACAGACCTACGCTCAAACTCAACTTCTCAGAAATGCAGTCACCAGCAACGAATAAAGTCAAGCACGTTTCAAAGAAAATCTATTGTTTTTCTGTTTTCAACGTGCGCCATTTTGTTGCAAGCCAACAAAAACACTCAAATCATGAACTCCTAAAAATATTAATGTTATTGCCCTTATTTGAAAATTTCAAGAAGCTAAAATCAAAACTACATTGACCGATTCGATGGAGAGAACGTAAAATACCAAAAACATGTGTTATTGTTGTTGTAGTTGGAGAAATATGGCTATAACTTCCGTGTATATCATCCGAATTTCATCAAACTTACATAGTTTAAGGACCTTTTATAGGACTACTTAAATTTCGTTCAGTTTAAGGGTTTTATTGTGGAAAATATGAAATTCGAGGTTCATACTATTATTAACAAAGTTGAGCGAATTTTGACTGCTAAGGTATTTGTTGAGAGAGCGCCACGCTATTTACCTGCGCCGAAACGAGGATGCGAGGGAGATGGTTGTCCGCGAGGAGAGACAACGCTCGCTCAACGATTGGCAGCAGTCTTGGGTGAATTGTACGAAGGGAAGGTGGACTGCGCGCCTCATCCCGGATGTGAGACCGTGGCTAAATCGAAGGCATGGTGAAACTGACTTCTATCCGACCCAGCTTTTGAGCGGGCATGGGTGTTTTCAGTCTTACCTGCACAAGATCGGTAAGTCACGGTCTCCCGATTGTCGGTTTTGCCCAGGAGAGGAGGACAATGCCTGTCACACATTTTTTGCGTGTACCAAATGGGCCAGGCTGCGAAGGGAACTCTACAGGGAGACGGGAGAGCTCACCCCGGATAATATAGTTGCGGTGATGCTCGAATCGGTTGACAAATGGAACCAGGTGGCACATTATGCTCGGGCAGTCCTAAAAGATAAAAGGGACTCACAGCAGCTGGAGGTGCTGGGGCTGGGAGATCGCTCTTCTGGCATTTCCTCTTCCCCTCTCCCCTCCCGCTAGGAAAGGGACTCCCCAGCTTGAAGGCGCCCCACGGCGTAACAAAACGAGACCTGGCCCGAAGTAATGTGTCAAACGGTTCCAGGCTAGGTTCTCAGATTGACAGGGGAGGTGTTTAGTGGGTAGTCTAAGGGTATTCTCCATGGGAGTCCCACACTGCCAGACTCGGCGGGCGTAAATGCCTTCACCTCCCTACCACAAAAAAAGGTATTTGTTGTTGTTGTACTCATAAATGCGTCCACCCCTAATTTTTTCAGATTTTTCGGATTACAGGTGTCCAATCGCAAGGGGGGGGGGGACACAAATTTTTCGTGTATTTCCCCTCCCTGTGCGCCCCTCGAAGCAAACTTTGCCAAACTCAGACTTGTTTTGAAAAGTTCTCATCAATATACCCATATCGCCTACCTTTGATGAATTTTTTTTTTTCGGGGGTCACTCCCCTAGAAGGGGAGACCCCCCTTAAAAACCTTATACAATTTTTTTGTAGTTAAACTTTGAAGAGAGCACCACTTTACACCTATATACAAAATTTTATGTTTCTAGCTTAAGTAGTTTCCGAGAAAAACTGCTGTGACACACGGACGGACGGACAGACAGGACGCGATTTTAGTAGGGTTTTGGAAAATTATTTTACAAAAACCAAATAGTCCCACGTTAATTGAAATAACTTTTGTTTAACGTATACGTAAGCAAATACCGTTTTGAATAAAAGAATTTAAATTTCTCGCAATATCTTGGTCAATATTTTGCTTACTTGGAATTGAAAATCATTCAGACAAAAATAATGGAAAAATTGAAAGAAAATTCATTTTTGTTTCCTCAAAACGAAGCGCATGACTCGCTTACTTTTACAGCCAAATATAAAATGCGTAGCCAGTATATACTTCTTTCCTTCTTTTGAAAAGGCAATCGAAAAAACTATCATCCGAATTGCCCACATAAGTGTTATTCTGGCAACAACGATTGCCAGGTCGAAAGGTATTCCGTTAAAACCGAAGGTTTTTTCGGAAGATTGAAAATCTTTTGAGCCTTTTTCTTCCACTGTAAATGTTTAGAGGTTTTGTCTTACCTACGCAAGAATGCTTACAGTTCAAGAAGGTACTATAACCGAGCGAACATAAGCATCATATGTGACATGAAACCAAATTTTTCAAATGTTTTGTTATATATACATACGAGTGAACAGGAAATTGTTGTCGCATTGTCTTTAAAAATAATCAAGGCTGGGCTATATTCGCACTTTGACCTAGAAATGGCCATAAGTTGGGAAATTACTGATCAATTATTCCGTTTACATTTAAAATATATCTAGTGGCTTTATGTATCAAAATGAAATTTATTTCATGCATAGTGTGTTGAGATTTGATAAACTGACACCTGACCCGACCTTACCCAACCCAACCTTGACTCTATCCTTACCTTGCATTTTCTTTTGTTTTATATAGAGTCAAAGTTGGTAATATGTTTTCTATTATATTTTCACTAAATTAAGTTAGCAAGCGATAATCACTTATTTGATAACTTCTTGTCACAGCGACAAAGTGAAATTGAATGGTGACAAGCAAACGTGCCCCAAAATTGTAATCAACGAAAGTATAAAGTATTGAGCAACAATCCGTCGAATCTTTGGAAAGAGTTTTGCTCATCAAAACTAGTATTGTAAAACTACTGAAAATAGAAAAAGACAGCTTCCTTCTAATTTTGTGTATTTTATTTTTATTTTTCTTCTCGAAATCGATTTTCGACCGTAATCGTTCGGTCTTCTTCAGCGATTAATTTATTTTTACTCACATTCCTGCTTATATACAAGCTATGTTTAAGGAAATTTACTCTAGATCATTAAAAGGTTATTAGGGGAAATTCGCTTAAGCTTATAAAAGGTAGGAAAGGTAATTTACAAAAGGTGGTAGTTATAAAAATATTATTTTTACAAGATTCAGAAAAGATATTATTATTTAATTAATTTAAATAGCCATGATCTGCAGTTTCCGTCATCCTGATTCATTAACTTTTTCCTTTCCCGGGTAATTGCCAGGCTTTCCATCACATCCAATTCACGTATATCTCTAGCTTCCTTGATGACTACAGCGTCCTCCATTGTTACCTCGTGTCCCTTCGTGATAATATGTTCCGCTACCGCCGACTTGAAATTCGAAGTTCTTTCTTTCTTTCTTGCTGCTGCTGCTTCGCCTAGATGCTCCTTGATTCGCGTGCCGATGAGTCTCCTCATTTGACCTATGTACACTTCTTCACAAGTGGGGCATTCGATGCGATAGATACCAGATTTCTCATGTGGTTCGCGCTTGTCTTTCGTTGATCCGAGAACGTTTTTGAGCTGGTTCTTGCTGCTTGATTCGATTAACCGTACAGAATTGAGCTGATTTATTCGCCGCTTGATCCGATTGCTGATGCCTTCGTGAAAAGTTAGAGCCTTACAGTACTGAACCTGTCTATTAATCTGGATCTTCTGTGCCATTCTCCTAATCGTCGAGCTCTTGAAGCCGTTTAGTCTAGCTGTCTCAACAATGTACCTCATCTCCTTTTCCTTAGCTTCCTTGCTTAGCGGCAAATCGAGCATCCTGTGGATCATGGCTCTGTACGGAGTAACCTTGATTTGCTGCGAATGATTTGATGTATTTGGAATCGTTCTCTGTGTGTGAGTTGCTTTCCGGTATACATCGAAAGTTATATTGGTTTGGGTCCTCCTTACTACTGTATCTAGGAACGATAGTTTACCGTCTTTCTCTTCCTCCATCGTGAATACTATATTCTTGTGGGCTCCATTCAGGTCAGCAAGCACCTTCTCCACGTCACTCCTTTTCACATATGCAAACACATCGTCCACATATCGGACCCAATGTTTTGGTAACTGGCCTTTCTCCTGCAGTCTGTCTTCTAGTTTCTAGTTTTCCGATCATGCAAAGTCTCGCAAGTTGGATATTCAAGTCGGCGGTAGCAGAAGATATTATCACGAAGGGACACGAGATAACAATGGAGGACGCTGTAGTCATCAAGGAAGCTAGAGATATACGTGAATTGGATGTGATGGAAAGCCTGGCAATTACCCGGGAAAGGAAAAAGTTGATGAATCAGGATGACGGAAACTGCAGATCATGGCTATTTAAATTAATTAAATAATAATATCTTTTCTGAATCTTGTAAAAATAATATTTTTATGGTCTTTTGTAAATTACCTTTACTACCTTTTATTAGCTTAAGCAAATTTCCCTAATAACCTTTTAATGATCTAGAGTAAATTTCCTTAAACATAGCTAGTATATAAGCAGGAATGTGAGTAAAAATAAATTAATCGCTGAAGAAGACCGAACGATTACGGTCGAAAATCGATTTCGAGAAGAAAAATAAAAATAAAATACACAAAAGTAAAAGGAAGCTGTTTTTTTCTATTTTCAGTTGGAGTATTTTGTGAAGGCGAAAATGAATTTGATTACAAATATTGTAAAACTATTTGAAAGGTATGTTTATTTTTTATAAATTCAAGTCATATTTTTCGCACTCAGAAATTGTTGCCACATGCTGAACTTTTGTTGCTTATTTTCTGCACAGCTCTTGTAAGAAACTTAAATATTGTAAAGAAATGAAACTCTTTAGTATTGTTAAAAGTTGTAAACAATTTTCTTTATAAATTCCAGTTCAATAAATTCAACATTTTTTCAACTTGGACTCGACCTTTTCTCAACTGAAAAACCCGAACTCACTGAAATAATAACAGGTTATAGGCCCAGGGCAGCTGTAAAAGGGTTTCTTCAAAAGTCAGGAAAGGAAATTGTCAGACAAGTCGAGAAAGCAGTCCAAGACGTCAGAACCGGCAAGGACAACATAACCTACCAATCAGCTACATTATAGCAGCTATCGCACAGCAAGTCCATGTTGAGCAACGAACACGAAAGTCGCTTTAAGTCAGAAAAACGCCACGAAATATGATAAATTCATTTTGTTTATTTAAAAATTGTCAGAAATTAGTCAAATTGTTAAATTTAAAGCAAAATGGATACTGTAAAGCCTCAATTGGAAATGTTAAGTGAAGATATTTAGTCAAGAAAATGTCGATTTCATTTCTGTATGATATGATAACGGGTGCAAAGCCCAGACCAGCAAGTGCTGCGTCAACTGATACAGTCACCGCTTGGTTAAAGAAATATGTTGAGGCTCAAACATTGATAGGTTTAAATGTAAACAGCGAGATTGCGAACAAAATTGCAAATTGGAAAACTGCCAAAGATATCATGGACAAATTAGTTAGTTTATATGGTACAAAGACTGATATGACTATAGAAACGTCCAGAATCAAATTTTTTACCTATGAGTTTGATGTAAGCAAGTCACCTGTTGAGAACTGCATGGAGATTTAGCATCTTGCGGATGAAGTGTCAACTGAAAATGATTCTGTGAAGGCAAGTTGGATCATGAGTGTGCTACCGCTAAAATTGGCACATTTCAGGACATCCTGGGACAATGTGACCGAAGCAGGAAAGAACGTGGAAAACTCTCATGGAACGTTTGAGACTTGAGGACGAGCGACTCAAAGAAATGACGACAAATCCAGAGGGCAGCACCAAGAACGCTCTCATCGCCAGACGCGAGAAACAAGGAAAGTCGTCAAATAGCAAGCAGGAAAAGTCGCAGTTTGCATGCTACAAATGTGGGAAGGAAGGTCACGTGCTCAAGGAGTGCAGAGCCAAACCATGTAATGCATACATTGCCTACTGCAAGAAGAAGTATTCATGAAGTATCTGTAAGAAGAAGGGACACTTCGCAAAAGACTGCGAATCTTGAGAAGAGGCGAATAAGTCAACAAACGGGAAACCAAATAGGAAGGCATTTTTGACCAAGGCAATCTCGACGGTGGACAACGACATTTGGAAGGACAAGGCCACTTCATGGTATCAAGACTGTGGAACCAGCCAACACATGATGTCTCACCGAGTGTGGTTTGCTCAGCTTGTTGAGTTGGACGAGCCCATCCCAATTGTGATTGGAGGCTCAACCAGGCAAGATGGCGTTGCAGTCGGGAACATCGTGATGGAAGCATTTGATGGTCAAAAGTGGTATCCAGTGGTACTAGAAGATGTCATTCACGTGCCAAACCTCAACTTTAATCTTTTCTCAGTGAGTCAGATGCTAGACAAGGGACATATACAGAAGGCAAACGGAAACGAGCAACGTTTTACAGTCTGGATGGCAGGGAAATTGTGGCAATAGCGAAACGCAAAGGAAATCTCTATAAAATGATGTTAAGGAGAGGAGAAGAGACAAGTTTGATGGCCGTTTTGATCAAAGCCTGGCACGAGCGACTCGTTCATCAAAATGTCAGGTATGTGAGGGACATACTGAAAAAGAAGGGAATCAAATACATTGATGACTGGAATGACTATGTATGCACAGGGTGCTCGTATGGCAAGCTACATAGATCCTGTTGCGAACAACATGCTGTTTTATTATTATAATATAATAATTTAATTCATTTCTATAATAAATTTATACTTAATAGTTTTTAATTTAAATAAAAAAAAACAAAACTGAAAAAGTGCAAAGTGGACCTGTACAAACACAATCATCAATGCTATCACTGGTATAAGGGAGCCCCCGAAGGTACTTTTTAATCTCGAATTCTTTGTTTTTATTTATTTGAAAAATAATGAGAATAATAATTACTAATGTTTTTTTTAAATTAAAATATAAAAATAAACATTAAAAACCCCGAAAAATCAAAAGACACAACAAACGAATTATTAAGTGCTTCGTTCTCGTGTGTAGTTTCCTTCGAAGCTAAAGTAAAGTGCATAAACATAGTGACTGTACGAAAGTAAATATTATTTTTTTTGTGAACTGTGAGCAGATCAAGTACTGGCGGCTATAAATTGGCGCATCTTGCTGTCACCAACTTAGGTGACAAAGGACTGGTGCGGCACAACGATTTTTAAAAAGGAACGTTGAAGCTATTCGATATTAAGTGTATATCGAATATTGTAGATGAACGTTCGTGTAAGAACTATTTAAAATCGAAGTTAGAAGATATTCACACGGTGACGTCATTCCATTTAATTTCAGAATATGAATATCATTGTAACTTTTTTTTATTGTAAACGAGTTTAGATTTTTTTTGAATCAATTTAAACTTTATTAACTTTTTTATTATTCAATTTACTTAATTACTGTAATTTCATTCCAGTCTCTTACCAGTTGCAGAGCGCTCAGCAATCAGGAAGGAGTAAGTTTGGTATTTTGTTAAAAATGAAAATTAATTTTTATTTGTATATATACACATGTTTTGTTTTTTTTTGTTGTTATTGAATATATATTTATAATGAATTAATTTAATTTTTATTCATTTAACAGGATGGTCCTCTCTATTCCTTTCCCTTCCCTAATCCATTTCTTCTACCCATGTGGTATTCAGTAATAAGGTGGCTAGCACGGGCGGTGACCTATCTCCTACGAACCCAGACACGGCTGAGCATTAGCCGGCTCAAAATGCCACTGGGAGAAAAGAACATTGGTCACCACCACAGATGCGGCGACTATCGCGATTGCAACAATCCTCACACCCAAACAACCCCAAGATAGCTCAGCAACCGTTAGATCTCGTGCACGTTGACACCGGCGAGATGAACATCTCGTCATTGGGAGGAGCGAGGTACTGGCTCATGTTGAAGGATGATTTCACTCACTATCGAACCTGTTACTTTATGAAGACGAAAAGTGAAGCACCAGAGAAGATCGAATGTTACCTGAGACTCGTTGAAAACCAGCTAGGGTATAGAGTGAAAAGTCTGAGGTCTGACAACGGCATCGAACTGAAGAATGCAAAAACCAAACAGATGATGGACAAGTTGGGAATTTTTCACACCTTCACGAATGTACACACGCCAGAGCAGAATGGAAGGATTGAGAGGGAAATGAAAACGATTGTCGAGTTAGCCAGAACAGCGATACATATGAACGAGTTGGACGAGAAACTGTGGGCAGAAGCAATGAACCATGCGATCTTCACGATCAACCAGACTGGAACCAGCAACGTACCAGGAAAAAGCCCAGCAGAACTTTGGTTCGGAAGAAAAATGAAGATTGAGAAGCTGCAACGCTTTAGATGCGAATGTTACGTGCTGACATAAAAACAGAAAAGAGGCAAGATAGATAGAAAATCGGAAAAGAGAATTCTGGTTGGCTATGATATTGATTCACCCTGCTACCGGGTTTATCTGAAAGAGAAAAGAGAAATTATCAGCTCAGACAATGTGATCTTTGACGAAGAAAATATGAGATGAGAGGGCACACCAGAGAAGCAAGAATATAGCAGCAGCGAGACAAACGAAGAAGACGAGAACTGGGGAACTGGAGAAAGTGCTGAGGAGCCAAGCGACAGCGAGAATGAGACACCAGCGCCAGAAGAAGAGTCAGAAAGGAGTTATGCGAGATCGAAAACTTGGAAGCTGGTGTACTGTCGAGAAGGAGTGAAGTCGGTCACTTGTCACTGGGTACTTCGAGAGAAGGCGGACGGGAGACTTAAGGCCAGACTAGTGGCAAGAGGATTTGAACAGAAGGAGGGAGTGGACTACACGAAAATTTTCAGCCCAGTAGCTTGCCATGCATCCATTTGCTTACTCCTAAGTCACGCAGCGTCGGAGAAAATGAAGTTGGTATCGTTCGATGTGAAAACGGCTTTCCTGTATGGGAATCTGGAGCAGGATATCTATATGCACCAACCTGAAGGGTTTGACAATGGAACGAAGAAAGTTTGTAAATTAAACAAGAGTCTCTACGGACTTAAACAAGCTCAGAGGATGTGGAATGAAAGGGTCACCACCCACCTTGAGAAGAAGGTAGGTTTGATCAACACAGATGACAACCCAACAAGGACAAGAGCATTATGCTCTGACTCCTCGTGGATGAGGGATTGGTAGCCGGCAAAGAAGAAGAAGAAATATACAAACTCTTTAACGAGATAAGCGAGGAATTCGAGATAAAATTCAGCAAGAAAATACAAAGCAAGTTAACGTATTTGGGCATGGAAATCAAGATCGACCAGGACGGTATCTTCGTGAGTCAGCCTCGCTACACGGAGAAGATCTTGAGAAAGATGAAACTCGAACAGTGCAATCCAACATCCACACTCACTGAGCCAAGAATGATCAATCAAAAGACAGACTTCAAGAACGACGAGGCACTTCCAGCGAACAACAACTATCGCGAGGCGAAAGGAAGTTTGTTGTACTTAGCCACAATAACCAGGCTAGACATAAGCTTCGGCGTGAACCACTTCTGCAACAAGCCTATAAAGAGCCGCCAGGCGATGGTGGAACGTGTTTTCCAGTACTTGAGAGGGACCACAACAGCTGGAATTCATTTCGAGGGAGACAAGACACAGTAGGTCCAGTGATCTGGTGTTCACAAAAGCAGCGTCTGGTAGTGACTTCAACTGTAGAAGCCGAGTACTGAGTAGCAGTGTCAGTGATAGACGACGGGCGCTGGGTCAAACGAATCGTACTAGAACTTGGCATTCTATAAGCTGAGCTGCCGATTACTCTGTACGTCGACAATATGTCAGCCATACACATGATTCAAAATGCACACGAAGAAAACACGACCAGAGGAAAGAAGTGCATCGAAATACCACGAAAGTACATCCAGCAACACATCGGCAATACTGTGGCACTGCAACACGTTGAGAGCAGCAAGCAGATCACAGACATCCTTACCAAGCCACTCAACAGAACAATTTTTGAGACGCTCCGCAGTAAATTTATCAAGGAGGAGTGTTGAGATTTGATCAACTGACAGCTGACTGGACCTAACCCAACCGAACCTTGACCCTATCCTTACCTTGCATTTTTTTTTTGTTTTATATAGAGTCAAAGTTGGTAATATGCTTTCTACACAGCTCTCGTAAAAAACTCGAAAATTGAATTGCCATCAAAAATTTCGGAAAAGTACTCATGAAAATAGAAATCAAACTACCACAGAATTCAATAAATTGAATATTTTGTCAACTTGGACTCGACTTTTTCTCAACTGAAAAACCCACTGAACTAACAAAAGTTTAGACCCCTTGCTTTTGTTTTGTTTAATAAGGATAATGTCCCCGGTATTGTAGTTCTTGATCGGTTGTCTACTTTTATTATGCTGTTTCATGTCGGTTTCCTGTTTTTACTTAAGTCTGTCGATGTTTGTCTGTCGTATTCTTTCGAAATCTTCTAGATTAATGTCGGGGACTCTTCCAAGATATAATTCGACTGGCGTTTTTTAGTGATTGAATGGATTGTGTGATTATATTCGTTGGTGGCATGTTGCAGAAGGTTTTTGAAAGTTCTTTATGGTCCATTCCTCTTCAAACATCACATTATTTCCAGAATAGTTGAATGCCATCGTTAGACTTGGCCATTCACCTAACTTTTGTATGGAGGCTGTACACTTTGATTTTCAAATCATCTTCCAATAGGGAAGGGATTGAAGCTGAAGTAAGGGATCCTTCTTTATCAACTACCACATTCTCAGCGATGCAGAATAAATAAAGTATGTCCTGCAGTCGTTGCTTTACGTCCTCTATCGACCTGAATGCGATAACTTTAGCCATAGCAAATTTTGTGAATTTGTCCATCGCAGTCAACACTAGATTTTTTTCTGTAGAAAAGATATCTATGTGACCAGTGTGCCCAGGGTAGGATGGAATAGGTGTAGGGTTTATGAACGCTATGTTTGGGTGCCTTTTGTATTTGTTTTCCTTACAGACTCTACAACGGCTAACAAGACTTTTAATCTTCGCTGCCATTTTAGGAAAACAGAACGCGTTCAATATTTGTAGTCTGTTTTCCACTGCATTACGATGGGCACGCTTATGAACTTGAAGGATTTTTTCGTCCTATTCGACGTCTTTAGGAATATCTTCAACCAACTTTTGGCTAAAGCGAATAACTGTAAAGTGGTTGGGATCTATCTGCTGTGTTTTTCCCATTAATTCTTCGCTGGTACAGAGCCCATTTATCGTATTCGTGTTCAGATATCTTTTGAATATGTTTATCAAGTCTAAGTCAGAGTACTGAAGTTTTATAGAAACATAATATATTGTTTATAATTTTCGAAAGGATTCATCAGTTGATAACCATCCTCTTCTCCGGTCCTCAGGACAAGTTGATTGCGGAAAACGTTAACTGGTGTTTCCACTGTTGGAATTAAGTTCTGCAATGAGCTTTCATCGCTTTGTACTGTGGATGTCATAGAATTTATGTGGGTGACCGGCAAAAAGGATCGAAGGTCCTTGAGTGATTTTGGCAAGGAAAAGTTGATGATGGCTTCAACATTTTAAAGGGTTGGTTTTGATACCATCCTTGCTTATGGTAAAGCCCAGAAATTCCACTTCTGCTTTCAGGAGATCGCACTTATTGATTTGAATTTTCATGTCAGCTAACTTTGAGGCTTTGAAAATCTTGTCAACATCCTCAAGATGTTCGGCTTCGTTTCTCCCGAAGATTATATCATCGATATAAATATGACATCTTTTCCCGATATCTTCCCTCAAGATGTCGTCCAACGTCCACTGAAAAGTAAGGGTGCATTTTTAAGACCAAAAGGGAGTCGAGTAAATTCAAACTTCGCATTGTTCACTGAGAAGGCAGTCTTTTTAACGTCGGATTCCTTGAGTGGTATCTGATGGAAGCCGCTCTTGAGATCTAAGATGGAGAGATATCTGTTCCTACCAAGGTTAGCAAGAACTTCATTGATCTCGAAGATTGGATATTTGTCGGCGAAGGTTACCGAATTTAGCTTCCGATAGTCGACGACCATTGGGAATTTCTTTTCCCCGAAAGCGTCCGATTTTTTTGGCACGATCCAAACCGGAAAATTATAAGGAGATCTCGAAGGTCTGACAATGCCATCCGCCAGAAGCTTACTAATCTCCTTCCCTACTTCTGCCTTTAGTGCCATAGGGTATGGATAGGGTCGACAGTAAACCGGATCACTAGTTGTTGTTTGGATGTCACCCTTGGCCTTGGTAGTGAAGGTTATTTTTTCATCTGGATCTGAAAGGAGACTTGCATATTTGCGAATAATAGCGTTTAGTTTCTTGGACAATTCCCGGCTGAGGTGTTCTGTTTTGACTGCTACGTTATGGACCAGGTCAGAAGCTTGCTGTTTAAGAGAGATGCGTATACTATGGTTCAAGGTCATATAATTATCTTGTGTGTGGATTTCAGCCTTAAGACTTTTCAGGGTGTCGATACCAATGATTCCATCAAAAGAGATGAGTGATGGTGAGATAAAATATTTCAATTTGCCAGTGGAGTCGCCAGAGGGCCGAAAATATTTTGACGCTTCCACCAACAAATTTCGCGTAGAAGTTCTTTTGGCTCGTAAAAGGGTATTTAATGTGCTTTGGGGACATAATTTCTATTGGAGTCCATTCTTTAGCTTTTATTCAGAATAAGGGATCGAAGAGCGCCTTATCCTAAAAAATAAATGCCTTCCATTTCTTCGACGATCTCCAGATTTTCGTCGTCTATTTCGTCAATATACTTATCCAAGGTTTGGTCATGTTCTTTGTCTTGTTGTGTGGTGTGATAATCTTCTGGGGAAATTTCAATAGGGTCATCAGTTTCTGTATGGTAGATTCTCTGCAATTTGTGTGGTGCATGATTCTGAGGTGGCCGCAGGCGTTTTTGGAATAGAAGCTGGTTACGGGCTCTATTCACGTAGTTGATTGCGTTTTTTTGTAATGAAACATTAACATCCATTTGTTCTGGCCTTGGTAATGGTTTAGGTGGGAGTAGCTGTCTTTGATAGATGGGCTACTGATTGAACTGTGGGGGGTGCGTATTTCGTGGTAGCTATGCCAGCTCAGGATAAAAGGTTTGCCTAGGGGATGGAATCAGTGCGGGCCCTGACTGAGGAGGTATGTTTCTACGAGGAGGGATTGGAGGCGGTTGCTGGTAGTGAGTCCTTTAAACTAAATTCTGTGAGTTGTATGCACTCTGTGCCTGGCAGTCAATATTCTGGAGCTTGAGGGAAAGGTGCAGTGCTCGAGGTAGGTCAGCTGGTTCACTAATAATCAGAAACCTTGGCAGGTCACCGCGTAATCCCCTGATAAAGGTGCCGAGTACTTTATCCCTATATGCCTGGGTAATGATATTGGTGAACTCAGCACCCAACTCCATCGAGGATAATTTGTTTAAAATCATGGAGAGATGTCGATAGACTCACTGATAAAATTTCTGAGAGAAACTTGTGCCTTATACCAAGGTAGTCATTTGGTATTCCAGTGTACCGAGATCCCGCTGATCCGCATAGTGCAGAGTAAGGCATTTCGATATTTTGGGCCAGTTAAGGGGAGTGTTGTAAGACTTCAGCACGATGTCGGCGTGGCCCGTAATTTTGTTCCTGATAACGGTTAAAATGCCATAGTATTTGGGCGTCCGCTTAAGATGATCATTTATTTTGAGGATTCGCTCGACACTTTTTTCCAGGAGCCAAACTCTCCTGGGGCCCCCGAAAATACCCTAAAGCTCTCAACTACATCGTGAATCTTATCCATATCGGATAAGTCCCTATCTTGTCTGGCTCTGATAGGGACATCTATCTCATTACTCTCGTCCACAGTGGGATTCATTAGAGAAACAGATAAATCTCTTCCTTGTCGCTCGAAAGCTTCTGCTACAAGTTCGCAATTATTCCCATTGCTTGGACCTGTGCTAAGCTACGGGTGCGAAACATGAACCCTAACCCGAGCATCCACAGGCATAGTGAACGGCTTTGAGCGACGCGTCCTGAGGCGAATAATCGGAGCGAAGCTAGACAGGGATGAATGGCGAATTCAATCCAACCATGAGCTGTATGAAATTGTTGACGAGCCGGAGGTCTCAACGATTCTAAGACTATGGAAGGTGCATTGGACTGATAACATGAATCGTATGTATGAACAATGGATACCCAAAAAGGTATTCGTTGGGATAACTGAAGGGCGGAGACCAAAGGGGAAATCGAAGAAACGCTTATCTGACTCGGTCAACAAAGGTAGTTCATCACTGCTCGGTTTACGAAATTGGAGGACCTGGTCAATAGGCCGAGACAATCGGAGGCGCTATTTGTAGGAAGCGAAGGTTCAAGAGGGGCTCATTCAACCTTTAAACTTTTCTTGTACCTAAATTTGAAGGTATTCTGTCTTAGAGAGGTGATTCAAGGATATTATACAATAATTTTGGTTCACTAACAGTCAAATTGTAGGATATTAAAGAAGTTTTAGAGCTACGACATTAAAGAAGTTCTAAACTAAAGTGATTGCCACAACAATACAATTTTAGAAGTAACAAGAAGAACAAAAGATGACACTAGACAAATTGTACCATTCCCCGAGGCTATTTTGTTTTACAAATAGAATATGAATGGGGTTGAACATGCTGATCAATTTTCTGCATAATTTGAACCAAACACAAGCGAATGGAAAAAGGCGTACCAGAAATCGTTGATGGCTGCAGTGGCAATCGCTTGGATAGTGTATCAGGAACTGCAGCATACAAAAACTCCTTTCATATAATTTGTGGTGAATTTAACAGGATAATTGATAGGATATGGGAAAGAATGAGCAGCATTTCAATGAAGAGTCAGTCTAGGTACCTACAGTCGTACACAATTCAGTATCAGTCGACAAAATTTTATTTTTGCCGGTAGACCATTACTCAGAGTTAAGGTAATGTTCAACACCGGTGAACACCTGCCAAAAGAACCGAAATGAGACAAGGATCAAATCTATCTGTGTGGTTTATACCATTGCGTTGTGGGTAAATGCTTTGCGTCTTGCGAAAAAACTTCAGTGGGAAATGTTAGTACCGTGACTTTTTTCCAAAACTTCAAAACGAAAAAAAGTAAAAATTAAAATGTAATATTTTTAAACGTTCCACTTCGCAACTCTACAATAATTCTATCCATAGGGAAAGAGGTGCAAGATGGGGTAGCGGGAAGACGGGGTAGCGGGCAAGACGAGGCATGGCGTTTTAACGGCCACACAAACGACCAATCCCAGTTACTTTGGCTTGCAATGATGTGCCGTCATATTGCTCATCAGTCAGCGCAGTGACCGGCTTATAAGTGCACGTGTTATCGCTTTGGCGCCAAAAACTCGGTTTTTGTCATGTTAGTTGTGATTTCCGCATTATACGCGGAAATCACAACTAACTTGTTTTGTACCGCAATATTAAATTTCTAGAACTAACTGTTTATCAATCATTACACCAGCAGGTAAGAACATGTTTGTGTCCATATTATAAATTGGTCATAAAAGGCATGTTATTTTATTCAAAAAAGCATTGGAGGGCAAGATGGGGTATAGAGTACCCCATCTTGCCACTCGAAGAAATTCAATTATTTCCTTATAACAGTTTATGCTTCCTCATAACTTCTTTGTTTTTAATCTTGTTTCAGGATGGTGAAAAATTATAAAAGAAAATCGGAGAGAGGAAACTGGAGTAAACAGAGTATGCAAAATGCGTTAGATGTTGTAATCGAAGGGAAAATGGGGTACAAATTAGCGATGAAAACATATTTTGTGCCACAAAAGACCCTTGAACGAAAAGTTAAAGTAGTTTGTGCAGCCCTAGAAGATCCTTATACTACTGCAACTTCGATTAAAGTTTCTTTAGGCCCAAAAAGCGAATATTTACTGATGATGGAGAGAAAGAGCTTTGCAACTATATGATGGATATGGAAAGTTGCCTTTACTGGCTCACAACAAAAGATTTGAGGGCTTGGCGTACACTCTGGCAATAAAAAATAGGAAGCAAAATTTCTTCAACTCTAAAAGAAAAAAAGCTGGCAAGGATTGGGTGCAGCGGTTTTTAAGCAGGCATCCAGAATTGTTGATACGAAAACCAGAAAGCACTTCAGCTGCACGTGCCACTGGGTTTAATAAACAAGCTGTTAAACAGTTTTTCAGCTTCCTCGGCAGCGTTTATGATGAGCATAAGCTTTCGCCAGGTAGAATTTATAATTGTGAAACTCCTGTATTTTCAGTGGTACCAAAAACCAAGTCAAAAATAATTGCACAAAAAAGTAGACAAGAAGTGGAATCTATAACTTCTGCGGAAAGAAGTACGATAATAACTGAGGAACTATTTTTAAGTGCGAGTGGTCGATACATGCCTCCAATGTTGGTGTTCTCACGAAAGATAATGGACCCACAGTTAATTCTCAATGCTTCTCCTGGAGCTTGGGGTGTTTGCAGCGATTCTGGCTGAATGACAGCTGAATTATTCCTTAGTTGGTTTAAGAAGTTTGTTAAATTTAGTGGGGCAATGGTTGATCCGTTCCACCCACACACAAAACTTGGACCTCATTAATGAAGCTCGTACCAATGGGGTTATTATTTTATGTTTCCCCCCTCACACAACTCATCGACTTCAAGTTCTGGATATAGCATACATGAGGCCCTTGAGCACATACTACGACCAATAAATCACAGCTTGGCTTGGCAGCAACCCAGGGATGATTGGAACTATCCAGCAAGTAACAGAAATTTATAGTAAAGCCTTTACTCAGGCTTCTACGATGGCAACGGCAGTGAATGGCTTCACAAAATGTGGCATTTGGCCATGCAATCTAACAGTTTTTTTCCGACAGCGACCTTGCTCCATCAATGACGACTGATGTCCCATAAATAGGCAGGTCATTCATCAATGAAGGATTGTCTGAAACAACAACAACGAACAGGTGAGCTACTGCGCTAAACCAATCGTTGTTCCTGAGATGGTAACAGCTGCAACAGTAAATTCAATTTTGGCAGTTGGAGATTTTGATAAAGAAACTATTGATAAGCCGCTGATAGATACCATGCCTGTTGCTATAGCAGCATCTGATATTGAAGTAGAGCCGTCTCACGTGCCTGTTGTCCTTTTGACACCCTCTATCACAACAGCTAGCTCAGTGCTTGTAAATTTCATGAATCCTGAGCCCGGATGCTCGACTTGGACGAGAAATATAGAAAAAGACCACAGGTCAACTACTCCACCAGAGCAATCAGTGTTTTCTGTTGTTAGCCCTCAGCAAGTGATGCCTTATCCTGCCACTCGCGAAATTTCGGGCGTGTGAAGGAAACGAGGAAAATTGGCTATCATAACGTCTTCCCCGTTTAAAAATGAATTGGAAGGAACTGTCAGAAGATAACAAGAAGAAGAAAAGGCACACAAAAGAGCAAAAAAAGGAATAAGAAAACCAAATCGCCTAAAAAAAAACGACAGAAAGAAAACCAACAAAAAGTTCAATTCTCCATCAGAAATTGACAATGATGAAAAAATATCCCTTGTTTTTACTGTCATGGAAAATACTTAGATTCGAATGAAGGATGGGCCGCTTGTTCTCTCTGCGGGAATTGGGCACACTGTAGCTGTGCTGGTATAGATGACGAGGCAGTATTTGTTTGCGAGTTTTGCACACAAACATAGAATGCGTCCCACATACCCCATATTGCCCCAGAGGGTACCCCGTCTTATCCATCGGTAAAGGGTAAGATGGGGTGGTGGACATGTCAGACATAATTGGCCACATTCTAATTTTTCTATGAGTGAAAATTTCCTTAAGTTCGTTATTTCCAAAGATGAATTATGTAGGAGTAATTTAAAATTAATAAAGATTTATATTACATAAAAATATCCGTTTTATTACTCTTCAAACGTAAAAGACCCTGTCTTGCCCCCCCCCCTTCCCCTACCGCAAATAAACCAAATCCATACCGAAATTGTTAAAATAAATATAATAATTAAATTGGCTTTTAGTTGTATTGTTGTAAGTAGTTAAACTAAGATTTCTTATGTTAAGAATATATTTTCAATATTTTCAGAGATGTACTTAAAAATACCGCAAAACATTTTCCATGGAAACAAAGTAATATATTCGCTATCTGCTCATACTTCATAATAAACGAAAAAATTACAATGTTTACAGATTCTTTCCTCCATCCCATACGTGAAATTATACCTAACTCAAAGTGTCTTACGACTTTATGGTGTAATTCCCAATATTTTACGACCACACCAGATATAATGTAGTCGCAGTTCTTTGCTTACTCCGCGAATTATTATCGGCACGACATTGAGTGCACCCACTAACACAAAACCTTTATGTAGATTGCGACTAATGTAATCACTGCTTACAAAAGCAAAATTTGTTCTGAATCGACTTTGCCGCCCACTCGGCCCCCGCTTGGCCTGCGAAGAAAGTATCATAATAAAATACCAAATTTAGCCGTGGCCTATGAAGAAAGGAGCATATTATAAAATGCCGAATATTGTGCTCAGCAAAGGCAGACCTAGGCATAGATATTTATCAATACAGGTAAACACCATGAAATCCCTGGGCTTAAATACCCTTCATATATTTTCCAACCTAACTCAGGTCCCCGTGAGAAGCGAAAGGTGTACAAAAGAACTAGTCACATCAACACCCTATGTCCACATATAAAGAAAGTCAAGGATGCGATTAATGTTCGACTGTCAATTCAGCTCCATGGTCCTTTACACTTTCCCTGCCACCTTGAGAAGGGACGAACTATCCGGGCTCGGCTAGTTTTAATATTGGCACAAAACAGGTCATAGAGATGTTTAAAATTCATCCCACTCACATGTTTCCAAGGAGAGAGCCAAGTTTGCTGAAAGTTGAAGAATGTGTATTTTCTCCTAGAATAAGGAATTCAAATAGAAGCAAAAGGATTCGAATATGGATCTCCGAAAAGCTGGGAGCAAACAACATTCTATTGTATGCAATGCTTTTTATCAGCTCGGACGTATTTAGAATTCAGGTTTCGTCCTTCGAAAGGGTTCGTTCTCTAACAAACATATTGCTTTGTGGTTTCTTCACCTCCAACACAGGCACGAATTGTGCAAGGGTGGATATGTGGGGCATCGTAGACTGCTGACAGGTGAAAATGAATTCCTTTGACCAACTACCAAGTGGAAGTAATATCCTATCAATTGAGCGATTAGAGCTAGGGAACATTTTTATCACGTACTTATCCATGTAGAACTCAATTTCCATAAACTTAATACATTCTCGGATCCAAAGGAACTTTTTTAAATGATTCTTGAAATTCGAAACTTTCAAGGATTTCCGAGAATATTCCGCTTAAGTTGAATTTTCAAATGGGGCTTCAATTCAATTACGAATTGGACCAATCTTAATTCCTGTTTAGCGAAATATTTCGCCAACTTCCACAACAAACGGCCCAATCTCGCAAAACTTTCACTCACCAAATCCTGCATCGCGAAACGCCGCAAGCTTTTTGCCTTTAAGTTGCCGAACAACAAACTACCAACTACGTGGTCACAAAAGACTTATTTTGATTTACGTTTGTTTAGAAGTCAAATGTCGTCCTGTTCACTGGCTGGCTGAGACTCGCTACAACGAAACTTCGCAAGTTGACTTAATCTATGCGGCAACGTTTCCTGAATTAATTGCTCGTATGATCCCCCGCAAGCTGTGCAGTCTTCATGTCTACTTACAACCTGCTTCCTTGACACGTACTTCCCCAGCAACTTTAGCATTAGCTGGCTCAAGTAAATATAAATGAAATATCTAACGCTAGTCAGAGGGTGAGAAGTTCAAAACTGAGATCCTTTAGCACGTATTTTCTTCATTTTTACGTTGCTGCAGATATAATGTCCTGATAATTTGATTTAGGAATTTAAATCGTTTTATTGACGAAGGATAATGGAGCGATTAAGTTAATTCGCGTTATGTTTTTTTATGGAGTTTTAAGCGTAGGATAAGCGATAAGTAGCATAGTACGTTTGGTGTAAGCAAGGATAAAGTATAAGCGGACAACCAGCATATCCACAGAATGATCAATTTTTGCTGCATAAGTATCATCTAAAATTATCCCAAAACATGAAAAATATTGATTGCTAACAAAGTTGACTAGAAGACAATTAGACCTTGTTACAACAGGAAGCTTGTTCATCCCACCAACGTACCGATCACAATTGATATCATCATTGATTCCTTGCATATTTGTTAGGCACTGCCAGAGTGGGTACTATTATTTTACTCCAATTTTCGACCGAAATAATCGCCCCACCCGACTGACAGTGCGTACAATCTTTTTTTGTGGTAGGGAGGTGAATGCTATTTATGCACAGAGTGTGGGACTCCCATGCGTGACTGGACTACCCACTAAACAACTCCCCTGTCAACCTGAGAACCCAGCCTGGAACCGTTTGACACATTACTTTGGGCCAGGTCTCGTTTTGTTACGCCGTGGGGCGCCTTCAAGCTGGGGAGTCCCTTTCCTAGCGGGAGGGGAGAGGGGAAGAGGAAATGCCAGAAGAGCGATCCCTTTTATATTTTAGGACTACCCGAGCATAATGTGCCACCTGGTTCCATTTGTCAACCAACTTGAGCGTCACCGCAACTTTATTATCTGGGGTAAGCTCTCCCGTCTCCCTATAGAGTTCCCTTCTCAGCCTGACCCAGTTTGTATACGCAAAAAATGTGTGACAAGCATTGTCCTCCTCTCCTGGGCAAAACCGGCAATCGGGACCGTGACATACCGATCTTGTGCAGGGAAGACTGAAAACACCCATGCCCGCTCAAAAGCTGGGTCAGATAGAAGGCAGTCTCACCATGCCTTCGATTTCGCCACGGCCTCACAGCCGGGATGAGACGCGTAGTCCACCTTCTCTTCGTGCAATTGACCCAAGACTGCTGCCAATTGTTGAGCGAGCGCTGTCTCTTCTTACGGAAAACCATTTCCCTTGCCTCCTGGTTTTGGCGCCGGTAAAAAGCGCAGCGCTCTCTCGCAAGGAGGGCGACAGGTTTCATGCCTTCAATAACCCTCACCGCCGAGTCAGAGACTGTTGTATACGAAGATGCAATTCTCAGTGCTCCTCGTCTCTATATCTGTGCCAAATGTTTTCGGTACACCTCCTTGCTGAGAGCGTCGCCTCCTACCTCTGCTCCATAAAGTAGCACTGACCCTACAGCACTCATCAAGAGGCGGGTTCTTGACGGGCTGGGTCCCCCTACGTTGGCCATAAGTTGACTCCTAGCCGATATTCCTGAAGTAGCCTTCCCAGCCCTTCCCTGATTTGCTTAGAGAAACTCATCTTCGAGTCGATCAGTAGCCCCAGGTACTTCACCGCTGGCCCTTCGATTCAATTCGTAAGTCGCCAATACTGATCATCATTATTCTAGGGATTCTCTTTTTTGTCAAGATGTTCACTTCGGTTTTCTCCAGTGCTAAACTGAACCCGCGAGCAGTCGTCCAGTCCCTCACCCAGCGCATTAGCATACCTAGTCTAAGTTGCGCTTGTTCAACGGTGCGTCCAGCGACCAGAGTCGCAACATCATCCGCATAGCCGACCAAGTGCGACTCATCTGGCATCTCAAGTCTCAGTAGCCTGTCGTAAGACACGTTTCACAGGTCTGGACCAAGAATAGATCCCTGAGCAACACCCAATGTAATTTCCATCCTTCGTTGGCCCTGTGTCGTGTCGTAGAGCAGGCTTCGTGTCGTAGAGCAGGCCTGTGTGGTGTCGTAGAGCAGGCCGCATTAGGTATTCTGGAACTTGAAAAGAGTTTGCCAGCGTGTCCCGAATATCCACCCATCTAGCGGAGTTGAAGGCATTCCTGACGTCGAGTGTCACCAACAGGACGATCCGTCGCTTCGTGTGACTATATGCCTCTGCCTTTTGGACCGCGTTCACCACCTCTGCAATCGCATCAATGGTAGAACGTCCTGCTCTAAAGCCGTGCTGCCGAGGAGATAGGTCCCCAGCAGCACGAATCGCGTCAGTGGGTCTTCCCGTGATGAGTTTCTCTAGCACTTTCCCAGCCGTGTCTAGCATGCATAACGGACGGTATGCAGACGGCGATTCGGGGTTTCCCTTCCCCTTGCTGATCAGCACGAGCCTCGCCACCTTCCATCGTACCGGGAAAACCCCGCCCCGTAGGCCAGCGTTGAATGTGCTGAGCAGCAAGTCAGGACAATGGTGATAGACGAGCCGCAACACCTCAGCTGAAACACCATCAGGACCTGGAGCCTTCTTCGCTTTCAATGAGAGGACTGCCTCCTCCAGTTCCAGCTGTGTAAAGAGTGGGCACTCGACTACTGTTTCATCATGGACAGCGTCAACACGGACGGCATGGGCGGGGAAGAGTCCCTGCAATATCGCGTCCATCTTTTCCGCGTCATGTATACAAGGCTTCAGTAGGGCACCAAGCTTCCGCATGACAAGCTTGTAGCCAAGGCCCCACGGCTCCTTGTTCACATTGTCCACTAGGTCTTGCCAGCAGCGAGCCTTGCTACTGTTGATCAGTTTGCGAAGGCAATTCCTGGCCGACTTATATGCTGCCACCTGGTTGCATGCCTCATCACCGTTTCGCGCTCGTTGAGCCTCACGTCGAAGCTTGTGACACTCCCTTCGCTTTTCAGCGATTTCAGATGACCACCAGTACACTGGGGGCTTGCCGTGCCGGGGTCTTCGACGGGGCATAGAAGCGTAGCAAGCAGTCGTGATGATGCTCATAGTAGAGTTCACCATGTCTTGAGCTGCCAGTTCTTCCGTCCCCTCCGAAGCTCCCTGCAACGGCTCACCTGCTGTGAGCACCTCGACGAACCTCTCGACGTTCATCCTTCCGATGTTCCATCCAGTTGTAGAAGGCCGAGAGCACGGACATCAGGAGACAGCATCACTGATCTCAAGCAGATTGCACTGATGATAACTGGCTGAGTAGTCCTCTAATACTTTCCAGTTGTGTATCCTTCGTACTAAGGACTCCGAGGCGAATATCACGTCCAGTATGGTTCTCTCACAGCCAATACGGCGGAATGTCGGCGTATTTCCGGAGTTTAGTACGACGAGGGCCATCCTGGCCGCCATTTCCAGGATTCGTTTTCCCCGCGGATCCATCTGAGGCATGCCCCATTCGATTGCTTTAGTGTTCAAGTCGCCCCCAATGAGCACTTTACCCTCTGCGTACGAGACAGCGCCCTCCAAAGCATTAAGCTTGGCTTAGAAAGATGATATCGATTCGTTAGGCGTTAGGTACACACTAAAGAAGGTGGTCCCTGCGCACCGAACCCACACGAAATCATCCCCCGTCCACGACTCTCCGCTTGAAAGTCACTGTTCTGAACCCAGATGGCGGCAGTACCAGTTTCATCAGAATACCATAATGCAGGACTTTTATTATGGTCTTGCTCACACAGCAGCAAGAAGTCGGCTTTCATGTCCCTCGCAAATTACTGAAGCAGATTTTGGGCGGTTGAACTGCGGTGTAGGTTTAGCTGCAGGATGCGGGTCATCGGAGTCCTGATTTTGCCTTGGCTAGGGCTGGAACACCCGGCATTTTCCTGATCCCAAGACGTGTCCAAAATCAGGTTTTGGATCAGCATCCTTGCAAAGAATACAGTTTGCCTCCTTCGTGAACTCTTTTCTTTTATGTCCCATTTCACCGCATTTGTAACATAGGGAACTCCTTTCGGGTCCTTTGCATACTTGTGTGGTGTGACCATAACCAAGGCATTTGAAACATTAAAGAGGCGTTGTTCTTCGCCGTATCCTACAAACAACCCACCCTATTCGTACTTTGCCCTTGTTCAAGAATTGTTCGGCGTCCTTTTCGGTCAAGTCAACTATGGCCATGCGTTGTCCCCTGTTGTTTTCTGGTGTCAGTCTCGCTTTGATCCTTCCCACGCTAGGGAACTCCCTTTTGATGGCCTCTTCTACCTCGGCCAGATCCGTCACGCAGTCAATGTCTCGTATTTGAGTTTGATGCGTAGGATAAGCGATAAGTAGTATGGTCCGTTTGGTGTAAGCAAAGAGACAGTATCAGTGGACAACCAGTATGTCCACGGAACGATCAAAGTTTTTGCTTCTTAAGTATCATCTTGAATTATCTCAAAACTTAAAAAATATGGTTTGCTAACAGAGTTGACTAGAAGACAATTAGACCATGTTACGACAGGATGCTTGTTGATCCCACCAACGTACCGATCACAATTTATATCATAATCGATTCCTTGCATATTTTTTATGCACTGACAGAGTGGGTCCTATTATTTTATTTCTAATTGGTTGACGTTTTTTCGTTTTCCATCCTTCTTATTTTTCGCTACATCAGTTTCAAACTGTAGCATTATATTCTATTCAATTCTCTTATCAAAGCTTTTCTATGATTTTCTTTTTATTTTCTTCATTATTTTGCTCTACTAAATTAATATTCAAATTCAAATTATTTTTTTTTCATTTATTTTTATATGAATAAAACTGAGACAGAGATAATTAAGTGCAATTGCTTGTCATATCTGGATGCAAACTCAGCTGTGCTGGCTTTTCGCTATGGTTGTTGAACGGTAATGCTATCAGTTGCACCCACTGATATAGGGAGATGTACACTTTATCACGTTAGCCAAATTAGGTGCAATTCTTGTTCAAAATATTCAGTTTTTCTAATATTTTGAAAAAAATTTTCTTATGGTGTCATATATAGAGTTTATAATTAGGGATAGAACAATTTCGTATGTTTATAAGAACGAACCCTTCAACATTTTTAATGAACTGTCCATGTCAAAACGTTAGCTAAATTAAACATTTTCAGTATTGTAAAGTTCACGAACCAGCAACGTTTATAAATTATTAAAAATTACCACAACTTTAAGAGCACGCACTCCAATTCTCGACCGTACAAATCGTCCTACCCGGCAGACTGTGCGTGCTACAGTGGATAAATGTGAGCTCAAATTTTCACTATTGGACGTTCCGATGACGAAAAGATGTTGTACAGTTCGAAGTGATGGAAATATCACAGCCGTAAGCGCATCGATTCAAAATGAGCCAAATCAGTCGATTCCATGTCATTCTCAAGAATTGTGCATCACTCAAACGATACAGTGGCGTATTTTGCAAAAATATTTTTTTCTACGTGGTTAAAATATCAAATAAACTTAAGAACTAAAGCCTCTTGATCATCCGAAGCGCTGAAACTTCTCCAATTGGCCTTTGACAAAGCATGAAGAAAATGAAGAATTTCATTGAAAAACGATCTTCAGCGATGAAGCTCATTTCTAGCTCAATGGCTTTGTTAATAAGTAAAATATGCATTATTGGTCAGCAACAAACTCACATGTGCTTCTGGAGACACCGCTGCATCCGCAAAAAATTACTGTTTGGTGCGGTTTTCTTGTCGGAGGTGTGCTTGGGGCGTATTTTTTCGTGTATGAAAACGACCATCATGTTCCCGTCAATGGAGAGCGCTATCTTTGGATGAACTCGACATCAACGATATGAAGTTTTAACTATACGGTGCGACTAGCCACACAGCACGCTTCACCATCGATTTATTGAAAATTGTTACATCCTAAATGAAAAACCTGTAGTAATCGAGCAGTCTCCTAAGCAAACTGCTCCAAAATCGGCATGACACTGGTCCGAAATTTCAATTGCAGATTTGGAAAAATTAATTATTACAATTTATAGTTTTATAAATTATAAAAAAATTTTTATAAATATAAATTTTATATTATCTTTTTTCCTCTCTATATTAAATTTAAATTTTTCCTTATAATTATATCCTTTATGATATTTATCTTTTATTATTATTTAAATTTTGGTACATTACTATCATCAATTAATTTAAAAATACAAATCCGCAATTGAAATTTGGACACGGCAATCCCTTTACAACGGAGCTTCTTCATGAATTCCAGTTCCGCACGGCAATTGAGAGTGGACGGAAGGCTCGCCAACTGCCGTTGCAAGTAGTCCCGCAAGGTGATAACTGATAACAGGGGTGTCTATCATTGATCTTCACCGCAAACACGTCTCAAGAACCGCGCCGGCAAGCGTTATATCAGTTGCAATGTTTGTTTTTATTTTTGGATAATTTCAACTAATATGTTTGCGTTGTTCTGTAACAGCCAGTTCGAGTTTTATACCACATATTTCATAGAAATGTCTTTAACATGGTCATTACTGAAATAATTGTGTAATGCTCAATTGGTCTGTTTTTTTTATCGCAAACTCGTCTCATCCCCTAGAAATCCGCCAACTTGGTGTACATTAGCGGTTCGTGAAAACCGCATGGCGAAGAATTTCAAAGTCAAGTTCGTGAATTTTAAGTGGATTTTAACGAAGCTCTGGACATGTTTACGTATAAGACCAAGAGTCAATCCGCCCGTCGATGACCGAATTCTGTATGACAAACGAAGGTGGCACAAAAACGTTAAATTCATTGAGTGGCATAGAAAATATTAGCCAACTATTAAATAAAATCTACCCATATGTACAGTCGCCGGTGCAGTGTTGTTCATATATTGAAACTGTGGGTTTTTTGCTTAATTTCCTTGCATGCTACCACTTTCATCGTACGCTCAGCATGACCTAAGTTCACCAGATTCCAACGAAACTGAAAACCAAAGCAAGTCCTTTTCTACAATCTACAATCTCCTTAGAGAAAGAAAAACTCGAAAGTACTAGTTGCAGAAAAATAACTTTCTAATTAGGAATTAGATAGAATTATTCGATGCTTCTTGTTTGAGAATTATATTTTTCATTTTTTTCATTAATAAAAGTCAAATCTTAATTTAAAAATAATCTCTTTAGAATTAGGATGAACACGAAAATCAGGTAATCATATATGATTGATTGATTTGTAATTATTAATTTATTTTGCAAAGAAAAAATAGGCGTTCTTGAAGCTGAGAGTGTAAAATTCTAAAACAATTGTCGCGTCTTTACCACAATTTTGAGTAGAATGTGATTATACTGATAATAAGCTAAAATACGAAGAATGATGTGTAGTTGATAGTTAGTAAAAGAGAACTGTAAGAAAAAAAAAAGTTAAAATTTAAAAACAAACATGCCTAATTCAATACAAAATCCATGACAAAGACAGAAGAAATAAGGTGAGCGTACATTTCTCTATTTAAATTAAATGGTTTTAAGTTGGATTTTTATATTTGATACATATAATATTATTGATTTTGATTTACTGTAGTCGGAAATTGAGTCGAATAAAAATAGATATTTGCAACAAATAAGAAGTATAAAAATAAAGGAAATGTCTGATTAAAATTTAGATTCGGTCTGTCCTTTCGCTGGGAATCTGACCGGGTATGGGACCCGCAACGATTGCTGGCCCCTTTGCTATAATGAGCTTGTCATCGGGCGAGCTCTCTCTTTTTCATACGCTACAGGGCTCTAGACTGGGTAGAGTGACGTTCCGCTCGCGTGCCCTTTTATGCTATAATGTTATGTGATTCCATTGCATAATACAATACTATAACATAAATTGGCCACGTTTATGTTTCTCATTTAAGGGAAAAATCCATACGAATGATGTCTGTATGAGTTTTTCACTTAAATGGGATATGGTCACGTCTACCTTTGAATCTGGATCAGGTCGCGAGGGTTCGAGGGGGCACCGCTTCCACCTGGATGCGCCACTCTTATTTGGGGGCTATAAGTATCGTCGGTAATGACGAAGTCCGCTCAAGTCCTTCTGTTTTGTCCCGACTAGCTATAAGTAATGTCAACCATTAGTAGGTTACCTCGGCCTCGACACCAGTCGATCAGCATAACATCCTTTCAATTTGTGAATGCGAAATTTTTTGTAGTGTGTCCTTGTGCTGGGGAAAAGAACCTGCTCCAAGACACCGTAATGCTAGCCTGCCAGCGCATTGACGCATTCTCAGACCAGGCCAATCTTGGCGAAATCTCATCATCTTCTTTCGCCAAGGCAGCCGACCATCGTTGCAGTCCTTCACAGACACATTTCTACACTTACTTCAATACAAATCATATGTAATTATTTGAATTTTTTTATAGTTACCGTATTTTTCACTATCTGCGTATTCAGAGATATCCATATCTTAAATAGTTAAATAAACGTTTAAGAAAAGAAAAAACCAAATTAAAACCCCCTGAAAAGAATGAAATAATATTTGTAGAATCGGTGCTAAACCAGTTTTTGCCCATTTTGATTAATTGATAAGTTTGTTCTCAACAACTTTTTTATAACGAGGAAAATGATAAAGCACCGATTCCAACAATCTTATCTCATTCTTTTCAAGAAGCTTTGGAGTTGGTTTCTTTCTTAAGGGTTTTTTTTTCTATGTTTTAAGTGCAAAATTGATCTTCAGGAAAATGTTGACATGGATTCACGTTGAATCAGTCACGATTTTTTTCTCTAAATTATGAATGTGATATTGTAACGCCTCGAAATATATCTTCTTTTTATTGACAACACTATACTTTCTCTTGGGGCTTCAGTTCCTGAAAGAAGGGTGTTTTTCACCATTTTGAAGTTCAAGCAGCAATGAACTGTTTACGTCGACCGAGTCAGATCAGCATTTCTTTGGCTTTCTCACTGGTCTCCATCATTCCGTTATCGTAATGACTACCGTTTTAGGTATCCATTGTTTATTCATACAATACACGGTGCCAGGCCATTGCAGCTCCTTTATTCCTACAATAAGGGAGGAATCTGGCTTGGCAAACATTTTGTAGAGCTTATGGTTGCATCGCATTCACCATTGATCCCAAGGTTGGCAACGAGCTATCATCGGGAAACAACTGGAAGATATAGTCCCTACGATGAAGCAAATGACAATGGTAGCGCTTGATTGGTATTGCATGTTGCAGAAATCTAGTCATTTGTTCGACTTGCTTCCTACATTGACGCATACTTAAAACTACCTGGGTATCACCAGATGGCAACATTCAAACCAGATCAACCATATTTTGATCTAATAAAGATAGAGCCCGAGCATACTTGAGGAGCATACCGAGGAAATTGTAACTGCGATTATTACTTGATCAAATTAACCTATCGATGTCGTATGTCATAGGTGTATTAGGCGAAGATCGGCCCTCCACAGAAAATCTGTGGCAAAAAATTACACGATGGCTCTCGATAACCACCTGGCTTGCATCCTATTAGGCACATAGCTGAAAGCAAATAACAAGCTATGATTGAAGCCGAAAGTGGTAAATAAGATCATGGCAGGACTAACGATTGGGCATCAAGCCCGGCTCAAAAAAATATCGGGTCGATGATGAGTATCAGAATGTGCTGGACAAAAAAAATTAGGCATATATAACATACAACTCCGCTGTAGGGGCCCAAGCCCACTTGAGAAAGCAAAAGGGGACCCTTGTTTCCCCAACTTATAGCTTCAGTGATTTCTCATCCGAAACCCCCCAATTAAATGGTAGTAAATGCTCTCGGGGTCGCACATTGGGTTTACTGGTTTCACAATAATGGGACATTAAACGCCGAGAAATGCTAATAACTGTAAATACATCTACAGCTCTGCTGCTAAATCCTACTAACACCTCCTTTGTGGAGACGTAAGAGGGTGAAGGCGAATCTTCCACGCCTGATAACGGAATCGACGTAATAAACATGACCCCGGAATGGAAGATGGGTGGCGGGCTAACTACTCGTCCCTGGACATGAGATCGCACACAATATTCAAAAGCGGGAAGCCTACTGGAAAACGAGAATTTGGGGTGGCCTTCATTGTGGATAGGGAGCTCAAATCGCACGTTATTGATTTTAAAGCAGTCAATGAACGGTTGTGTGCGTTCCGTATACAAGCAAAATTCCACAAAATTTGGCTGATTAATGTTCATGCACTGGCCGAAGAAAGGGACGAAGAAACGAAGAAAACATTCTACAATTACCTGGGAAGAGTGGTTGACTCATTGTTGACAAACGACAATAAAACAATTCTGGGTGATTTCAACGCTAAAGTAAGCAATGAGATATCTCCTCGGGGAACAACTGGAGGATATATATTATGTAGCCTCCACGATGAAACAAATGACAACGCCCAGCGCCTGATTGACTTTGCATGTAGCAGAAATCTAGTCATACGTTCGACTTGCTTTCCACATTGACGCATTCGTAAAACGACCTAGGTATCACCGGCTGGCAACCCACAAAACCAGATCGATCATGTTCTGATCCAATAACGTTGGGCCTCGAGCATACTTGAAGTCCGTACATACCGAGGAGCCAATTGTAACTCAGATCATTACTTGATCAAATTAACCATTTGATGTTGTCTGTCAAAGGCATATTCAGTCAAGACCAGCTCTCTACAGAAATTCGCCATCGAAAGTGTCCGAACGGCGTCTGTGGCGAAAAGTTTCACGGAGACCTTCGACAACCAGCTAGCTCACATTCTGTCTGATACACTGCTGAAAACAAGCAAAGAGCTACGGGTGGGAATGAAATCCACAAACAAGACCGTCGCAGAAGACCAAGAAACGACCATCAGATATCAAGCCCAGTGCAAAAGAAATGATTGGTTCGATGTTGAGTGCCAAAATGCGTTAGACAAAAAGAATCAGACGTACAAAGGCTACGTAGATAAGAAAGCCAAAACAAAAAGAGAACATTATGAGAATTTCAGAGAGTAGCAAATGAGATCATTATAATTAAGAAAAGAAAATACTATGATGACCCATTGCGTAGTATAGATGTAAGGCTAGCAAGCAACAACACAAAACAAGTATACAAAGCTGTAAAAATGCTGAAACCTGGCTACCAGCCCAGGACTATGCTCTGCTGTGATGACTTCGGCAATATCATCGCTGATGAAAACAGAATTAAGGAAAGATGCACGTCATATTTCAAGAACCTGCTCAATCCTCCACACTGCTTCAGGTCATTGAAGCCAATGAATATTTCCATAGGGCTTCTATTGGCCTCATCAACTTTGGATGAAGTTTGCTCCACCATCAAAGCCCGAAGAATTGTAAAGAGCCAGGCATCGCTGAGATTCCAGTGAAGCTCATTACAAATGGTGCTAGAGGTGTTTAGAAAGCTATCTATAAAGTCATTTGGAACATTTGGAAACAAGATCATGTGCCAAAAGAGTGGAGCCAATCAATTTTATTCCCTATCGATAAAAAAGTGGCAGGCTACAGTGCAAAAATTAGAGAGGCATATCACAGCTTAGTGCAGCGTACAAAATATTTTGAAAGATCTTAGAAAATAAAATCGGATTATAATCATATTGTTGATATTATTGGGGAGTATCAAGATTGTTTTAGAGCAGGTAGATCAAAAAAAGACCAATTGTTCACAGTGAAGCAGGTACTTGAGAAATGCTGGGAGTTCAACATAGAGTACACTTGTTGACTTCAGGCAAGCATACGATTCATTGATCGTATTGTAGTGTAGCAAATAATGCTTTACTTTTGAATCGCAATCAAATTAGCCCGTCTTACCATAATTACAATGACGTCGACAACCTCTCAAGGCCGCATCAATAACCAACTCAAGTAGATAGCACTTGCACGTTTGATCTCAAATGGAAACAAATGATGATAAACGCGCTCTCTATCTTTTGTAAGCTTATCACCTGTTAGTTCAAACATTTTTCCTCTCTTTTAATTTGGCCGATCAGTTGGTGAAATTGCTTGTTAGTTTATATACTCTGATTAAGCTTTAAGCACATAGTCGATTTGCTGGTGTGTTTGCATGTACATACATTAATTGAAAGGAGAACCTTTTCCCCATGTGATTAAAATGAAAACTCATTGGGCTTTTTCAGACGCAGCGTTAAAAGTGAGCGTTAAACAGGTTATATGGGCAAGAAGAGTGGGAAGCATTGAGGGGACCTGATGGTAAAAACAAGCCAACATTTTGTAGGGTGATTGGGCTTTTTCAGACGCAGCGTTAAAAGTGAGCGTTAAACAGGTTATATGGGCAAGAAGAGTGAGAGGCATTGAGGGGACCTGATGGTAAAAACAAGCCAACATTTTGTAGGGTGAACGAGCGTAACGCACATACACAAACGCATTTTGTTGATCATTTGGTGGGGGAAATTTTATACAAACGCCGGTAATCATTCCGAATTGAACATTCGGTGAAGAAGGTAGTCGTCATGAAACGATTGCCTTTCTTTAATTCGGGTGCAAAAATGGATGCGTGGACGCGAGAAGCTACGCGTCATTTAATAAATTTATAAAAGCGGAGGCCATGTTCAATTTCAGGAAACAACACGACGAATATCTCGATTTCAATAAAGTTGAATTGCCTATTGTAAATCCATAGAAAATTAACAGTACGCATAATCTTTATAGAATCGCATTATAATATGCCAGTTGACAACACAACAAGAAAAATATGCGACTTAAAAGGATATTCAAATATGGAATATATTTTTCAGAAAGCGGAAAAACACGGAAGTTCTAATAAATCCAATAGATCGAAAAACTTTAACAACCATAAAATACATTTTTCATTCCAGTTTTTGTTACCTCGTGCACAATTCAAGGCTAAAACATCAATTCTCAATCGCTTATCTCTCTGTCTTCGCTTTCATGTTGTCCGCACAACGTTTAACGATCAAATGATCCTTTTGACACATACACTCGCAAGACGTGTATCGTATACAAAAATAGGTTGGTTGAACTATGCAACGTGTAAACATAAGGGCGTAAGCGCGAAACCTGTTTGGATATGGGTTTTTACCATTCCCGTGTGAAAGAGCCCATTGAGCGTAACGCACATGCACAAACGCATTTTGTTGATCATTTGGTGGGGGAAATTTATACAAATGCCGGTAATCATTCCGAATTGAACATTCGGTGAAGAAGGTAGTCGACATGAAACGATTGCCTTTCTTTAATTTGCGTCCAAAAATGGATGCGTGGACGCGAGAAGCTACGCGTTATTTAATAAATATATAAAAGCGAGGCCATGTTCAATTTCAGGAAACAACACGACGAATATCGCGATTTCTATAAAGTTAAATTACCTATTGTAAATCCTTAGAAAATTAACAGTACGCTTAATCTTCATAGAATCACATTACAATAAGCAAGTTTACAACACATCAAGAAAAATATGCGACTAAAAAAGATATTCATATTTGGAATACATTTTTCAGAAAGCGGAAAAACACGGAGGATTCAAAAAAATCCAATAGAAGTTTGAATCTACAAACTTTAACAATCATAAAATACATTTTTCATTCCAGTTTTTATTACCTCGTGCACAATTCAAGGCTAAAATTTCAATTCTCAATCGCTTATCTCTCTATCTTCGCTCTCATGTTGTCCGCACGATGTTTAACGATCAAATGACCCTTTTGACACATACACTCGCAAGACGTGTATCGTATACAAAAATAGGTTGGCTGAACTATGCCACGTGTAAACATAAGGGCGTAAGCGCGAAACCTGTTTGGATATGGGTTTTTACCATTCCCGTGTGAAAGAGCCCATTGGGTTCTTTCACACGGGAATGGTAAAAACCCATATCCAAACAGGTTTCGCGCTTACGCCCTTATGTTTACACGTTCCATAGTTAGAACCTATTTTTATATACGATACACGTCTTGTGAGTGTATGTGTCAAAAGGGTCATTTGATCGCTAAACATCGTGCGGACAATACGAGAGCGAAGACAGAGAGATAAGCAATTGAGAATTTATGTTTTAGCCCTGAATTGTGCACGAGGTAATAAAAACTGCAATGGAAAATGTATTTTATGATTGTTAAAGTTTGTCAATTCAAACTTCTATTGGATTTATTTGAATCCTCCGTGTTTTTCCGCTTTCTGAAAAATATATTCCAAATATGAATATATTTTTTAGTCGCATATTTTTTTGATGTGTTGTAAGCTTGCTTATTGTAATGTGATTCTACAAAGATTATGCGTACTGTTAATTTTCTAAGGATTTACAATAGGCAATTTAACTTTATAGAAATCGCGATTTTCGTCGTGTTGTTTCCTGAAATTGAACATGGCCTCGCTTTTATAAATTTATTAAATAACGCGTAGCTTCTCGCGTCCACGCATCCATTTTTGCATGCGATTTAAAGAAAGGCAATCGTTTCATGACGACTACCTTCTTCACCGAATGTTCAATTCGGAATGATTACCGGCGTTTGTATAAAATTTCCCCCACCAAATGATCAACAAAATGCGTTTGTGTATGTGCGTTACGCTCGTTCACCCTAAAAAATTTTGGCTTGTTTTTACCATCAGGTCCTCTCAATGCCTCTCACTCTTCTTGCCCATATAACCTGTTTAACGCTCACTTTTAACGCTGCGTCTGAAAAAGCCCATTGTCTAGCATTTCATTCAAGTGCCTACGCAGGCTAATATTTGAAGTTTCTGACTCTTTCTAACATTTCCCCATGAAAGCTTTTGCAAACGCTTATACATACTCGTGTTGATCTTTGAAGGTTGAATACCGTTACGTTGGGAGTTCGTTCCATGTGAACCCGCTTGATAGTTCATACGCTCTGGCTACACATCAAAATATACTCACAAAGAACCCACACTCAATCTACTCTCCCGAAAAAAACGAACACAAACTGAGGAGCGACCCATAAACCTTCGTCGGCAGGTAGGTAAATGCTGACGTGAGGATTGGTGCGGATGTAACAGGTGATTTGATGAGGGATTTCAATATAACCAGACCTCAAAAAATTAAAAATTTTGCAGGAAAATCTTTTAATTTTTATCAGGATCCGACAATGCTCATATGTTCTGGAATGAGTTTAAAAAACACTTGCATCGGAAATTTTATTTGCTCTTTATTTTTTTTTTTTTGTTTGAATGCGACAGGTCTTGGTTCAGCTGACCGGCCCCAGCTCAGGTGACCGGCTCCTATGAAAATTCAGAAAATGAGTCACACAGGGTAAATGAAAACTGTGGATACTCCGTGTGTATGGGGTATTTCATTTGATAGTGGAGTAAATGAGCTGACAGCTCAACAACTCTTATCTTGCGTTGTCAGTTTTGTCAGATATTACAATTTGCCAGACTATGAATTGGTGAGCAACCAAAAAAGCAAGAGTGGATGGTTCAGCTGGGAAAACTTTAAATATAATTAGTAGTAAAACCCAAAAACAACTGCCGTCTCTTGGTTAAATTTCAACAAGTTGGGTAGACAGACTTATTCTCATGTCAGAACTATATTCAACTTACAATATGCGGATAGCAATAATGTATAGATCTTAAAAACTACACCAGCATATGTTACATAACAAGCACACACTTGCTTTAAAAGAAAACCACTGTTTCTTCATTTTAACCAGCTGTCATTTTGCTGTAGTCATTCTAATGTTGTTAATTGAATAGTGTCTTAAAGGTATTTCTACTATTCATTTGATATAAGGACTTGGAGAAAATCCAATCAAAATTGTAGTGTCTAGTTCGAAGTGAAACCCTTATAGTAGGAACTGAAGAGAATTAAAAACCCTACAACGTTCATACTCGTAATATAATTCAAGTTTGTTGAAACATACTCGTACAGAGAAGAAAACCTATTGTAGGACTATTTGTGTGTTCATTGAATTCAAGGGTACATGTGTCACTGGGAATAATGCTGAGTTTACAAATTCTACTATGATTGACAAAGTTGAGTGAACTCTTACTTCAAAGGTTTTTCTTATTGTTGTGCTCATAAAAACTCCCCTCCATTCATTCTCTTGGCGGAAAACTCTTCTATCTACTTAACTTCATTGTAACATAGTTTCATAGAGTCCTGAAGAATTTAACAATAATCACTCGTTACAAAAATCATTCTATGATTGTAATTGGTGTTGAAAAGTGATGCATGTTAAACAAATATGGCAGTACCGTGTCTACTTCCAATGATATCTGATTTGAAAATTTTAAATTTCATCACGTATATGCTACCATTACGTAAAGAATCAGAAAAGCTAAATTCAAAGTAAAACATTGGAGTTCATACTTGGCACAAAAACAAGGTGTTAGTTTCCACCAAGGATTCATGCGAAACCACAAGCTACTAAAAGTAAATACTTATGTAGCAAAACAATTCTTGGAAACATCAGCGTCAAAGAAACCATCCACATTAATTTTATTCTTTTTATGACTTTTACAGAACACAAGTCACTCCCAACAACACACATACAATCACATTTTATTTTCCAGATGAAGTCACATAAGCTCTAAGATGTGTCAATAAAAGTCTACTTAGAGAAAAGTGTCCTTGCGTTATTCCAGTTCTGTACTTGGCTTCATACCTGAGCTTAAATTAAATTGAAAAACTCTTTTTTGTCTTCATTTGTTAAGTATTCAGTCTTTTGATTTTTCAACAAATGGGACTGCTTCCTTTTACAATGAGAAGAAAAAGTTCTCAAGCTATGAAAATTTCCATCAAAAGATCGTAGCTTCAGCAAGGACCAAGAAAAGATTCGATGTTTTAGTTAAAGTTGAAGTAAATTTATTTTTCATTTAGTGTATTTTTGCACATTTGCACATTTTTGCACACAATTCACTAAACTAAAGTGAAATTAAATAAAACCAAATGTTGTCAGAGTTATGCCTTATTTTACCCTGTAGGATACGGCAAAGAGTAGTGGTTTTTCAAGGTTTTAACTGCCTTTGCTATGGCCACGCCGCATAAGTATGCAAAAGAAATGATAGGACTTCCTTACGTTTGCAAGAATGCTGATCCAAGACTGGATCTTGGGCACACTTTGGGATCAGGAAAATGTAAGGCTTTCCAGTAAGCCCTACCAAAAGCAAAATCAGAGCTTCGATGACCCTATGCTGCAGATTAACCTACACTGCAGTTCGTTCACCCAAAGGCTGCTTGAGCAGTTTGCGAGGGACATGAAAGCCGACTTTTTGCATCGCGGTATCCTGATGAAACTGGTACTGCCGACATCTGGGTTTGGAGCAGTGATTTGTAGGGGAGGGCAGTGGACGGGAGAATGGGTTCATGTGGATCAGTGTTCAAGGACCACCTGCATTAGTAAAAGGCCAATTGAAAAGTCCCTGGTGGGATATACAGATGGCGGTGCTAGTATTAAATCTTTATGATTTTTAGTTCGTTCCAATCTTCAAACGATACGTTTCAAAATTTGACAGCAGTCCGACCATTAGTTTGTGAGATATTGCGTTGTGAGTGTAGCTACTTTTGTTATCTGAAAAAAGAAAAAAAAAAGAATTTCGTGTGCTGATAAAATATTGCTTTTTGAAGGGAAAAAATACAGTTGAAGCGAAATCTTGGCTTGATGAAGAGTTTTCATCATTGATTGGTATGCTAAGTTTAAACGTGTTGAAATGAGCACCGAAGACGGCGAACGCAGTGGATGCCCAAAATAGGCTGACACCGACGAAAACATCAAAAAAGTTCACAAAATAATTTTGAATGACCGCAAAGTGAAGTTGGTCGAGATAGCAGACATTATCAAGATATCATCTGAATGTGTACATCATATCATTCACGAATATTTGTACATGAGAAAGCTGTGTGCAAAATGGGTGCCGCGCGAGCTTACAATCGATCAAAAGCAACAACGTGTTAATGATTCTGAGCAGTGTTTGAGCGCAATAAACCTGAATTTTTGCATCGATATGTGACAATGGATGAAACATGGCCTACATTTCACTCCGAAGTCCAATCAATAGTCAGCTGAGTGGAGTGCACACGATGAACCGAATCCAAAGCGAGGAAAAACACAACGGTCAGCTGGCAAGGTTATGGCATCAGTATTCTGGGATTCGCAAGGTATAATATTCATTGATTATCTCCAAAAGGTCCAGATCATCAACAGCAATTAGTATATAGCGTTATTAGATCGTTTAAATGATGAAATCGTTAAAAAATGGCCCCATTTGACCGGGGGCTTTCAATTGTCCATGTACCTAACAAACAACGAATCGATATTATCTTTCCAAGCCCAGCTTTATGCTTTGGAGGGCGCTGTCTCGCAGGCAGATGGTAACTTGATGGTTTGGGGAGACTTCAACACTAAAGAAATCAAATGGGCTATGCTTTTTACAGATTTGTGGAGAAACAAGTCCTAGAAATGGCGATCAGGATGACGCTTGTTGTACTATGTAAATACCAGAAATACGCCGACTTTCCACCATATTGCGTGTGAAAGAACCATAACGGACGTGTCATTCGCCTTTGACTCCTTAGTATGGAAGGTACATAGTTGGGGAGTATTACAGGGCTATTCAGTCAGTGATCATATGCATACTGCTTGAAATCTGTGATGCTATCTCCCAACACCCATGCTCTTGTTTTTCCACGATTTGGTAAAATATAGGGGAGGTGAACGTTGAAATGTTCTTTCAGGTAATCACGATAGGTGCGCCATTGCTGGAATATTTGCAAGGGACTGAAAAGCTAGCTGTTCTAAACGTGGTGAACTCAACTATGAGCACCACTGAAAAGGGAAGTAAGTATTACAAGCTTCAACGTGAAGCTTAACGGGCACGAAAAATGTCTTCCCAATATGACGAATAGCAGTCAGGCTTGCTGCTAGCAAGATCTAGTGGACAACGTGAACAGGGATCCATGGGGGCTAGGCTACAAGCTAGAAATAATGCAAGATCTTTTGCGCACCCATATTTACGCTGTTCGCGATAAAACAGCAGTCGAATGCCTACACTACACGCTACTGGAACCAAAAGACCCATCATTGAAACTCAGGAAGGCGCCAGGTCTAGACAGTGTCCGAGATGTGGTCTTGCAGCCCGCCTTTCAGAATCATCCTAACTTACTGCGCATTAGATTCAGCACATGCACGCGGAACGCGGTTTTTCCATAAATTTTTGAAGGCGGCGAGGCTGGTGATAAGAAGAAGGGAAGTCCCAGGTGGCTGTTTGCATACCGGCCACTATGCTTGCTGGACATGGCTGGGAAAGTGCTAGAGAAACTTATAAAAGTAAGACTCACCGAACAAATTCGTACTACTGGAGCCACATAGCCGTACCAATGACGGGCGGTTCTGTTGGCAACATTCCATATTTGGAAAGCCTTCAACTCCGCTATGTGGGTAGATATTCTAAATATGCTCAAAAATCCCTTTTTTATGTTCCAGAATATCTTCTCAGGCTTTAGAGGGAGTACCTGAAGTAGCGAGGCTTCTTTTTTTATATGACGGATGGTGGATGAAGAATGGAAATTACATTGGGTGTTGTTCAAGGATCTATCCTTGATCCATAGCTATGGAATATTTCGTACGATGGGCTACTGAGACTAAAGCTGTCGACTGAACCACGCTTGCTCCAACTATGGGGATGATATTACGGCACTAGTTGCTGGACGTACCATTGTGTAGGTGCAACTTAGGCAAGGTGTACTAGTGCGCTGCGTGAGAGACCGGATGATTGCTCATGGATTCAGTCGAACACTGAAGTCAATCAAAGTTGTCTTCCTAACAAAGAAGAGAATCCCCAGAGGAAGGACGAACAGTATTGAGGAAGTACTGGTTGAACGAAACTATCACTAAACTACCTAGGCTTACTGAAAGATTTGAAAATGAGTTTGTCTTGACAAATCAGGGCAACGGCTGAAAACACTGCATTACTGGTATCGGCTATGAGTTGACTTTTGATGAAATTCGTAGAGTTAATGCTACTGTACAGAGTGGAAATATGGGGCAATGCTTTTAGCAAGGCTCTGTACCGAGAAGACGTGGCACAGGTGCAGAAAATAACAGCACTGAGGATAGAATCTTCATATACGATAGTCTTTGATTTATCAGTGATAATTACCACGGGCGTGATATCGATCGCCCTCCTCCTACCTACGTTGAAGCGGACGCAATAGTTGCCCGTGAAGAGAGACAACCCTCGCTCAATGGTTGGCTGCAGTTCTGGGTGATCAGCACGAAGTGGAAATGGACTGCACGCCTCATCCTTGATTTGAAACCCTAGTTCATTCGGAATCACGGTGAGATTCACTTTTACCTGTCCCAGATCTTGAGCGGGCATGGGTATTTTATTCTTACTTGCATAGGATTGCTAAATTGCGGTCTCTCAATCGTAGGTTTTGCACAAGAGAGGAAGACCACTGAGCGTCCCGCGGATAGTCTCTCCTGGGAAATACTTGCATCAGTTGTCAAATGGATATATGTGGTCTTAAAGATGAAAATGATTTACTGCAATGGAGACGTCGAGGTTGGGGCATCACTCCTGTAGTAATCCCTATTCCTCGCTTTCCTCTGGCTAGGGGCAAGATCCCCAATTTGAAGGGGCCCCATGGTGTAGCAAAATGGGCAAAGTCAGGCTAAGCCCGGAGTAATGTGTCTAAAGGCTCCAAGCTAAGTTCCCAGGTATACAAGGGGAGTGTTTAGTGTGTACATAGCGATATAACAACAAGCAAAAAGAAAGCTGTAAGGTTTGGTATCGTTTCAAGTAACCGGTGAAGCCAAAGTTATGAGCGACGGTAAGGTGGAACATTAAAATTCGAAAGAACTGTCAAAATGTTCTTTTGTATTTTTAACAACCATTGATGATGCCTGTGTTAGTTTTATAATTTGTTATAATTTTGTTGAATCCGTGTTTGACATTTTGAAAAGACTGTGTGAACTCCTCAGATGTAACTCAGACTTGATACTCTTTGTAAATTAACAAACAGAACATTCATATATTGTGAAAAATGAAATTCAGAAAGCGATGCCGACAAACTTTTCTAAATGCCCCCAGGACGGATGATTTAACAGATACGCCAAAGAAGTTGAAGATTTCAATTGGTGCCCCACCGATCACGCTGAGGCCATCAGCGTCTGCCAACTTGTATGTGGAAATGTCGCGCATTACCAAAATCCCCGCATTTTATAAGCTAGACCCGGAATTTTCGTTTAAACAAGTGGAAGCCACTTATCATACACATAATATTACGCAGGATGTAACAAAATTTAAATACATATATAATATTATATGCCAACTCAAAAATATTGCTGTACGTCATCTCAATTGCAAGGAATCCATCACCCATAAACGAGTATGATGCCGTCAAACAGCGGATATTGACAGTTTTTGCGGAATCCAGCCAATCGAAGTTGAGGCATTTGTTTCAAGGGCAGAACCTCAACGGAAGGAACCCATCACATCACCTTCAGCATCTAGGTAAGACTGATGGAAAACAAGTCACGAATCGTATGTTGTGCTTACAACTAACAGATATATCCGGGTAATTTTAGCGATTTTCAGTGAGTTCGACATTGACAAGCTGGCAAAAATGGTGGATTGGATGATGGAGCTTCAAAAAATGCCTAACATTGCAACTATGCAGACAAAGGAGGCTAGCAGTAATGTTTTGGAGTAAATGTTGAACCGCATTGATCACCTAGAGCTACGGATGCGGGGCCGATCACGTTCAACGTCTCAAGGGAAAGAAAGCGATCCAAGTTGATATCGGGGGGCCCATTTTGTTTTTTTTTCATGAGCACTTTGGTCAGCGAGCCCGAAATTTTCATCAGCCATGTCAATCAACTTCTGACGAAAAGAGCAACTCGGGAAACTAAATTCGTCGTTCCGAGTCATGGCGGTCGAGAACGACCAACCGCACCAACGCCGACTTATAATCAAGGATAAGAAAAGCGGATTGCTTTTTTTGGTAGATACAGGTGCTGATGTCTCCGTCCTTCCCAAAAATAGCAGTGTGAAACACTTACAAAGTTGAAATACCCATTGCTACTTATCGATGATACTTGATACCGGCCTTCGACGAAAATTCTCTTGGAGTTGCATCATCGCAGATGTTCGGCAGCCCATCATTGGAGTGGACTGACTACGATATTTTGAACTATTGGTTGACCTGGGAAGGAAATAATTAATAGATGGCAAAACCAATCTGAAATCTATTGCCGACGTTTTGCTAAATGACAACTCTAGATTGCTGTCTGTTTCATCAAATACCCCTTACGACGACCTGTTATGGGCATACCACGATGTTGCCATTCCTGGTAATGTTGAAAAGGTTAAGAACCATGGTGTCTATCATCACATTCTGAACCAAGGATCACCAAGCGCTGAGAGAGCCAGGAGATCGCCCCCAGAGAAATTGCGCGATGCAAAAACAGAATTTGTATTTATGCTCGAACTTGGTATCGACCAGCCATCTAGCAGCCCATAGACAAATCCGCTTCTCTTTGTGGTTAATTAAACCGGTCAATGGAGATCATGTGGTGATTATCGGCGTCTCAATGCCATTACCGTTCTGTATGAATAACTGAGTGGATGCAAAGTTTTCACAATATTAGATGTGACACATGCCTATAACCAGGCCCCCTGTAGCTCCCGAAGCCATCACAAGAGCTGCCGTCATAACCCCTTTCGGACTCATTGAATTTAAAGTGATGACAATTGGATTATTCAATGCGCCGCAGATTTTTCAGCGATATATTGATTTTGCATAACGTGGATTAGGATTTTGCTATGCATACATTGATGACATAATAATTGCATCAAAATCACGGGAAGAACATCAAACGTATCTCCAAATTGTATTTGAACGGCTAAGAGAATACGGCTTTTCCATCAATGTCTCAAAGTGTGTTTTCGGAGCACTGTCAGTGGAATACCTGGGACACCTTATTGACAAAAACGGTATCAGTCCTCTTCCTGTACGATAAAAAACTATTTTGGAATTCCCGAAACTATTGACGATTGCCGAACTAAGAAGATACCTAGGGGCTATCAACTTTTATCGCGAATCATTGCAAAGTGCAGCTGAAATTCACGTGCTACTACATGGATTTTTACTTGGCGCTAAGAAAAAGGGCAAATCTACAATAGCCTGGAATCCCGAAGTGGAAGAAGTATTTTAACGATACAAAGAGCAGATGGCAAATGCAACACTATTGTGGCATCCAATTGAAAAAAACGCAACTGGCACTTAAATGCTATGCTTCCAATACTGCCATGGGAGCAGTGCTAGAGTAGCTAAATGGCAAAACCTGGAAACTGCTTGGATTCTTTTGAAAGAAATTTACAGCTATACAATGCATATACAGCACCAATTATCGGGAGTTACATGTAAAATACAGGGTTTTCTAATAAGATGTGTTATTTTGATATTAAAAGAAAAATGCCATTTTTTAATATAAATGATCGGACGGTTATTTCATTATAAAGAAACAGGTATGCGGTTAATAGTGAATAATATCATCAGGCAAATGACCACCACCACCACGCTTACAGGACCATATCCTCTTCATGAAACTTTCCATAACAAAATCCCAAAGTGGCTGCCCTATGTCCTCGATAGCCTCACTAACTCCATCTTTGAGGTCTTGAATCGACGCTGGGCTTTTGACGTAGACCATCTATTCCACATGGCCTCAAAGGAAGAAGTCGCAAGGTGTTCAATCACAAGATCTCGATGGCCAATTGCGATCACCTCTTCGAGAGATAACACGGTCCGGAAACTTTTCCCGTAAAAGATCAATGGTTTCGTTGCTTGTGTGGTACGTAGTGCCGGTTTGTTAAAAGTAAACATTGTCCAGATCAATACCATCCAATTTCGGCCATAAAAAATCATTAATCATCTCTTGATAGCGCAATTCATTCACCGTAACTACTGCTCCAGCCTCATTTTCGAAAAAGTTAGGTTCAATGACTCCGCCGGATCATAAACCGCACCAGTCATACGTTGGGGATAGAGAGGCTTTTCATTAATAACTGTTGGGTTTTCCGAGCCCCAGATGTGATAATTTTGCTTTTTGACGAAGCCACCGAGGTGGAAATAGGCCTCATCATTCAAGATGATTTTTCAATGGAATTCCGGATCATTTTCAAGCATTTCAAGGACCCAATCAGCAAAGAAAAGACGTTGTTGATGATTGACCGGCTTGAATTCTTGTGTTAACTGAACTTTATAAGCCTTAAGACCCAAATTTTTAAGCAAAATACGGTGTAATGACGTTTGTGGAATGCCCAATTCTGAAGAACGACGAGGAATGGACAAATCTGGGTTTTCTTCAACATTTTCGGCTAGAGCAGCAATATTTTTGGCTGTTCTTGAGTGATGTGCAAGGGTTTTATTCTTCACATCACTAAGTTGTCCCAACAGCTCGAATTTTTTCACCAATTTTTGTATTGCGGTCCGATAAGGTACTTCACGACATTGTTAAATATCGAAAAATGACAGCTTCAGAAGTGACATATTCCGAAATTGCGGGCTATTCAAAATATCACCTTTCATTGGAAAACCCTTTACTTCCGAAATATGATCGAAAGACGGCCACTTATAATCAAAATATACCACAAACCACTTATGTTCGCAACAATTAGATTTTATTGGGCAGGTTTCAACAACATTGGTCCACATTGCAGGAAGCGAGAATGCTACAGCAGATGCGTTGTCACGAGTTAGCTTAGATCATAATGCCCATTGCAATAACCAGCCAGGATTCAGTGGTAGCTTAAGACCAGGACGATGAGCTGAAGCAGTTACTTCGTTCAAAGACAGCTCTGAAATAGCGTAAACTTTGCGTCGTTTCTACTTCCAAAATTAATCTGTACATACCAAAAATTCTTAGGCGGAAAATATATCAAATAACACATGGCCTATCACATCTCAGTGGACGCGCAACAAAATAAGATGGTATCAAAGAAGTATGTGTTGCCAAGTTTGTCCAAATATATCTTGAAATGGGCTCGCACTTGCCTCAAATGCCAGAACAGTAAAGTAAATAGGCACACCAAACTACCACATCAACAATTCAGCGTGCCAGAGTTGCTCATGCGGACAAAGATATTGTTGGACCATTAACACCTTCTCGAGGATACTCCTATGTGCTGACGATGATTGATTAGTTTACAAGATGGCCAGAATCAGTCCTGGTCTCATCAATAACAGCTGATGTAGTTGCAGATGCATTCTTCGCAAATTGGATTTGTCGTTTTGGTGCAGTAATGTGCCATGGCAATCCCAATTGGGTACACGTTTTACCAACTATTCTGAAATCAGTGCCACAGCAGCTGTTATGAACGAGCGATGGAAACTTCCCGCCTACCGTTTAGCGGTAGCGAATGAAGGATTAACGTTATGAATTAACGAGTGGAATTCCGCCTACCGTTTAGCGCTAAAAAGCATCAGCAAATGACGGCAATGTACATTACGGCAGATAAAGAACATCGTTCAACCTAGGAGTTAGCACTGAAAAGCGCTAGCAAATGATAACTATGTACGTTGCGGCCGATATGCTGCTGTTAAGCTTCAGCATATGGATGACGCGTACACATCGGCGCTTGATCACAAGCGAGAAGCTTGTATGAGCAAATCAAGGGAACTTATAGCAATAAAATGTAAAAGCTTTCGCCAGCCAACTGAGGGCTGCAGCGAATATGGGGGCAAAAGCTTTCCTCGCTCATATGCAAGATATTTTTCCCACCTGGCTAAGATAATATCGTAAATATCGTAGAATTGCTCTCATCATCTACAAATTAGGAGGAGAATTTCCTGGTAAATGAGAACACACGTTTTCATCACCTCAGCGATTTTAGCAGCGAAGTAGAACAAAAACTCGAGTTGAGTTAACTTAGAAGTGCTGTCCAGTGCTCAATAAAATGGTGAGGGGTGAGGCATTGGCTTGTGCCGCGGTCCTCAATTGGCCTTTTGGCATTTTACGCCGTGTGGCTACCCCGATCCATTGGTTCATCCAGTTGTTTCCCTCTTCAGGTTGGCTGATAGTTAGAAGTTTTCAATAATAAAATAAGTAAAAATGTTTTAATAAATTCTGTTATAATCTAAATGTTTAAAAAATGAACAGTGCAATAAAACTAGTTCTCTAAAATTAACTCTCGTCTTTGTTGATTTAGTTTAGCTGGACAGAGTAGCTGGTAAGTAGCGTACAGCGAGATCTCTCCCCAGGAGCCTCGAAGATTGGCGCAGCCGATAGAATATCGGTTTTGCAGAGACCACAATGTAGCACATTGTGTAGCAAATTTAAATGGGCTGAAAATTGATCTTCCCAGCCAATATTCGAAAGGAGGAGAAGTTCCTGGTAGATGAGAACACACGTTCTCACCACCTCAGCAATTTTAGCGTCAGCAAATGACGGCAATGTACATTACGGCAGATAAACAACATCGTTCAACCTAGGAGTTAGCCGTGTGGCCACCCCGATCCATTGGTTCGTTCAGTTGTTTCCCTTTTCAAGCTGGCTGATAGTTAGAAGTTTTCAATAATAAAATAAGTGAAAATGTTATTAATAAATTCAGTTATAATCTAAGTGTCAAAAAATGAACAGTGCAATAAAATTAATTCTCTAAACTTAACTTTCGTCTTTGTTGATTTAGTTTAGATGGATAGAGTAGCAGGTAAGTGTCGTACAGCGAGATCTCTCCCCGGGAGCCTTGATGATGTATATAGGATACACATCAAATGAGCTCCCAGTTCATACCAGTATACATAGCGTAGACTGGTTATGTAAGACAATTGCCTCCGGCGATTGATATTTAGATTTTTAATTGTCTTGTGTTTTCCACAGGAGTTTCATTGCTGACTTTGTTTTTGGTAGTTAACAGTTAGAGTGTCTTCATTGAGGGGGGAAACGTAGTGGCTTGTGAAACGCCAAAAGGCCAATTGAGGACCGCTTAGAAAAATTTCGTGAACAAATAAAGGAAGTTCGTGTCGCTCCAGCAGCCCAAGACGATAGGAGAACAATATTTGTACACAAGGATTTGTTCATGTGTACGCATGCATTTATTCGAGTGGTCGTGTTAAAAAGCCACTTGAACATCCCTATGAGGGTCCATATAAGGTGCTGAAAGACAGGAGAACAATGTTTTCACTCTCAATTCAAGGGAAAACTTGTCAATGACAACATCGAGTGACTCAAGCCAGCATACTATGAGGCCACGGCAAAAACTTCGCCATCTAGTTCCGATTCATCAACATTGACCACCACAAACAATTACAGGATCTACAACTGTAAGGGCATGCCAGGGTACAAAAGATAGTCCAGATGGGGCATAAATTGCTTTCACCTCCAGATCACAAAAAATGTCATTGCTGTATAGAATATTTTTAGTTGTAGCATGCTTTGATTTTTTAGAGAACTTATTATTCTTGTAAGTCTTGAAAAATCCCGGTTTTAAAAATGCTTAGAACAGCAGTCTCCTACCCTAAATGAATGCTCTTTACCTAAATAAATATTGTTAAACGTACTTTTGGCAATTATACAATTCAAATACTTGCCAAGTATCCTATTCTCTATCCTAAACAGTAGGTCAAAAAGTTAAACACAATTTCTGTTTCACATCATTCTGTTGTTGTCTCATAAGAAAACTGTTAACAAATTTTACGACAAGTGATAAAAGTGAGTGCTAAGCTGGAAAACATCTCCGGAAATAAAATAAATGGAATTCATCTACGTTTGGTAATCAAAGTAGTAAAACAACAGTACCATTCCGCAAACTTCATTATAATTTTATCACAAAGTGCGCGAGCTACACAGAGGACACAAAGCATATTATGACAATGTTTTCCTTGAAATCCAATTTCCTTGTGCCGAGAACAACTAGTGTTTCCTTACGATTTGATTCGGGAGCATGTAATACAAGGACACTGACTATATCAATATGTACACCAAGACGTTGACTATAGTATCAACTGCTGACATGAGAAGCCTAAATTTTTATTCCTCCCAGGATGGCGTCATCCTTGTCTTCAGCTTGTTCCTTGGTACAAGCAAAAAGTACGCTGGAAACGGAGCTTCCATTTCAGATATTGTGGCTGAAATAATTCGACAGAACTAAAGGAAAGTAAAACAAAAGCATCGCGTAATAGCGAATAAGTACTTTCTCCTGTTTGTTGGAAAAACATGATCTGCGTAAACTACACAAGTGCACACTTTTTGAAATTCAAGATTGCCGCAATACATTTACGTGTATCTCTGAGTTCAAGACGTGGAAGCAAATCTTACGGAAATTCCCGGAAAAGCCCCAAAGAGTTGGTCGATGTAACGTTACAGAATTGTCTTTTATCAAGATTGGGTAGGAGTGCGAAATCGAGAGTAACGGTTAGATACCGAATACGTGTTTTGTCACTGAAAAGAAATTCGCATATGACGGCAGTGATGTCTCACCGGGGAACAAGGCATCCTGGGTACGATATCAGTTCACTTGCGATTCGCCGAGCAAGAATAAGAGTGGAGACTTGAAAATCGAAAGTATTTACTCGTACCTTGTGAAAGCCTAAGGGAACGAGCCATTTTCCTGATATTGTCTATCAGCGTTGTTCTTGAGCTCGAGAGATTCGTACAAAAGGATGTTATTTCAGCATCAATTTGCAATATAAGTATTTTTGTTTCGCTAAATATCAGGCCAACAAAATATATGTTTTGAAATTTTATCTGTATTAATTTTTGAATAACGTAGGCAACAACCTGACATGCTTGGCTGGAGAGACATTTTCTGTGTTTTTTGTTCAAATGTATTCAAAAAACGAATGTTTTGTACATGTTTATCTTTTCAGGTATGATTGATTACCCTCTGGTATGATATATAATGTTAAAACCTTACAAGTAAAATGGATTTATAGCCGTAAGTGAGAGTAACATATGGCGGCGTTAGCTGAAGAATAAGCTCTTATGGCGCTTCGATATATTGCACCCAGCGATTCGCCATGCAGACAAATATGTTTGATTTATTCTCCGAAAACAAATACAAACCTTTTTGAAAAAATGAAATATAGGAACGCTTGTTGATATTGCTGATAAAATTGCTTATTGCTATCAGGTTTCTGCTTTAAACATTTGTAGGATATTCCCAGGGGAAGCTGTTTTATTCAAGTAATGTTTTGAGAAAGTCAGATGTCACATTGTATTAGCTTCAATTATGTTATGAGCATGTGTTTGCCTAAGGAGCTAAGTAGGATGATGCTACTTTAAAAGTATTTCAATAATATGTTTCCCAAAATATCATTTAAAGACTGACGGTTATTAAGTGTAAGTAAAGTAGACCGATTAAAGCATGGTGGACACAACATTTTTGTACATTTCCCATTCATCTGCACTCTTCAAAGCAAAATTTGTCATTTTAAGACCTGTTTTGAAGAGTCCTTATCAAGACCTTTCATTTGATATCCAAATTGTCTACATGCCGTGAAATTTTTTTCTCAGGGGCTACTCCCCTATATGGGGAGACCCCCCCTTAAGCCCCTTCTAAATTTATTTTTTTGGCGAAGCTTTGAAGAGGGCGTTATTTTGCACCTACTTACAAAATCTTATAGCGGCTGTACACTCTCGCGCGAGTGCTCTCGCCATCCCTTGCCGAGCGCTCTCGCGCGAAAGGTCGAGTGACGAGAGCAACCCTGTACATTCTCGTTTATTCATTACTTTTGTAATCGTCGAGAAGAATGGATGGGTTAGAAGTCACGGCAGCAGTAAGTTTATGTGCTATTAGCTATTTTAACATAACTATGTGCAAATCTTTCATCACCATGCATCGAAATAGAACACAGTAAGCAAAGATTTTAATTGATTTACTCTTTTATAGCTTCTTTCATTCTGTTTTATTTTCACAGAGCTACGATGCAAAGCCAACTGGCAGAATCAGTAGCGGAGCTTTCGGATGAATGTAGAAAATTCACAAGGATGTCATCAACGGATTTTGGTTACATATTGGAAAAAGTGAAGCCCATCATATTAAAAAAAAGATACTCAGCTAAGAGAGGCAATCCCAGTAAAAATTCATCTGACAATAACATTGAGGTTTTTGGCTTCAGGAGACAGCTTCGAAAGCCTCCATTACCTTTTCAAGATATCTAGTTCATTGATATCAAAAATAGTATTCGAAGTCTGTGCAGCATTGAAAAAAGTGTCAAAACATGAAATCGAGGTTAGTATATAATGCATCCGTTAATATATTGTATTTGTTACATAAATCGTTGATTGATAAACTGAAAATTTTTTCATATAAAATTAAAGTGCAAAGTTGTAATGAAAATCATACAAAGTTTTATAGAAACAATATAAAAAACATGGAAAAATGAGTGAGATTAATGCATAGTATCATAAAAAGTTTTGTTGACAATATTATAATTTTCAGAGTATGTAACAGGTCGAGCAGGAGCAATTACTTCATTGGATAAAATAGTTATTCCTTTTGAGGGCGTTTGTTGAGATGATTCTGGTATTTGAATATCCGGAATGTCGTCTATATTATTGTAAATAGGCGAAGATGTTGAACAAGCTGAAAAATCATGGGATGGAATGAGTTGTTAGGATATGTTTCTATCGGAATATGCCAAATACGATGAATGTGATGAATGCGAAGGGCTGGAAGATGGAACGAATAGTTGACTTTGTGATTGAAGTGGTTTCTTTTGAATGGTTCTGATGCATAAGCCATCAATCTCCCTCATTAATTGCATTCTTTCCAACTCAGGTAGTTAGCTTAACTTATCGGCTAAGATTTTCCCATATTACTCACAGTCATCTTCTGGTATTTCTTGTTTTTTTAAACTTTATTTAAAGTGCTTATCCCATCTTTTATTTGTTGTCCAGCTTCTTGCAACTCGATGGGGTTTTTCCGACGCCTTTATACAACAGGACTTACAAATGATGGCGATACGTCTCCTGTCAAAGAATCTTGTGAAACAACGGCTGCAGCTGAGATCTGTACATTTTCTGCTGCAACCGAGACCTCTACATTTTTTGTATCATTTGCATATGCATTTGCTTCACTGTTACATTCGTTTTGACTTGTAGAGGGCTAATTATTCTGTAAAATTAAAACGAAATTATTAATTTACATTTTTAATTTTTCAGATTTCAGATAATGTAGAATCATGGTTGCAAATAGAAGCGGGTTTTAGAAAAAACTTCCCCCAGTGCGGTGGTGCTATCGATGGAAAGCACGTCGTTATACAAAGCCCAGCGTACAGTAGCTCAGAGTACTACAACCACAAGAAAAGTTTCAGCATCGTGCTATTGGCTTAAGTGGATCAAAATTACAAGTTAATATTCGCTGATATCGGATGTCAAGGATGAATACGTGATGGTAGTGAACCAGTACCAGGCTCAACGAATTCGGTTCCCTATGTTTTCTTAGGAGATGGGGCTTTTACTCTCAGTACGCACGTTATGAAACTATATCCTGATGCCCACAATACAGACACACCAAAACGCATTTTAATAACAGGCTTGCTTCTTCTCGTGTAGTTGTGGAGAACACTTTTGGTATGTAGGCTTCAAAATTTAGAATTTTTCCGAAGCCAATACAGCTTAATCCAGAAAAGATAGCAGTCCTCACAATGACATGTATTTCATTGTATAATTTCCTCCGCAAAAGTGCTATATCAAAAAGAATTCATACACCACCGGGAACTGTGGATATTTATGACGAAAATGGTGTTTGGTTCAGCTAGCCTCCTGGAGAAATGAAGTTAAAGAGTTTGAAGGAAGCTGTGCTATAAAATCTTTGCCAAATACCCCCAGAAGATTTACATTTAATGCAAAAGAAATACGAGAAGAATTCATAACATATTTCTGCACACATTGATGTATAAAACTTTACGCAATTCTAAATAAAAACGTTATTTTTCCAAACAAATAATACTTACTTCATTTGCAGTGTTGAGTGTTCATTTGTATTTATACAAATGCTCCAAAAACGAGTGCATAAACTCAAACGCAAACCAAATCGGCTTACACGCTTCTTCACTTCCAGTTCCAGATTTTGATGCACAGTAATGCCTTCTTTTTTAAGGGTTTAATTAATTTTACAAAACACTACTAGTTTTGCGACCTGTCTGTCCGTCTGTCCGTCCGTCCGTCTGTCCGTCCGTCCGTCCGTGTGCCACAGCACTTTTTCTCGCAAACTACTTAAGCTAGAAACATCAAATTTTGTATGCAGGTACGAAGTGGTGCTTTCTTCAAAGTTCAAGTACAAAAAATGTTATAATGTATTTAAGGGGGGGCCTCCCCATATAGGGGAGTGGGCCCCGAAAAAAAATTTCATCAAAGGCAGCCAATATCGGTATCAAATGAAAGGTCTTGATGAGAAATTATAAAAACAGGTCTTAATTTGAATCTTTTTGTTTCGAGCGACGCGCAGGGAGGGGAAATATACGAAAAATTTGTGTCCCCCCTCGCGATTAGACACCTGTGATCCGAAAAATCTGAAAAAAAATTGTTGAGGTAGGTGTTTATGAGTACAACAACTACAACTACCTTAGAAGTCAAAATTCGCTCAAGTTTGTTAATAATAGTATCATATTCAAAATTCAAATTTTCCCCAATAAAATCTCATCGGTCCCCTTAAATTGAACGAAATTCGATATTTACGTAATCCTAATGAGGACTCTTAAACTTTGTAAGTTTGATGAAAATCGAATGATATACACGGAAGTTATAGCCGTTTGAAATTTCTCCAATCACAACAATAATAACACATAATTTTGGTATTTTATGGACTTTCCATCCAATCAGTCACTGCAGGTTTGACTTGATCTTCTTGAAATTTTCCAATAAGGTCAATAACATTAATATTTTTGAGAATTCATGATTTTTGTCGCTTTGCAACAAAATGGCGACCGTTGAAATTAGAAAAACAATGGTTTTTCCTTTCAACGCGCACATCTCTTTGACATATTTCTTGACGTATTCATTGCTCGTGACTGCAGTTCTGAGAAGTTGGGTACAAAACCCTTCTAACATGAGCGTAGGTCTGTTACTCAACTTGTTTTAACTCCGACTGGAAATCCATTTCTTCCGGAATTCGGGTCCACGTATCGTGCACCTTTTTTTTTGTCCTAGTGAAATGGATGCGTTGGATCCCCATAATACAGGCTCAGTTTGGTAGACTTCGAAAAAGTTAAGCTCTATGCCTTTACTCTACATTTTCAAAACGAAATGATTTTACAAAACCCTACTGTCTGTGCATCTGACCGTCTGTCCGTCCGTCTGTCCGTCCATCCGTGTGTCACAGCACTTTTTCTAGCAAATTACTTAAGCTAGAAACATCCAATTTTGTATGCAGGTGTAAAGTGGTGCTCTCTTCAAAGTTCAACTACAAAAAAATTTTATAAGGTATGTAAGGGGGTCTCCCCATATAGGGGATCGGCCCCCGAAAAAAAAAAATTCATCAAAGGTTGCCCATATGGGAATCAAATGAAAAGTCTCAATGATAACTTTTCAAAACAGGTCTTAATTTGAATACACAAACAATTTGTGTCCCCCCCTCTCGCGATTGGACACCTGTGGTCCGAAAAATCTGAAAAAAATTTGGAGGTATGTGTTTATGAGTGCAATAACAACAAATACCTTAGAAGTCAAAATTCGCTCAATTTCGTTAATAATAGTATGATATTCGAATTTCACATTTTCCCCAAAAAAATCGAATAGGTACCCTTAAACTGGACGAAATTTGAAACTTAAGTAGTCCTTCAAAAGCTCCTTAAAGTCTGTTAGTTTTGTGAAAATCTACAGCCATTTGATATTTCTCCAATTACAACAACAATAACACATGATTTTGGTATTTTATGGACTTTCCATCGAATCAGTCACTTCAGTTTTGATTTGATCTTGAAATTTTTAAATAAGGTCAATAACATTAGTATTTTGGGAATTCATAATTTGAGTGAGCTTTGTTGGTTTGCAACAAAATGGCGACCGTTGAAAATAGAAAAACAATGGATCTTCTTTTGAACGTGCACATCTCTTTGACATATTTCTTGACGTTATTCATTGCTGTTGACTGCATTTCTGAGAAGTTGGATACAAAGCCCTTCTGACATGAGCGTAGTTTTGTCCCCCTAACTTGTTTTTTCATGTTTGCAAAGCAAATTTATTTATATTAACCCAAATGTGCTCACCGCCCCTTTTTTAAAACGGCATGTTAATTTAGTATCTGTGTCGACCATAAATCATTTTTATTTTTTTATTGGTACTATCCTTTTTCTTTGCAATTTGGCAATCTGAGAAAACCAAAATCACAAAATTATGGCTGCATTTTTTTCTGCCATTTATCAAAATTAAAAGTGCATGTGCGGTGTTCACGATGTCGTGCGGTAAATAATAAGTTTATGATTATTTTATTTATTAGTTAGACCATATAAATCATTTTTTTATGCAATGATCTATGGTCCGCTGGTTTTATGCCAAAAAGTGATTGTTTCTTTAGAGGTTTAGATATTTAGAGGCGTTGTTTGCAGTGCCCCATTAATGGGGTCATAACTCATATTTTGGATGTGATGTATTATTTGTAGTGATTTATGATATATATTTACGTATTTCATTTACGTTTGTGCATTTTTTGTTGTATTTATATATAATATCATTGTTTCAGGTTGTCTATGGCTGAACTTATAAACATATTAGAGACAAAAGTTGATATTATAGAGAGTACTGTCTACACATGCCCTACCAGCAATCGTATGTTGAGCGATGGTGATAGTGACGAGGAAGATGCGCTTTTGGGAGACCTGAACCATTTGTCAGGGAATCAAATTGGGGCTGAGGCGCAATTTGAATGCGTGCAAAAATCAGGGCCAGTATTACAGTCCGAAATATTAGGGCAGGAAGATTCAAGTGATGATAACGTCCCTCTGTCGAAGATCGCGTCTAGTTTAACGGCTAAAATCCAAATAAGAAGAAAGAAGCTCGTAGAAAAAAGAAAGTGGAATATTAAAGGAAGAAATGGAATCGCCTTCAGTTTTTGGATACTAACAGATCACCTGTAGAATGGTTTGAATTATTTTACGATTATGCTATCGTGAATTTGTTCGTAGAAAGTTAAAAAAAAACATGCAGTTTTGAAGGAAAGCTTTTTGATGTAACCAAAAATTTAATTTTTGATTAGTGGATACAATTTCTAAGCTAGAAATCGTACGTATTGGCCACACTGGAGCTGACACCTATCACCCTGGCGTAGCGAATGTAATATTCCGATCCCGGTTTGAACAAATACTTTGGTTTATGCATGTTTCTGATAACGCGGCTTTAGACGTTCAGAATAAGTTCACAAAAGTCCGATCTTTATAGAATAAACTAAATGAAAAGTTAATAAAATATTGGCCTCAGTACAACGAAGTTAGCATCAATGAATCAATGATTCCGTATTATGGGCATCACAGTACAAAACACCATATCAATGGTCAACCAAAACATTTTAGCTTTAAATGTTGGTGTATGGCAACACGCTTGGGATATCTTATACAGGCCAAACTTCAGCAAGAAGCAAGTACAGGCAACACTAATCCAGATCTAGGTGTTAGAGGATCTGTTGTTACGAGCTTAGTTGCTAAATTGCCTACCGATTTTCCAGTGCATGTTTACATGCAGCATTTTTTTACATCATTTAGATTACTCACGGTTTGAAGGAATCTAGCCATCAAGAAACAGGTACAGTTCGAGCAAACCGTTTAGAGCCATTGGTAGTAATAAAAAAAATGGAGCGTGGTAGCTACCATCAAACAACTGATGAAAAACCTGCATTACCCAGGTTCGGTATAATGACAACAATGTAGTAGAAGGTATCACACCGATTGGGGCAGCGCAGCGTTGGTCAAGTAGCGAGAAGAAGAAAATCTCGATTCAACAACATTTTTGTGTACAAATGTATAACAAATACCACGGCAGAATTGATCGCCTCGATCAAAATATACGTTGCTATCACATTAGCATAAATTAAAAAAAATGGTATTGGCAACTTTTGATGTAGCCCTTGAATGCTTCCGTGAATAACGCTTTTCAGTTATATATGCTGTCACCAACTGGGCAAGAGAAAGGGCATCTCGATTACCTAGCTTTCACCAGGCCTGTGGTTACAACGTATCTAGAAAGGTATGGGTCAGTTTGCTCTATGTCAAGGAAACAGAGGGTACCAGATAATGTTCGTCTAGATGAGGCTAGTCACAATATTGTCTCTAGTGCAACTCAGTGCCGTGAACAATAAATGTGATGCAAGCTGCCATACTAATTGTTTTGAAACATTCCATGACTAAATTTGAAACATTTTCTTATTTCTGTTTGTACATATATTACAATAAATAAATATTTTTTTGAATATTTACTCATCATTCATCATTTTATTGAGATTAACTTGTAATATAGTCAAAACTGAACAATTTAGAAAGATGTACTTTCTATTCATAGTTAGCGGTAATCAGCGCCCCGAAATTGGGGCGGTGGAAATTTTCAAAACAGTGCCAGTTTCATTGATGCATGGTTATTACATCGATTCCGTTATCATACGCAGAAGATTCGCCTTCACTCTCTTAAGTCTCCTCTTTTGTGGGGCTTAAGTTGGATTTAGTCATAGAGCTGTAGATGTATTTACAGTTATTAGAATTTCTCGGCATTTAATGTCCCATTTTTGGGGAGCCAGTAAACCCAATATGCGACCCCGAGAGCATTTAGTACCATTAAATTGGGGGGGTTCCAGGCTCGAAGAACCCTTGCTTTTTGGAAGAAAAAAACTAGTCCAACTCATTTTTAATACCCTGATTGAAATCTAAGGTTTTAAGATTCAAGTGTTTTTGAATTGAGTGACTATACGGTGGATGTGGTATCAGTTTCCAATTGAACTCAACTATTTTTTGACGTGCTATCAAAGATGTGTGGGGTCTGGCGATATCATGGTAGAACATCTTGCCTTTGTGAGTGGCCAGGTCAGGGCGTTTTTTCTTGATTTCTTCTTTAAATTGCAATAGACATTCAAGTTAATAGTTTGGTTTGCTGGAAGCAGCTTAAAGTAGATTATACCCTTGAAATCTGTCCATACATAAAGCATTATCTTCTCTTGGTGAATAATGGCTTTAGCTGTTGATTGTGGCGCTCACCTTACTTGGGCCATGATCGTTTTTGGATTACGTTATCGTAAACAATTCATGTTTTATTACCCGTTTTGATTCTTTCTAGAAATGGATCATTTTGGTTACAATTCAGCGCATATGTTAATGGGTTTGGTGAGGTGGATTTCCTTTCATTCGTGTGGAACCCAATTATCCAGTTTGTATACTATTGTAAATGCAGGTAAACGATTGAATTCGTATGTTAAGCTTCTCTGCTATCTCTTGGGTTTTCATACGCTGGTACGTTTCGATTAACGCCTTTATTTTGCCGTAATCAGCAGTTGTTGGATGACTAGGATGCAGACATCTTGCACATTAAAATTTCCAGAACAAAAGTGAGCAAACCAACGCTGACACTAGCGTTCAGTAAAGCAGTCCTCACTTTAAACTTCACACAGTTTATTACAAGCTTACTCTGCAATTTTTGCCTTTCGGATGTAGAACAATAAAGTATGCCGATAACACTCTCTTTGATTGTCCATTTTCGACAAAGAAAACATTAAAAAATTGCGGAAATGTTTTTTTTTTATTTTTCAACATATTCTCCTTTCGGCTCGATACACTTTTCCCACCGATGTCCAATTGCTTCGATATCCGCTTTATAGTACGAACCGCCATGCTCCTCAAAATAGCTATTAGCCGCAGACTCTACCTTTTCATTGTTGGCAAATCTTTTGCCACCGAGCCATTTTTTCAAATTCGGAAAAAGAAAATAATCCGAATGAGCCAAATCTGGCAAAGAGGGTGCGTGAAAGAGCAATTCGAACTTCAACTCATTGATTTTAGCCATCGCAATAATGCACGTGTGGACTGGTGCATTGTCGTGATGAAGCAACGCTTTGTTTTTCGTCAAATGGGGCCGTTTTTTCTTGATTTCATCACTCAAACGCTGCAATAAGGCTGCATAATATGCACCGCTGATTGTTTTTCCTTTTCGAGATAATCAATAAATATTATACCACGCGCATCCCAGAAAACGGATACCATGACCTTGCCAGCTGACTCAACTGTCTTTGCTTCCTTTGGAGCCGGTTCTCCCTTTTCAGTCCACTGCTTTAACTGCTCCTTGGTATCAGGTGTAAAATGATGGACCCATGTTTCGTCTACAGTTATGAATCGACGCAAAAACTCGGCTTTATTGCTGCGAAACATTGCCAAACGCTCGATGGAAACATCCTCGCGTTGCTGCTTGTGCTCTATTGTGAGCAAACGCGGCACCTATCTTGCGTGCAGCTCTCTCATGTTCAAATTTTCGGTCAAAATGCGATGCACATCACTTTTTGGAACGTTTGCCATGTCTGCTATTTCGCGCACTTTTGATCGACAGCCATCCAATACCATTTTGTGGATTTGCTTCACATTTTCTGACGTAGTGACCTCACTTGGTCGAGCACTGCGGTGTTCATCTTGGCAGCTTGTACGACCTCACTTCAACTCACCTACCCAATATTTGACCATTGTAAACGAAGGAGCAGTCTTTTCCAGAGTAAAATCCAACTCGGCTTTGATATCCATTGGACTTAGACCTTTCAAATGAAAGTATTGTATCACATAACGATGCTCGATTTTTTCCATATTTACAAATTCACTGAAAGCTTTCACTTTGGATGTCTGTATAAACAAAAATAATAAACGTACCGTTATGAATTTTTCACATTAAGTTGTTGAAAGGTGGTATTGTCAATCGCAGTAATTGTTTTTTAGGGTTTTGTACTAAAATACAAAACCCTATTGCAATCACGACCTGTGTCCGTCTGTCCGTCCGTCCGTCCGTCCGTCCGTCTGTATGTCACAGCACTTTTTCTCCGAAACTATAGGGGCTACAGCCATGAAACTTGGTAGAAAGGTCAGAAGTGGTGACCTCTTGAAAGTTCAAGGGTGGTAAAATTTTTCAAAGGTGTTTAAGGGGGGTCTCCCCATAAAGGGGGGTGACCCCTCAAAAAAAAAATTTCACCATTGGTAGTCGAGTAGGGTATCATTGGAAAGGTCTTAATGAGGTCTTTTCAAAACAAGTCTTAAAATTGTCTTATAAGTACCGAGGGGGGCAGGGGAAGGGGAAATGTACGAACTTTTCGCGTACCCCCCCTCGCGATTGGACACCTTCCATCCGAAAAATCTGAAAAAAATCATGAATGTAGGCCTTAATGAGTACAACAACAACAAATACATGAGAAGTCGAAATTCACTCAACTTTGTTAGTAATAGTATGATTTATCGATTTTGTGTTTTCTTGAATAAAATCTAAACGGTACCTTTAAACTTAATAAAATTTAGCATAGAGATGACTTTTTATAAGATTGATCTTTTCGGAAAGTTTCATAAAGATCGAATAGTATTTACCGAAGTTATAGCGATGTGAATTTTCGTGTATTACTATGGAGCAATGTGCCCTGTATTACTATGGAAACATATTGCTATGGAGCCATATGCGCTTTTTACCGACTTAGACAGTACAGCTTTGCTAGAATTTGCATGAAAATTTCAGGAATGATAGGTATCATGAAGATGAGTACAAACAATTGAAAGAAGTCGAAGAGGCAGGAGAGAGCTCCTAGCAGAAGGGCTTTGAAACCATTCTAGGATTCGAAAAAATAGGCCATGAATCGATGATTACAGTACAGAGGAGTGGCCCCTGAAAAAAATTTCATGAAAGGTAGCCGATATGAGTATCAAATGAAAGTTCTCTATCAGAGCTTTTCAAAACAGTTCTTAAACTGACAGTTTTTGCTTCAGTGGGAGCACAGGGGGGGGGGGGGGGGGGGAAATACATGAAAAATGTGTTTCCTCTCTCGCGAATGGACACCCGTGATCTAAACAATCTGAAAAAAATATCAAAGGAGATATTTATGGGTATAACTATAACAAATACCTCAGAAGTATAAATTCGTTCAACTTTGTTAATAATAGTATGATCCTCGAATTTCACATTTTCTCCAATAAAATCGTCTGGTTACTGCATTTTATAAGTGAGTACAAAACCCTTCTGACATGAGCATAGGTCTGTCTACCCAACTTGTTTAAAACTATCTGTATTCATAAGTCAGGTCGGGTACTTTTGGGACTATACTCTTAGTATGTAAAAATAAAATCCATCACTACTACATGAAATATGCAGTTCACGCCATCTTTGAGAACAAAGCGACAGGAGTTATCGCACTACCAAGTAATATTTCATGTTCATTGAGTGTCTATTCTTTCCTCGTTTTCCGATAGGATTAGCGACCATTCTTTAGTGCAGCTGCCTGCACTTTACCAGTAAGCCTGGTCTTTAGCCTTCCTTGGGCTTCAATTTTTCCTCAGCCTTCAACGAGTTCTATCTTTGATGTCTAATGTGGTCTAGAAGACCCTCTAGCTCCAGGAATTGATTCCTTATATCTTTGCGAGTGTGTTTCTGTGAGTTATATGTAGATTTAGTTATCTTTTGGATTCCCCTTTTCTTCATGGTGGTGATCAATTGCTATAGTGCAGTCCAGACTCTCCTTTCTGTTTCGATCGCTGAATGCAGTGCTCCAGGTGCTTTGGTGGCGATGAGAAGAACATCGCCCGACGGCATTTTGTAGGTTTCGTTGCTCTGTTCTTTCCCTTGAGTCACCCATTCCAGAGTCTTCGTTGGCTTTTGACACGCCCGAATGATACAAGTATATCTGGCTGGTATTAGCTCTCTCAAAAATTTCTATCGGTTGTTCATTTTTCTTCGTTCTTTAATTTCTAGTAATGTCTTCAACATCTTAGTCGTTGTAATTTTTGACTAATTTAGGTTCATCATATCTGTTGGTTCCTCCCTTAAAGTCACTATATCCGTTCTGATATATAGCCACTTTACTGTTTCTATGATTATCAATATAAAACAGAAAAGCTATGCAGAAGTTGGCACCAGTCTTTGTGGAGACAGATGTTCAGAGCCAGATCAGCGCTTATTGGGAGTCCGTCTCAACTGAATTTATATCTGCAACTCAAAGCGCGAACTTCAAACGTACCCCGAAGTGTGCCCAGGTTTTACTGCAGTAGAGACTGTTACACTCGTGTTTCACCTCGTCGGTGCTACGGTACGGAACTAGGTCTAAAATGTCACCTCCACCGGCTGAAAATCTAGATTTCAATTTGACGCCTTATTCGTAGTCTAAAGATCGTAGCCAGACTATAGCTCATAGAAGATCCTTTTTGAAGCCTCTCCTTGCTCCGGTACGAAGAGATGCCACTCTTCAAAGAATACTATCTTACAAGAACACTCATATCAGCCAGAACTCCCTTGCAGGCAATGAATTTCATTTGACTAGCCTATCACTGGTTTTTTTTCGAAGTTACCCTTGAATGCAAGCTGTTTACTTAGACAGGTATACACATACAATTGAATCAAGGTTCTAAAGCTTACCTAGTCATGAATTACAATCTAGCACAACTAAACCTACCCTTTTGTGAAATATTATCAACTATTTTAATTTTTTTTTTTTGCAATCTGTATCAATCGGGCAGTTTCTCAAGCCAACTTCTCGAAAACCTCCCTATCCTCTACTTCTAATTTTATGTGGCGGATTAAGGAAAGTAATTTATTAATTCCGTTCATAATCGTCATTTGGGAAATAGTTTTCTTTCTCATTATTATTATTGTTAAATGTAATTTTTTTTATCAATTCCCCTATATATTAAATGTAATTTTATATCAATTTCGGTAATTATTAAATTTAAACGTTTTCCTTTAATTTGATGTTTCATGAAATTTAATTTTTATTACTATTTTAAAAAATTCTATTCATTTTTCTTAACTTCGTACAAATTGTATTCATCTAGTACAATTTAAATCCGCCACATAAAATTAGCAGTGTAGGAACGTTGATCGGGTACGCCGAACCGGTGCATTAAAAGTCAGAAGTAGTGGAGGGACGTCAAAAAGACAGCACGAGGGAAAGTGAGGGACATAGCCGCTTGTCGATAATCTTTCCTCTACCGATGACGACAAATGTGCGTGTTTTCAGTTTTTATTTTCTTGGTCTTTTCGTTTTCTTTTTTAGGGTTTTGTAAAATAATTTTACAAAACCCTACTAGTTTCGCGACCAGTCTGTCCGTCTGTCCGTCCGTCCGTCCGTGTGTCACAGCAGTTTTTCTCGGAAACTACTTAAGCTAGAAACATCAAATTTTGTATGTAGGTGTAAGGTGGTGATCTCTTCAAAGTTCAACTACAAAAAAATCTATAAGGTATTTAAGGGGGGTCTCCCCATATAGGAGAGTGACCCCCCGAAAAAAAAATTTCATTGAAGGTAGCCGATATGGGTATCAAATGAAAGGTCTTGATGAGAACTTTTCAAAACAGGTCTTAGTTTGGCAAAATTTGCTTCCAGGGGTGCACAGGGAGGGGAAATACACGAAAAATTTGTGTCCCCCCCCCCTCGCGATTGGACACCTGTGATCCGAAAAATCTGAAAAAATCAGGAATGTAGGCCTTGATGAGTACAACAACAACAAATACGTTAGAAGTTGCAATTCACTCAACTTTGTTAGTAATAGTATGATTGATCGATTTTGTTTTCTTGAATAAAATCTTAACGGTACCCTTAAATTCAATGAAATTCAGTACGTAGATGTCTATTCATAAGATTGATCTATCCTGAAAGTTTCATAAAGATTGCATAATATTGAGCGAAGTTATAGTGGTTAGCGGTGGATAATACGTTAGAAGTCGCAATTCACTCAACTTTGTTAGTATGATTTATCGATTTTATGTTTTCTTGAATAAAATCTTAACGGTACCCTTAAATTCAATGAAATTTAGTAAGTAGATGTCTATTTATTTTTGATCTATCCTGAAAGTTTCATAAAGATTGAATCATATTTAGCGAAGTTCTAGCGGTTTGAATTTTCCTATATTACTATGGAACAATATGCGCTGCATTTATTACTATGGCAACATACGAGTATGGCTATGGAACAACCTGCGCTTTTTACCGACTCAGACACTACAGTTTTGCTAGGATTTGCATGAACATTTCACGAATGATAGGTGTCATGAATATCTTTGAGAATCGGCTCAGCTAGTGGTATCAGTAATCGTAAAACAAAATAGTGGCTGTTTTAAATGCGAAGATTGAATAATTTTGAGTTATTTTTTCCCAACTTCAACGTTTAAGGTGCATGCTTTGAACACTTAATTCAATTTAATGAATGACCGAAGAGGAGTATCTACAAATAATGCTCATAAGTGAAACAAGTCAAGGAGGTGGGAGAGAGCTCCTAGCAAAAGGGTTTTGTAACCATTCTAGGATTCGAAAAAATTGGCCATTAATCGATGATAACAGTACAGGAGAGTGGCCCCTGAAAAAAAAATTCATCAAACGTAGCCGATATGAGTATGAAATGAAAGTTTTCATGAAAACTTTTCAAAACAGTTGTTAAACTGTCAGTTTTTGCTTCAGTGGGGGCACAGGGGGTAAATACATGAAAAATGTGTTTCCCCCGTCGCGGATGGACATTTGAAATAATTATCAAGGGAGATATTTATGAATGTAACAATACCAAAAACCTCAGAAGTAGAAATTCGTTCAACTTTGTTAATAATAGTATGATCTTCGTATTTCATATTTTCTCCAATAAAATCGTCTTTGACATGTTTCTTGATTTGATTCCATCTGGTGACTGCATTTTCTAAAGTGAATACAAAACCCTTCTGACATGAGCGTAGGTCTGTTTACCCAACATGTTTGTTTTAATTGTTAACGTTATCCCGTGTGAAAGGCGTTTGGAAGCGTGGAACACGAGACGCAAATTTAGTCGAGCACTAAATTCGGCAGTCTGCACTCCGTGTCCAAATTACGCACGGCCTAAGGAAAGGCGCAATATTTAACACCTTTGGACAGGTTGTATTCACCACTCGTGGTTCATTGTTCGGATAGCCAGGTAGGTACATATTGGAATATTTTGGGGAATTGCATGCCAGTTTGTTTCCAACCCAGCAGCTAAATTCATCGGTGCTGCTGCCACCACAGCACGAGTCGCTAGTTCTACTGCTGGCATCGGAACAGTATTTGGTTCCTTGATCATCAGCTACACAAGGAATCCATCCCTCAAGCGACAGTTGTTCTCATGCGCAATCTTGGGTTTCGCTTTGTCGGAAGCTATGGGACGGTCCTGTTATATGATGGCCCTCCTGTTGTGCTCCGCTTTCTAGAAGTTGCAACGCAGAAATTGGAACATCCACACATGCAGAACCAGGACTTGTCGCGTATATGTTAGGATTTGTATATTTTTGCTAGGATACTGGCTGGGTTGCTGTTTGAGCCCTAATGAAGTAACGAACGTCTGGATGTACATCACACTTGTCCAAGTTACAAAGCGTAACTAGGCGCGATAGACGATAAAACGACGGTGGCGACAACCACGAGAACTAAACAAATGAGTAATCGGCTCCTAAGGGTGCAAAATGCTAGCCTAAGATTTATCATACGGATCATCCGCGCAACCTCTTAACTTTGAGTAAAAATGAAAAAAACAATAGAACAAAGTTTCACAAAAATTAAATAAACTCCATAAATTGTACCTAACAAATCGAAGAAAAGAATAGTAGTATTCGTTATATTTTTAGCGAAAATATGTTGTCAAATATTTGATAAAATGGCACGAATTCACGACTCTAATGTCACTTCCAACTTTCCTTCTTGTTGTCTCATTACGCCATCACTTTTCTAACTTTTCCATTTCCCTCCCATGTTCGTTCTTTGCCGTAACAATTCACTTAATAAAACAGTGGTACTGGAAAATACAGAAGAAAAAAAAAAGGGAAAAGGGAGAATCTAAAACCAAGAACAAAATGATCTGACAATGTAGAGGTATTATTTTAATTTAATAGCTATTAATGAGATAAAAAGCAAAAAAAATATAAATTGAAAGTTACATTAAATTGAATTTATGTATGAAACAAAAAAAATATAGGCCATGGTTGCTTTCAAATGAAATTATTAAATACTATAATGATATTCAAGTAAATTTACTGGAATTAATTCTATGATGAATGGAGCAAGATTAAATAAGCGATGAAACAGAACTTTCAATGAGAAAAGTAAGAAAACAGAGGAAAAATAACATTTTTTTTGAACGAATTCACCCTTAACTTGTAAATTAATGTAGAAAAAAAATAACAATAGGGTCGTGGTTAGTAATTATTCTTTTGTTCTACGTTAAGGATTTGTTTCTTAGTTAATTCCATTCTATTGACTAGCGATATTCCCTACTTCAATGAATTTCTTTCCCGAAATATTTCGAGCTTTAAGAAATTTTCAAAAGAAATTGTGAAACAAGTACCATAGGACGAAAGTCAATCTCTTGCCGCAATTGAATCTTAATTTAATACTTCCTTTGTATTCTATGTATTTAAATCTGCAGGTACTCATATTGTACGCCATCTTATATTTAACGACAAACGAAACGAGTACGCAATACAAAGAAAAGCGAAATTTTTCATTCGAATAAAGTTTAAATGATTCATTATTATTTGAATCTCTGTTAAGTGGAGGAATTCATTAATAAGAGTGCAAACTATTGTAAGACTTTAATTATCTAATAGATTTCCATAGCATTCAGATTCGATTCTGTTGTTCAGCCGAAGCAAAACAAAGAGCAAGCAACCGTTAAGAAAAAAAATATTTGTTTTTAAAAACAATATAAATAAAGTGGATTGTTAAACGTAAACCGTCGGTCTTTTCCATTTCACGCGATCAGACCGGGTATAAGTCCCGTATCGATGGCGGGCTCTTTCGTTCATATGGGCTAGCCATCGGGCACGTTCGACCATTTTGTCGTTTAACAGGGGCTCTTGCCGGGTAGAGGGGCTTTTCGCTCGCGTGCTCTTTTATGGTATAGGGTTATGTGGTTCGATCACATAATTCTATAACATAAATTGGTCACGTTTATATTTCTCTTTTCATGGGAAAGTTCATGCAAATTATGTTTGTATGAGCTTTCAACTCAAAAGTGAAATATTTGGCCCCGTCTACGTTTGAATCTTGATCCGGTTGGGAGGGTGCGAGGGGGCACCACTTTCACCTGGATGCCCACTCTTATTTGTGGGCCATAAGAATCGTCGTGTAACGACAAAGTTCCCTTAAGTCCGTCTGTCTTCCCCAGGTCCAGTTTGTCCTATTTCGTCTGTAATTTCCAACCCTTAGTTGTTTACCTCCTTTTTTTCGACTTCGGTTCACCGGTTTGTGACCCAGGAATTCGTGAATGTGAAATTCTTTTGTAGTGGGTCCTTGTGCTGGGGGAAGAATCCGCCCCACGACAACGCAACGCTAGCCTGCCAGTGCATTCACGCATCCCCAGACAAGGCAAATCTCGGCGGATCCCAACATTCCCTTCCGCTCAGGCAGCCGACCATCGCTGCAGTCCTTTGCTCACACTTCTATACCTACTTTCACTACAAATCAGGAGTCGCTCTTATATCTATTTTTTTCCTTTTTTTGTAAATAGATACTTTTTATGTAGCAGCTCCCTGTAATGGCTATGTGTTCAGATCTTTCAAAGTTAATTTTTAATTCCACGTGGCTTTAAGATTTTACCAAATCCTTCAAAAGTATACAAATTTGTCTATTTTAATTTCCGATTATTCAAGTTCCCGCCCAGATTAATACAATTCTAGGAAAATCGGTATCCAATCCAGGCGAATTCTCCGAAGGTCTCTTTCGATTTTCTTTCCCGCTTTACGGGCTTATATCTAGTTGAGAGTTTCAATGGTGTCTTATACTTATTTCCGATTCATCCCCATACTTGTTGCTAACTTTTGCCAAAGAATGTGAGTACTATTTATATTTTCTGTTCGCTGTCCCAAGCACAGGGGATCAATGCAAAATAAATAATTTAGGAAATTAATGAAGGTTCGCAAGGGAAAGGTCCGATGAAATGCTCGCCTATTCATACTAGATTATCTCTGGAAGTCTTTAGTATTTACTGTAAAATAATTTTGTCCAAGTCACCAAGCAATAGCCTTAAAGAACACTGTCCTAGTAAACTCTCACCTTTTATAATTAAACAATAGCAGATTCCGGAATTTCATTATGTTTTGCATTCATCAATGGGAGATGCCTTCTAGTCAAAAGTCATCATTCTACACGTTAAAGAAAGAAAACCTTTCAAACCCATTCATGAAAATTTTCCAATTCAGACATTGTTTTGAAAAGCCAATCGTAACCTCAAGTATCTTGAACTCTAAGACTAAACGATTTTGGCAGGACAATCAACTTTACAGCCTGAAACAAAAAGTTCCGTGGATGCTTCTCTCTAACAAATAGTACACTGCATAATTAGGCGTCGGAGACATTGTGTTGAATTATGGCAATGTCCTGTTTTGTGGAACGGAATGAACTCAAGACGTGTCTAGTTGATGTTGAGTACGGCCAAGTGGGGTTGTCGGTCCCTTCCTATTTTGAATTGCGTTTTCTCATTGAAATGCTTCCTGCGTTTGGCACAGGTCAACACAGAATAGGAATCGAACCCTCCGTGCGTAGCACTAGGCCATGTCGATGCCTATTTGCGGTTGTTCTGCACCACTTCAATGGCTTCCCTTGAGTGTACGAAGTAGGTACATTTACTTTCCTATTACATCGATTGCGTGGTCAGTCATAAAGCTCCCATCATGTTGCTTAATTGACTTCCAATTGAACCGAGTCAATGAGTGGAAAATCCTTTTAGATCGTTTTGTGGAAAAATATGCTTGACGAGTTAGTGGCAAAAGTGATTTCAATCCTCTCTGAGTGAAGCTCCAGACAAATTGGACTTTTTCAAGCACCGCAGCCACAAATGGGAGAGTGCGATGATATTTTAAGGGTTTCAGCTACTTTTAACGAGCAATTCCAGCTCAGGTGTATTGAGAGATGATTCCCATGCAATGCAATCTGCTCAAGTAGACCGTAATTGACAATGGAATTTTTATTATAACTCCCATGTACTATACTCGTACACTCACCTGTGAGATTAATTACATCGTCAGTAACCGGGAAATTGTCACATACTTCCGATTATCGCGACGAACGGAGCTTTCGAGGTACCATAAGGACTACAAGTTTTATTGTTATTATCATGGACGTGTTTCATGGCACCCATAACCCGTTCATTCCAGGATTGAAATCAATTCCACCATAATCTTGTAGCGGCCATTGCAGACGAGAATTGAATTTCACTAAATTGTTATCGGCTCTTGAATGTGCAACAAATGTGACCATTACTTTTCGCATCCGATATTGATTGTGAAATTGCTTGTTCATTACTATGAACGGTGATTGGGTCATCATTGAAGGATAATGTGTTAATATTGCGGCATCCTCTTCACTATTCTGTCCGCTATGATGAAGCGCCAACACCATTCACTGTGTTTATCAAACCTTAATTACATTTTCAAAACGATGGTTATTCGATTGTAAATCAAAAATATATATTTCGAGATTGAAATTCAATTTATGAACCGAATAAATATTTTTACTGACTTGTATTCCATCCTTTACAGGAATATTGATTTTAGTGATCAATCATTCCTTAATCCTAACCGAATGAAGGCAATAACATCAGCGTGATGATTCAGTGTGGGAGTTTCCTTGAACTTTGATGTACTTTTGGAAAACTCTATAAAATTGGAAGTTCATTGACTTCAGAAGGATTATAAGATGTTCGTTTAGCGGAAAATTTAAAATAACGCTTTGATTGAGTGATCTACCAATTTATTACGACAGTTTTGTATATTTAACAAGGGAAATTTTCGAAAGGATTTAATCTGACGCGACTAAGGCTGGCAAAATTATCACATTTTGTGTTCATTCGCCATCACAAAATATTGTTTTAAATTATTACAGCAATTCATTATTTTATGAGTAAATACACTTCAAAATTTGAAGATTATTGATTAAGATATTTTGAAATAAGCGTTAGAATCTACACTGAGCGAAACTTTGCCTTCAGCTTTTCGCTATGTTCTAATCAATCATAAGTCAACCCACTTCAAGAGTATTAATCTACGATTGCTGAATTCTTGATAAGATACGAGGGTGGTTCCAAAAGTACCCGACCTGAATTATGAACATAGGTAGTTTAAAAAAAAACAATTACTGCGATTGACAATACCACCTTTCCACAAATTAATGTGAAAAATTCATAACGGTGCGATTATTATTTTTTTACAGGCATCCAAAGTGAACGCTCTCAGTGAATTTGTAAATATGGAGAAAATCGGGCATCGTTATGTGATACAATACTTTCATTTGAAAGGTCTAAGTCGAACCGATATCAAAGCCGAGTTGAATTCTACTCTGGGGAAGTCTGCTCCTTCGTTTACAATGGTCAAATATTAGGTAGCTGAGTTTAAGCGAGGTCGTACGAGCTGCCAAGATGAACTCCGCAGTGGTCGACTAAGTGAGGTCACTACTGTATTAACCGAGCAGTCACACAAGCAAACTGCTCGAAAACCTCCCTATCCCCTACTCAAAATTTTATGTGGCAGATTTGAATTTAAAAAAAAAAATTCCTCATTATTATTATTAAATGTAATTTTATATCAATTTTCCTTTGTACGAGGCACGTCCAGAAATTAAGTGCACTCAATTTATGTAGGGTTCAAAAAAGTTAATTAAACAAAAACATACTTAGTTACACTTGTACATCTGTAAGTTATTTTTCGACGTAGTCACCATCCCTCTCGATGCAAGTGATAAGCCTCGGGATCAATTTTTTGATGCCTGCCTCGAAGAAGTCTCCCCCACTTCTCTACCTCCCCCTTCACCTCCACGTCCGTTGAAAACTTGTTCCCACCTATGTGCACCTTAATGGAAGTGAAGAGATGGAAATCTGAAGGGGCCAAGTCAGGGTTCAGCGTGAGCGTCCCAAAAACTCTTTGGAGCTCTGCACTCGATTCAACTTGTGCTGCTCTGTCAGCAGTTTTGGGACTCACCTTGCAGACAATTTCCAATATCCAAGAGTTTCTGTGATTGTTTCGTGTATTAGGGATCTGGAAATTTGCGGAAACATCGCAGAAAGTTCATTTAACGTCAATCCGCGATCGTCACGGACCGCAATCTCGATTTTTTCTAAAAGTTCGTCAGTCACAATTGAAAGTCTTCTGCTTCTCTGATCGTCATACACGGAAGTACGGCCATTTCAAAACTCGCAACACCACTTATACACACTCGTACGATTCATAGGTTTATTACCGTAAACAGTTTTCACCTCATTATAAATTTCAACCGGGGCTTTTCCCTTCGCAATGAGGTAGCGAATGACGGCGCGAATTTCGCACTTGGCGGAATGTACGATCGACATTTTTCGCGAGAGATGCTACTGCGTCAAGAGTTTTCAACACACTAACCTCGGATTGGTCTCATTTTGAAGGGGGGGGGTCAGGCTACGCGGCAGTGTTGCCGACATGTTGAAAAAGTATTCCCTACAACTGTGAGTGTACCAGTACACTTACTTTCTGGGCGTGCCTCGTATTAAGTTTAAATGTTTCCCTTTAATTATATTCGTACGAGATTTAACTTTTATTCCTATTCACGATACCCTTCATTTTTCTTTACTTCGGTCAAATTTAGTTTCTTTAACAACAATTCAAATCTGCCACGTAAAATTTACAGTGTAGGAACCTCGAACTGGTACACTTTACCAATGTACTAGATTGGCGAATGGAATGTTTCAATCAATCAGTGAAAATGTCGATTCCGATTTTTTTACAAAGAAGGAGAAAATTTCACCAATTGAACTTGATCAGCGCCAGAAACTAAAGAAAATCATCAGGTAAATTAGGGCCAAGAAAAGCCTGCATCTTAGTCGAGGGAAAATAACTGTTGTGTGCTTCTTTGTTTGCAGTGGGAGTGGTGGTAGAAGAGGACAAGGTGGTGGTTATCGTCCAATCATCCATTACCGTGACTTGGATGCGCCGCATGAATCAGTTGATATATCGTAAATTGCATAGGTTACCAATGCAACAGCTCTCTGCTACTGGTGAACTCTCTTTCACGGGTTGCGAATTTCGAATACACCATCAGCGCCAATCTCAAATCAAAGGCTTGGACAGCAGTGGCGATTATTGCCAGGTATTTAGGGGCCAAGATACATATAATTTTTTATTTATCTGTTAAAAAACAACAAAGAAATGTTAGCTCGGGCGACAAGACAGCCATATTAAGCTTTCCATAAATGGAATTCATGAAATAGAAAGCTGTAACTATCATACAATTGTAGCTTAGAGATGCCGTCCCAGAAACTCCTTACGCAATAGGGGCAAATGTTGGTACTTATGAACTGAATACCTTAGTCAACACAATCCTGAAAGAAAATATTGACCATAACAAGGAAGATTTTGATTTTTTTGTACTCGGTGAACATTTAAGAACTCGATTAGTAGACCATTTGAAAGAAAAGACAATATTATTTGAAGATGTAATTCAGATTGAGTATGTTGAACGCTACCCAGCACCAAAAACAAAGGATTGTTTGCTTCATGACGATTGGGTATCGGCGTTAGGTGACTGCACCGCAACGGAGAATGGCTGTGGTGTGTGGACGTTTTACTGTGCATGAATTAACTTTTCAATAAATGCAGGTGTTCTACATATTTTATTTTTGCGTACTACGTTAAACTATACTTGAATATTTGAGGTGTTAAAAGCTAGTTCAATAACATCGATCTGCCTAATCCTCCGCAAAACAACAGTTTAAGGATCATAATTGTTAAATTGACGGAGTTTGTGGGTCGCAATTGGCCCAAATTCGAGTCCACCACTAAAGCGAAACCAGAGGGAAATCCAAAGTTCTACTTCTGATACGGAGGACATTTACGGCTATTGCCGTTCCATCAAAATATAAGTTTGTTTTACTGTGATTGATCAGTTTATCAAAGTGTAAAATAATTTGCAGTGCAAAGCTAAAGTAGACAGTTTCAAGTTGAATGTCAACTTAATTTCGCAAGAATTATTTGTGTGCTCCCATAGACAGACATTGTTTGAGTTAATTTTGTAGAAATTGCGGACGTAATAGTGGACGCCACAATCCAGTCTCAGCGCAAGGGATATAATTTTACATCTCAGACAGTTCCTAAGTTTCTCTTTCAACGATGGCTTAATTCCACTTAACCAACTTGAATAGCGAACTCAAAGTCTTGACGTGACTTGAATTGTGTCGCGAGTTGAGTTTGACCCCACCAGTGCGCAGGCAGAAAATTTATGCATGAGACTGCGATGATTCTTCTGGCACATTAAACCCAACGAACATATTTATCGTCTTTTGGAAGTAAATATTCTGGTGGTTTGTTTGCGCAGTGAAGCGTGCGCTGACGTTGCGACGTTCTTAGTTACCACAGGATCCTGGATGGTGGCTTTTTTAATTCTCTTACATCATATAGTGGCGCGGTGACGAATACTCTCGTGGTGCTAGACTTCACACCGAACCTCGATGGACTCAATTTATGAGTAAAAAAAAATACATTAACTTAATAAAACAAATTGGTCAGTCAAATGTAATGCTTCGTCCAAAAAACATTTTATTCCCAACATTTCTCAGCCATTTTTCCATTATTGAAATAGAGTTAAAGATTCTACATCCTCGAATCCTAAAACCAAGCTAAAATGTTATGATGCCTTCTCTTTTAGTAAGAGTAAACGAATAAGAAAACAAAGAAGACTTAAGAAGAAAAGGATAAAACAAAACTTCATTTAATCATTTAATGATCCAATCACGTGAATCACTATTAGGTGTACTTTAGTTACAACTTAAGTCAGTAGTTAATCATTATTGTAAATTCAAAATGAAATTAAGTCCAAACGTACTCGCTGTGCGTTTCAAATTTTTTGTGAGGCAATTGTACATATTTGAAAAGGTTTTAATCTCTAAATAATTTAAAATTTTTCATTACGTTTTAAACTATTTTATCTGATAACGGTGAGAATATGTGGTGGATTTTCGAACTCAGAGACGACTTTTAGCTGTGAATTGATATTTGCACCTTCAATCAACCGATAGGAAATCATTTAAGAAGTTTTAAACTAACCAACTTAAACGTGCTTTTAGTCATGTTTCCAGTTCTATCGCATCTTTTGTTAGTCCTGGATATTTTGATCTCTAATGAATATGAAACAAATAATTAAAAATATGGGAATCCCGTTTAAAGTGATAGTAGAGATAGAACATTTTAGTTAGTAACTGATATTAAATTGATCAGCAATTGAGTTATGAACTACTCCATTAAAAACATATTCGTTTTAAAAATTTAATATTAGCATTCCTACGGTAATATAGTTTAATTTATTAGAAGTTTTTACAACCAATTACACCAGATATTACGTCTCAAAAGAATTCCGATAAATATTTTTTTTTTTAAGTTCGAGTTAAAATCCTAGAAATTGTGATTAAATTTTCCATGAAATTAAAAATTCTACGGTACCATATTATTAAACATTTTTTTGTGTGCATGGAAAAAAAACGGAACTGAAACGAACTTGGATAATTTTTTTTATAATTCTGTAAATGTAATGTAAACTTATATAAACATATATTCACTATTACTTTAATCAAATGAATAAGGCTGTAATTGAATTTTGATAGAATGAAAATGATCAATGAAAATAATAAGCTCAGCATGAATTGCTAAACTTTAAAAAAATCTGTCTTTTCTTTTTTCTCGTCCGAACCGGGTAAAGGACCCGCAACGATGGCAGGCTCCTTCGCTGATATGGGCTAGCCATCGTGCACGCTCCACCGTTTTATCGCTTACCAGGGGCTCTTGCCGGGTAGAGTGGCCGTCCGCTCACGTGCCCTTTTATGATATAGGGTTATGTGATTTCATTGCACTACTCTTTGGCATAATTTGGTTACGTTTGTGCTTCTCATTTGAAGGAGAGAGGCATACGAAGTGCTTATATATGAGTTTTTCTTTCAAATGGGAAACACATGGCCACGTCTACGTTTGGATCTTGATCCGGTTGGGAGGGTGCGAGGGGGCACTGCTTACACCTGGATGCCCCACTCTTATTTGTGGGCCATAAGAATCGTCGGGTAACGACAAAGTTCCCTTAAGTCCGTCTGTCTTCCCCAGGTCCAGTTTGTCCTTTTTCGTCTGAAATCTTCAACCTTTAGTTGGTTACCTCCTTTTTTTCGATTTCGGTCGACTTTTGTTGTGACCCAGGAAAGTCTTTTGTAGCGGGTCCTTGTGCGCTAGGGGAAGAACCCGCCCCACGAAATCGCAACCCTAGCCTGCCAGTCAATCTCGGCGAATCTCATCATCCTCTTCCGCCGAGGCAGCAGACCATCGCTGCAGTACTCTACGGATATTTATATACCCACTTTCACTACACTACGTCAGAAAATGTGGAGAAAATCCACAAAATGGCATTGAATGACTGTCAACTAAAAGTGCGCGAGATATCAGATATGGTAGGCACTTCAAAAAGTGCTGTGCATCGCATTTTGACCGAAAATTTCGACATGAGAAAGATGTGCGCAAGCGCCGCGCTTGCTCACAATGGAGCACAAACAGCAACGTGTGGATGTTTTCTTCGAGTGTTTGACAATGTTTCGCAGCAATACAGCCGGGTTTTTGCATAGATTCATAACCATGGACAAAACATGGGTCCATCGTTTTACACCTGAGACCAAGGAGCAGTCAAAGCAGTGGGCTGAAAAGGGAGAACCGGCTCCAAAGAAGCTGGCAAGGTCATGGTATCCGTTTTCTGGGATGCGCATGGAATAATATTTACTGATTATCTTGAAAAAGGAAAAATAATCAACTGCGCATATTGCGCAGCCTTATTGCAGCGTTTGAGTGATGAAATCAAGAAAAAACTGCCTTATTTGACGAAAAAGAAGATGTTGTTTCAACACGACAATGCACCAGTCCACACGTGTGTTGTTGTGATGGCTAAAATCAATGAGTTGAAGTTCGAATTGCTTCCTCACGAACCCCATTCACCAGATCCGGCTCCCTCGGATTATTTTCTTTTTTCGAATTTGAGAAAATGTTTCGGTGGCAAAAGATTTGCCAACAATGAAGAGGTAGAGTCTGCGGTTAAAAGTTATTTTGAGGAGCTCGACGGTTCCTACTATAAAGCGGGTATCGAAGCTATTGAAATCGGTGGGAAAAGTGTATCGAGCCGAAACAAGAATACGTTGAAAAATAAAAAAAAAAAAATTTTGCAATTTTTTACTGTTTTCTCTGTCGGGTGGGTTACTTATGGTACCGCCCTCGTAGAGGCCTTAGTCTACAAACTATCATACAGACGAACTAAGTGATCATTTAGGAGAAATATATTCTTCATTCAACTTGGTCCATCGGGTGAATCCTATCAGTTTATAGTATTTTAAATTGTCACCTTTTTTTCAGGGATGTCCCAATTGAGTTCGTCGGAGGACTCTTGTGAAGCGCCACTCGCTCATCAAGTTGTTGAGTAAAATTACGACTCACTATGTTATGGCACCACAAGATACATTTTACCCAATTTGGAATCGAATCAAATTCAATTGAAATTCTCTCAAGGCAGATATCAATAGGTCCACAAAAGACTAGAAAAGTCAACTACTCCTCTTGAGTTTCTGCATTCTTTTTCTTAAATTCGCTACTTAACATAACAAACAAAACACACCATGTACCCGAATCCTACGCTGGGATTCTCGTCATATACCCAAGCCAGGTGGACATAAAGTTCTAACAAAATTGTTTGCTTGCTTTGGCACTGCAGCCCTTTTGGGCCTTTCCATTATCGTCACTACCACACTTTAGCCATGTTTCCATCCACCCAGCTGAGAGAAAGTATTGAGCCTTTTATGCTACTAGATGGTGTTTGTTGTCATATATTGAGCAATACTAATCAAATTGAGTCAAACTGACATGCGTTTGAAAGGCGACATTCCAGTCTACCTTTTTCAGAGGACATTTTTGTATTTTGTCATTCGTGTCAAAAGTTGTATTCATTTAAAAATGAGTGAAATCTCTGGAAAATTCATTATATTTTACAATACCACTACCATCAAGGTGATAATACATCGCAGGGTCGTGAAAAAATTGGTAGTGCCTACGGTCAAGATACATTATCAAAAGCAATAGCCAAAAGATAGCTCACTCGCTTTCGTTTTGGAAATTTTGATGTCAAAGATGCACCTCGCTCAGGTCGACCAATCACCGAAAAAGTCGATGAAATCTTACAAAAATTGAAGAAGACTAACATATAAGCAGCTATGACATCGCTAAGGAACTGAACCATTTGTGTAGGGCTGGGTACACAAAGAAGCTCGACGTTTGGGTGCCGCATGAATTATTACAAAAAAATTTGATCGAACGAATTTCCATTTGCAAAATGCTAATAAAATGAAACGGAATGGAGCTATTTTCGAAGCAAACACGACAATGAAAACTGGGTAAGATCGTTCGAAGATGATACTGGTCAGAAAAAGATGAATAATCACAAATGACTTGAAAGCCAGGATTGGCACCAAACAAGGTTATGTTGTGTATATGGTGGGATTGGAAGGGAATGGTTGATCATGAGGTGGTAGAACCTGGCCAAACACTCAATTTGGCTCTGTATTGTCAGCGATGAACCAGATTGCAACAAGCAATTAAAAAAAACGGCCAGAATTGACCAATAGAAAGGGCGTTGTTTTCCATCATGACAATGCCAGACCACACACATCTTTGATGACACGGCGGAAATTGACAGAGCTTGGCAGGGTAGTTTTGATGCACCCACCGTTTAGTCCAAACCTTGCACCATCATACTACCATTTGTTTCGGTCTCTTCAAAACTTCCTTAATGAAAAGAAATTCACTTCAAAAAGGGACTGTGAAAATTACTTGGCCAAGTTTTTCGCGGATAAACTATAGAAGTTCTACACAGATGGAATAATGGCTCTACCCAAAAAATGGCAAAAGGTCATAGATAAAAACGGACAATATGTACTCAAACGAAATTCATTTAAGTAAGAGAAATATTCAATTGAAAAATGACAAAAATAGGCGCAATGCTTTTTAGACAAACCAGTTCTTTGAAAAAATTGGATTGCGAAAATTTGATTTTGGTTTTCTCAATTTTATTAAATTGATTATTCAAATACAATGTAAGTTGTGTTGGCACTACTTAACCTGCATCCTCAGTGATTTCCTGCCAGCAACTCGTTGAAATCCTCACCGATTTAATGAGGTCAAATATTATCTTTCTTTAATCAATCGATTTCCAGGCGATATCTAGTCAATCCACCTTTTTTATTTAGCTCGCCAGTTCTTTTCCTTGAGCTTGTTTACTCATCTTTTAAGACTTTTCCCCTATTTTTTAGGGTTTTGTACTAAAATACAAAACCCCATTGCAATCACGACCTGTGTCCGTCTGCCGTCCGTCTGTATGTCACAGCAATTTTTATCCGAAACTATAGAGGCTACTGCCATGAAACTTTGTAAAAAGGCCAGAAGTGGTGACTTCTTGAACTTTTCGTGGTGGAAAAGTTTTTCAAAGTGGTTTAAGAGGGGTCTCTCCATATAGGGAGGTGACCCTTCAAATATGTTTTTTCACTATTGGTAGTCGACTAGGTTGTCGTTCGAAAGGTCTCAATGAGATCTTGTCAAAACAAGTCTTAAAATTGCTGTCTTGTACCGAAGGGGGCAGGGGAAGGGGAAACGTACGAACTTTTCACGTACGCCTCCACGAAAATCATCCGAAAAATCCAAAAAAAAATCATGAATGCAGGCCTTCATGAGTAAAACAACAACAAATACTTGAGAAGTCGAAATTCACTCAACTTTGTTAGTAATAGTATGATTTATCGATTTTACGTGTTCTTGAATAAAATCTTAACGGTACCGCTAAATCCAATGAAATTCAATACACAAATGACTATTTATCCTGCAAGTTTCATAAAGATCAAATAGTATTTGATAAAGTTACTCGTATAGCGGTTTGAATTTTTCTGTATTACTATGAAACAATATGCACTGTATTACTATGGACACAATGCGCTTTTTACCGACTCAGACACTACAGGTTTGCACGAAAATTTCAGGAATGACAGGTATCGTTAATATCTTTGAGAATTGGTTCAGCTAGTGGCATCAGTAATCGTAAAACAAAATGGCGGCAATTTTAAATGAGATGATTGAATAATTTTGAGTTTTTTTTTCCCAATTTCAACGTTTCAGGTACATCCTTTTAACACTTGATTCAATTTAATGAGTGACTGAAGATGAGTACCTACAATTAACACTCATAGGTGAAACAAGTTCAGGAGGTAGGAGAGAGCTCCTAACTGAAGGGCTTCCATCGAACAAGAAATCGCAGTTTTGATTTGATCTTTTTAAAATTTTCAGATAAGCTCGATGATATAACTAAATGCTTTTGGGATTACATGAGTTGAGTGACTTTTGTTAGTTGAAAATGGAGAAACAATAGATTTTATTTTAAAAAAGCAAATCTCTTGGACATGTTTCTTGATTTTATTCGTTGCTGGCGATTGCATTTTGTATGTTGAGTACAAAACCCATCTGGCATGAGCGTAGGTTTATCTACCCAACTTTTTTGGTACTACATCTGCTGCACCATCTGCAAGTTCCTCTAACTGGCTGATGATTGGCGATAGGCAGTCGAACAGATTGGGGAACCTCGGGTTTGTTCCTTTTTATGGAAACTAAACTTGATGTTGGGGGACAACTTTTAGATCTCCGTTTCTTTACCATTTTACTGCTAATATAAGCAGGTGCTAACATGCTTTTGTAAACTTTACGTCTAAAATCATTCAGGTTAATTGGGTCGAGACATGAGTTTGGATCTTTTTGAAGACCCTTGTACAGGAAGAATGCATTTACCTCCATGCAGTCGACAAAATGGAAGAATAAGTAGTGCCACCATTTTTAAGATTTTCTATCAATTGCGTAGCTCCCCTTCAATTGGTCAAACTTGTCGAGAAAGTTCATATTTTCGTTGTAATCTTTGACAGTTGCCGGACAGGTTGACTTCAACTGCATCGTCATTTTACCCCCATCTAGTAATTTTGACGCTAATCTTGGGGTAATGGAAATTTGTGAACAAATAAACACACCGCTCATCATTCCATTTCATGTACGCCACCAATTGATTACCACTAATGCGATAATCGTATTCACCATGTTGTAATTTATTGTCAGCTTTTAGGTGTGGCAGGTTTTTACGACCAGCATTGACAGTACCACAGGCATTAATTTGCTAATCCCGTAACTCAGCTTGTAAATAATAACTATTAAATTAGTTATCAAAGTAAACACGGTGATGTTTTCCTTCAAGCCCATTACAAAACTTCCTAACAACTTTACCTCCTAAGTCTGTCTCCACTTCATCTCCAACTTTTCCAGAATGGATTTCAAAGTCTAGACAATTACCAGATGATGCGCACTTAGTCCAAATTTTGTATCCACGCTTGATTGGCTTTTTGGGCATACGAGTATACTGCTTGAGAGAACTCCTTCCGTTGAATTTCACCATTGACTCGTCTATTGCAATATTCTTTGTAGGATGATCGTTTTTTTTAATGATTCTCGGATTTTATCTATAAAAGGCCAGATTTCGTACCGCTTGTCATAATGAAGATCTGTTCTACTAGGAATCAACATGTTATCTTTCAAATGTAAGCTGCCAAGAATCAAAGTAAATCTCATCAAAGGCATGAATATGTACTCATCTCGTAATTCAGATGAAGAAGACCAGTAGTCTTGGTAACTCGGGCTTTTTTTTTATTCCCATCGCCAAGTTTAGAGCATTGAGCACTGCTATTTCTTCTTCTGTGGTAGGCTTATATTATTCTCCTTTTTGTTGTGCATATAAGTTTGTTTGAAATGTGATAAGTTTGATGATCCCCTTTATACAGAATAGTTGAAAAAATTTTAGTAGGGACAGTTCTCTGTGGGCAGCCAGAGATGACAAGTCAGTAGGTGTATGACGTGTCGGGCCATAATCGTCTAGAGATAGAACTGAGTAGCTTTTTTTCCATTTAGGAGTTCGCATTTTAGCCCGTGCAGTAGATGGTCCTGGTTGTGGTGCTGGTATTGATGGTGGTGATAACGATAGAGAAGAAGATAATCTGGCCAGGGGGTATCATCTTCAGGCTCAAACTCACGGTTTGATATTATGTTTGCACATTGGAAGTCTTCTCCTAGGAGAATTTCTCTAGTTGAACTTTGTTCTTCAACTATGTTGACCTGATCTTCGGTATCAAAATCATTGCCACCCGCATAACTGTCACCATCAGAAGGTATATTCGCATATTTCGATGTGATGTTCTCCATTTCCCAATTCGATAACGTTTTCCGTTCCATTGCCTCGAGAAATTAAACATCAACATATAATATACTCATCATTGAAAAATGAAGTTTTTACAGTACGGTGGTCACTACTGCTAACCACATTGAATTAAGTGTTAATGTGAAAGCGTATCTCTTACATTTCTACTTATTATACGTAATTAACTACACTTGAGCAAATTGGGCATCGAAACAATTCATTTTCGGCCATAACCACTTACCAATAAAAAATAAATGCTCCAAAATCGCGAGTCCAAATTTCAACAACTTTTGTTTGAAGTTTATACTAACTTACCGGTTGTCAAAGCAATGTCAATCGGCACTATTCAAAGGTTTCACTTTTCAATCGTGAATGATGGTTAAAAATTTTGACGAGCAGATGGAACTGTATTATAAAATAAGCAAATGAATGGGTGATTAATTCTGCTTTGCACCGTGAAGAGAAGAGTTAAAACTTAAAGAATATAAGAACCCTTTAAAGGACTACTTGAATATCTACTTTCATCAAATTTAATCATAATACAGTTTTACTGTCGGAAATTTTAAATTTACAAATCCGACCGTAACATCCCTTGAAGCTAAGCAGAGATATTACAATTTAATTTCATTTTGCCTTTGCTTCAATCTAATTACACTGGTCAACAAAAAAACAACTTTTGCAAACCTATGAAAGGAGTTCAACTAATTTTAAGAGAACATTAAAAAACGTTCACAGTGGTAACAATTTTATGTCTTAGTTAGTTCGGGTTTTCTGTGGATATCAATAAAAAGACTTACAGCTTAGTTTTCTGTGGATATCAATAAAAAGACTTACAACTCAGTTAAAAGTTTACTTATATTAATACATTTTTTAATTTTAAAAGTGTAAAGTGAACGACTCTTCCTTTTATAATCGGGATCTGCAGCATCTCTTCTTAACATCCAGCCACAGTTTGCTAGCATTGCAGGGTTCCACTTTCCCTGATAACGCTGTTCCATGCCTGCTATATTCTGGTGGAAACGCTCACCGTGCTCATCACTAACGTCTACCATACATTGAGGTGAAAAATTTAAATGTTAGTCCAGAATATGTATTTTGAGGGACATTTTAAAGCCAGTAATGCGCAAGGCTTCAATCATATCTTTTACTAGCTCAGATAAATAAGAACTGGAAAGACTAAGCCCATATAAAATGCATGAGACAGCATGCGACCGATTTCTACTCTCTTCCAAGGGATCTGTCTGTCATTTCCTCTCCGTCTACCTCTTTTCGCTCACTTTCTTGTTCCAGAAGCTTACTGGATTGGGTCTGTCTGTCAAGTTGACTGATGCACATTGGGCGCCAAATTCCAAGTTTTGTCACGAATTTTATCCGATATTAAAACCTCCAAAAGTGTTCGCGATCTGAATTCGTTCCCAATGTTTAAACATTCTATTGTGCTTGTGATTCGAATAACTTTAACGTGTGACACGGTGAAATTAATTTACATTTTCAAAATGAAATATGTAGTGCCTTCGTGTTAAACTTATAGCTGAAAAGGATTTGTAGGTATTTTCTTTCACAGATAAGTAGTTAATATGTTAATATATTGCATGTTTTCCACATAATACTGAAGATTTTTCCAATAAAAAACAAATTTTTGGCAATATATGAAAATTTGCTTACATCGAGCAGCAGCCATGTTTGCTTGTGCAATGTAGCGCTCTGTGAGGTTGTAAACAAAAGCATAGCAGTAGGAAAAGTGTTCGCAGGGGTTGTTGCGACCACATGGTCACATGGTTGTCCACTCCAGTATTATTTAATTACTCAATGTTTATAATTGTTTTATAGTTTTCAGTTCTCACATTTCCGAGAAAATTAGTAAAAACGTGTACCATGGATTTCCAAGCCTAGCTCTCTTCTTTACTCAATTTACTGTTGAAAGTATTGTCGTTTATCAACTTTTGTATTCGACGCCCTATAAAAATCCCTTTTTTTAATTTTCCCTCTGTCATTTTTCTAAACTGAGTTTTAAGGTATTGTAAAGCATCAACTTCGCGGTTAAGAGATTTAACAAAGTTTTTCATTATTCCTCATTTTAGATGCAAAGGGGCCACAATAATGCTCTGTTGTTGAAATAATGGTGGATGGAGTATTTTTTCTGATTCTAGAGTGAAACTTTTCTTGCGTGGCCAAATTTTTCTGACGTAATGATTTTCTTTATTGCGACTTTTCCAAATTCACAAAAAAACAACAGTATTTACTGTAACCTTGTTGCATGCCCAAAGTATAGCAATAACTTTAAAATCTGGACAGATCTTCCAAAAATATTTTACATACTATATCTTCTCAAGTACAAGCCTCAGATTATCGTAGCTTTCTTTCAAGGAAACTACATGGCCTACAGGAATATAAGAGTATTTATTACCGTTGTGTAATAGTACTGCTTCTAGACTACTTTTTGATGAATCTGTAAATAATCTCTAAGTTTGTGGGTCGTGATTAATACCGAAAGCTTCAAATAGGGCATCGATGTTATTACAAGAAACCAAATCGCCACCAATACTGAAAAACTGCTAAAGATCGGTTTGGCGGTTTTGAAAAACGTTGGCCTTTGTGCCTTTTGCTAAAAGATTTCATTGCTTGAGACGTGAGCCAAGAAGTTCTGCTTGTGTTTTCGATAGATATATGCCTCTAACTAAGTCATTTAATTCAGGCTGAGTGATTAAATGAGGTTCAGATGAGTTGCGAGAACAAAATCCGAATCTGTGGGGTCACCGTTTTCCGTATTATATTCAGTTTCTTCATCCAAAGGCGCTTTAGGAATTGGATGGTGTTGGTCGTTTGGTTGAGGTCTTTGAGCTGACTTGGTTTCAATATAATGATATTTCCGTTTTCTACGAGTGTTGAGCCCTGTAGTTTTGTTTGCCAATCCCTTAAATTTTTACCACATCTCGAACATACCACGTGCGGAGTCCACGGTTATTTTGATTTCTAACTACGTGACCAAAGTATAGTTTGTATGCCCGACAAATTCATGGAGTTAATTTTTCGCTTTTCCCTTTTATAGTAAAATTACCGTACACGTAACAAAAATTATCTGAATTACTTATACAACTGCGAGGCATTATAATGATAAAACACTTAGATATAAATCGATGTAAGTAAAAAACAAACACGCAGAACTTAATTAAAATTCACTTAATATAAAATATACTATAAAAACTATTTGTTAGCTACAGATTTAACACTCTATACCTTTAGTAGATTCAGATTTAAGACTGTACACAAGTTTGTTTCGGTATGTCATACTGGTAAGATATAAGCCATTGAACAAGAAAGAACGCGTTCGTGGGTATACGTGGCTTTGAGGAACAAGATAAAACCGGAGTGGACATCCATGTGTACACGTTGTCGCAACTACCCCTGCGACCGCCTGCCTAACTACGTGTCTTTCTGCACCTACCCCTGCGACCGTGATTCTAAAGCTAGTTAAGGGGAACCCAATGTGTTGTCACAAGAAAGTAAACAAACGCTTATGCACTCGTAAATATGGTTTTATTGCAAATAACACTTCACAGAACAAGAAAATAGCATTGAATACAAATAAAGCATTATGGCCACTTAGGATAGAAAACACTTTCGTATCGATAACCCATCGTTTTCTAGCAATAACGCACATTACACTTTTCATTGAGTTCCTCGCTCCGATTCACAATGTCACTCCTTAAAATGTTGTTATCCCTAAACCAGGTGTAATATTACTTTCACTACAGTCAATATGTACCTCCGGACACGTTCTCGAACCGAAAAAACGACTAAAGTCCGAATCGTATCTCACGCGCCAGGTAAATTTCGCGTCCATGTTTAGTCGTCAAATTGACAATCTGGCTCTCGAGAGGAGAAATTGTGGAAATTATTGGAAATGAAATGACAATCATGCTCAGAAGGTGGTCGCATCATTTTCTATGGAGCTTATATGAGCATAGCCTCTCCATTTGTTCCGTTCCTCAAAGATACGTGGCGTTAACACATAATAATGTTACAAGAAGCACACCATGAGCATAACTCAGAAAAGCGAACTAAGCCTGTTGTAAAACGTCTCTGGTTGATAAATAGTCACCGCGTGCTTCTTGATATTACAACTCATTATCACTGGGTAAAAACCTTGTTGACCAGTGTTATTTATTACCAAACTATAGACTTCCAGCAACTTTAATAAAAATTTTCCCGCTCTATGCTCCATGAAAAATTCATTTTGATTCACTTTTATCTAATCTCGAAGCCAGTTTAGTGGAAATTTCTACCTGGAAAATAACCCTTGCCAGAATATATTCAATTTAAAGTTCTTTAATCAATTCCACTCAAATGCGCAGGAGACTCCTTTTATTACATGATTGATATTTTTGTCTGAGAGCTAGACATTCGCATCCCAAACTTAAATTGATTAACGATCCTGCATTAACGGAAAATCACCAAAGCGTTTGCATTTTCAATATTCCTTGCCATATGAGGGCCAATATAAGCTCCAAGCGTCCTACTCGCACCATGCATAGAACGCACTTAAAAGAAACAGCTGACACATTATGGACCTGAAGAGGGAACAGTTTGTTCTTAGTAGCATGAAGGATTTTGATGTCTCTACATATTGTTCCCTGTGTACGCATTTTGCGGACGTCCCTGCCCTTCACTGAAAAGTTCTTGAATGAAAATGCAAATTTAACGACTACGATGCTGTGACGTTATAAATGCCTCCGAAATAGAACGAAGGTCTCTGTCGCAAAATTGTTAGAATACTTGTGAAATTATGGTATTCTTCTTGCCATCAGCCGTAATTCTTCTTGCTTGAAGGATTTCATGCTTAGGGCAATGTAGGGTGATTTACGTGTAAGAATAGTAGGGAGTAGTAAATAGCACGCGCGGAATTTATGAGTAATTTTTTAAAAGTATCTGACCTTAATAGTCGATTCTGGACAACTTCTGCAGAAAGAAATATTCAACACACATAAGTACATATATCAATTTATTGAGAAATTCTTCCTCAAAGTAAGTAGTGCACCAAAAAAGTTTAATGGCTTCACAATGTGAGAGACAGTGCTATGTATTCGTATTTTTGCATGCATTTGAGCTTGTCTCAAGTGCAAATCTTGAAACGTTTTTCCATGGGAGTCCTGCACTAAAAAGGAGTTCGATTTTAACCCTCTTTTCTCCTACGCATTGTAACCATCATCTCGTTTTCGCAGACGAGATTGACTACTTACCAGCGGCAGTATTTTGTAAATCTTTTGGTAAGTGGTAGCTCACATTTGGACTAAACTTGGTGACGATCAAGACGACAAAATTGTCCGCAAGTTTCCAGAGGAAAACTCTTTTACGACACTTAGAGGGAAATTTTCTGGGCAAGTTTACGGCCAAGGACTACTGCTCTCACGTTGACATCGAGAAGCTCAAGCAAGGTGAGATATCCAAGCAAGGACCTAAATACTGGTTGCCTTTCTAATTTATGCATATTTATGATGGTTTGGTAGTGGCTGTACCTGCAAGGAGGTGATGTATAACAGCGTTCATTGTGGCAAGTAGACGTGCATGAGCACTTGTATTTACACATTTACATATTGATGTGTCTTTGGAGCGCGGAATGGAGCTAGTGTAGGCTTATGTCGAAGACGAGCACTTTGGTATTCCTCCGACGAATGGGTCCATGTAGTTGTACTTTAAGTTATTCATGAAATTCGTTCGTAAAGACATAGTACACTCGTAGATATTCGCATTAAGACGTGAAGTGCCTTGTAAGGATACAATAATAAATTCAAGGAAAACTGCGCGAAATGAGAAACGACTATAGTGTTGAACTTTTGACATGGTAACAGGATGAATCAGATTATGCTATGTAAATATTTTGGTGTTTTTTATTGACTCCGTTTGATATTCATAATAAAATTTATAGTTTATTATATTGGAATAAAAAAGTTTTTTGTAGCTGGAAGCGTATTTGGAAATTCGGAATGACGATGAGTTAATTTAGTTTAGTTTTATAATGCGCTGGATCAATTATGGTGGCTTGAAAAATTCATTCCTGAATTTTTTTTATATCTTATGCTTTTTGCTTTCGATTTTAAACTAGGACGCGCGCTACAACTTCTTTCTCAAACGTAAGATTTTGGGCTCTCAGGTGTATCACAAGGGTGGTAATGAATGGAAATAGCGACAACAGGGACTACATACTACTAATCTATTAAAAAACCACGCGTGATGAGAATTTACTTCCGCCTTGACGATGGAAGTTACAAAACATGGGCATCCTTTTGAAGTTGGCGCCCTCTCGCACGCTTCTCAACCCAGCTAAGATTCCTGATGGTAGAAGTTGAAGTTCGAGGACTCTTCATCCCTGAGAAAAGCCTCTGCTCGAGCATGGAATCCCATGCCTGGCAAAGGTCGAATAGCTCAGGTGTTTAAAAGTTCATTTCCTTATTCATGATGTCGAGAACTTCCAACTTTCTTGACTAATTGAATTATATAATAGGGAATTATTGATTGCAAATTTAATTCCTCACGGCTCAACACAAAAAGAATTAGATCTTTCAAACGATCGACTCAAGGGAAATGTTCTCGAACGAATCGATATATCCATTAAACTTTTGGTATACTTTAGATGGAATTAATGCTAGATAAGAGAATAAGAAATGACAAAGATAGGAGTATGTTTGAATTACTAAGAACGAATTTCAATAATAAGGTTATTGAAAAAATTATCTAATTATATGGTGGTTTTATTTCCTCTCATTAAAATCTATTTTCTATTTCTTTTGTGTAATACCAATCGCCATCGGGCCTATTTCCATGCTAGAATGTGTTTACCTGACCTTTCCAATCAGGGGCTTTAGCCTAGGAAAAGTGGTAACAAAGCTATTGGTCTGTTTTGGATCCCGGGAACCAATATTGCTAATCTTTGTTAAATCGGACGCAATCTACATTACCTGCGCGAACTCTAAGAGCTCATCCCATTTGACCTTTAGTCGCCTCCCAGTTGATAATTCTTGTAACAAACCTTATAGAAGATAAGCGGCAGGTATCGCAACTATTAAGCGCGTCAAAAACTTCATAAGCGTTTTCATCGTACATTTTAAGCAATATTCCATTCAAAGGGTTCCTTAGTTTTATTTTATTGTCGGATCCACTGGTTTAGTAGTATGGCCCATCAACGTTACAGCGAACAGCTTTTACTTGCATATATTTTATAGCTTTCTAAAGGTTCTGGCTGCACGTTCTTTCAGCAAAAGCGATCAACTATTCAGAAACAGATTATTATAGAACCCTGCTACACCTTCTTTCTTCCTCTGTCACAATTTACATTCAAACTTTTAAAGATACTTACAGCTAGACATCAACATCTTTTCTCAATCTAAATTTTCCTTTTTGTATGCAATTTCCCTTCAGTAGATTAGGTACACACTAAAGAAGGTGGTCCCTGAGCACACACTAAAGAAGGTGGTCCCTGAGCACCGAAACCATCCCCCGTCCACAACTCTCCGCTTGAAAATCACTGCTCCGAACCCAGATGGCAGCAGTACCAGTTTCGTCAGAATACCATGATGCTAAACTTTTATCATGGTGTTGCTCACTCAGCAGCAAAAAGTCGGCCTTTATGTCCCTTGCAAACTGCTCAAGCAGATTTTAGGCGGTTGAATTGCGGTGTAGGTTTAGCTGCAAGATGCAGATCATTGAAGTTCTGATTTTGCCTTGGCTAGGGCTTCATAGAAAACCCGGCATTTTCCTGATTTCAAAACGTGTCCAAAATCAGGTTTTGGATCAGCATCCTTACACATCCATACACTCTTTTCTTTTATGTCACATTTCGCCACATTTGTAATATAGGGAACTCGTATCCGGTTTTTTGCATACTTGCGTGGTCTGACCATAGCCAACTTATTTGAAACATTGAAGAGGCGTTGCTCTTTGCCGTACCCTACAGACAACCCACCCTATTCTTACTTTGCCCAGAAATTGTTCAGCGTCCTTTTCGGTCAAGTCAATTATGGCCATGCGTTATGCTCTATGGTTTTCTGGTGTCAGCACCGCTTTGCATCGCAGAATGCTTCCTTATTGTCGGCCTCTGCTCCAAATTTGACCAGTATGTGGCCCGACCGCGTTGGTCGGAGTGTTTTAATGGCAGTGTTAGTGTCTTCGGGTCTTACGTTTCCCCTTATGTCCCAAAGCAGCTCCGAATAGAATCGGCCATCTTGGGGTTTTACCAGCTGTGTTTGTTGCCGGGGTCTTCGTTTGGGCTTCCCTCCTGTTTTGCATCAGGTCTAGTTTCTTGTTGGGCATCCGTGCGAACTTTACTTTCTGGCACTTTTTAAAGGATTTTCAGTGCGGCTTTCTTCGCTCCTTTTGTAAGACTGTCTGGAATCCTTGATCTGGTGCTTCACGCCCATCAAATGCCTCTTTCTTCCATCTTTTGTTCCGATCTCCTTTGATTGGGGTAGACGCCATTCTTTTATTGATTTTTTATGGTGGGGCTATCTGCACGTAGCCTTAAGATTTCGCCCCCAGCGCTTTTTTAGCCTTCTGCTCTTCTCCGGCCTTCTGGTCCTCTTTGGCTTTTAACAAGCTCCTCCAATAATGCCTATGCAGTCTAGGAACTCCTCTAGTTCAAGGAGCCCATTCTTTACTACTTTGTTGATTTTTGGGGAGTCGCATGCAGATTGTATTCTTTTTAGAACATCTCCCGCTTGTCGGAATATCCTCTCTTCTTCATGTCACTGGGTGGCAATTGTACTTTGCGACCATCTTTGGGACAGGTTATCGCTTTTCGTTTCCAAATACAGTACTTCCGTCACATTTTCGACGTTGGCGATGCAATCACTCAAAGTCGCTTGATTTGCCTGGTCACTCATTTCTTTTCCTGTCGTAATCTCCTCATTGATTTTAGGATAGTTCTTTGTTCTGCCGGGATTTCGGACCCTTACATCGGTCGCTTCGGTAACGACCACAGCAGTGACTCTCAAATTCTCAACGTTCTTTATATTTTGCTCCACCACTCGAACACTTGAAGCATCCTGCAGAGTTTCCTGCTTTTCTTTTTTAGGGCACTCTGGCGTTCGCATAATTTTTTGCTGCACCCGAATGCCACAGGAATCTCAGTCCGGACCAGACTGTGTGTTAATCTCCGTTTTTCGTCATTGTATTATCTCGATGCACTATCAACATCGTTGTTATTATTTTCGATTTCTTTTTTTTTATTTTTTTTTAGTGTTTTTGGCTGCTCCAGATTTAATGGGTCCCGCCTTGGAGCTGCTATCTCCGTTCGTGTGTGTAGTCGCCTTTTTGGTCCCATAGTTATCTTTGCAGAGCAGGGAGGCCATGCGAGGGTTGGTATAAGCCCTTATGGGGCAAGTGCTCAGAGCCAGACCTGCGCTAATCGGGAGTCCGTCTCAACCGAATCTACACCACGAACCCAATGGTGCGAACTTTGAACGTACTTCGAGGCCTGCCAAGGTTTTACCGGGACGGAGACAGTATGATAGTTGAATTGGAACCGTTCACACATGAGTGTCACCTCGGCGATACTGTGCAAAGCAACTAGGTCCAAACCATCACATCCACCAGTCCAAAGCATCAATTCTAGTTCGTTGTCCAAAGCGTAAGCCAGATCCAATCAGGGTCGTTACCTGTCATCCAAGGAGGGAACCTCACGGCACCCCCCACATCCTCGGATCCGTGGGGGCGGCGCTCCCTAAAGAATGCTAATCTCCAAGAGTGCTCTTGTCGACCAGCATTCGCTCTGTGAAAATTTCCTTGAGTATGTGGAGGTGAAACTCCCCAAAGAACGCTAGCCTCCAAGAGTATTCCTGTCGGCCAGCTTTCCCCTGCCTTATGTTTTTTTCAAAACCAATCAGAAAATGTTTGTTTGTTTTTTATAATGTAGGCACATATCTAAAGTTTTGTTTTACATAGTTTTGAAGATCAATTCAGTTAAGTGGCATCCCCCATTCTCCATACACTAAGTAAACCGGTTTCTGGCATTTATCCTAACTCTTGCCAGCATATCAGGTGCTATATTGGCAATTTCTTCCTGGATATTTGTCGCCACATCTTTTAGAGTCCTGAATGGTTCATATCAACACGGGATTTCAAAACATCTCATTGAAAAAATTCACAAGGGGCCAAATCGGGGATCTTTAGTGGTTATTAACATATGATATTAAAATTAGTTTCATTTCAAAACTAAATAAAATACCTAGTTCAATTCACTTAGCATAAACTCAATAACACATAAATAAAGAGTTTTCCATTAAGGACATAACAAATTGATTGTGAGGCGTGTTGTGTGGCTAGTGGCATTGTTTTGTTGAAATTATAAGGAAAATGTCGACTTTAACAAACGTTTTGACATTAACAGTTTGTTAAAAAAGTTTAAGAGTGCGTTCATATAAAGATGTGAAATTGTAACGTCCTGAATAGAAAACCATATACGAACTCCCAATTGCCTGTTTTTGTGTAAAATTTTATATAAATACGAATCAAATGTATTGAAGTATTAAGTATTCATTCAGCCTTTGCATAGGAAGAAACCTGTAAGTTCCATTCCTTTATTCGTCACTAGTAGAAGGAAAAATTTTCACCGCTCGAGAAATCTGCGGACTGTCAATTAACGTTCAACAGAAAAATTGATAAATTAAGTATTTTTTATCAGAATATCAGGGGACTTAAAACTAAACTCTAAGATTTGATAATAATGACGATATTATCTGCATCACAGAATCGTGGCTGATTGATTGGTTTTGATATCTCTTTTATACTCGTACACAAAATTTTTCGTCGTGATCGCGATACATCTAAATCTGATGCTGGAGGAGTTTATATTGGAGTCAAACACTCCTACGATGAGCGCTTACAGATTCTCAACATTCCATCACTCAAAAAATAGGAGAGCATTCTTAGGCCTGTGTTGCTTATTTAAATTCTATTACGGTATTCTTTCATCCAACCTTCAGGAAAGGCTTTATGTATGTTACGTCCCACCTCAAGAACGCGTTTAGCCGACATATTCATTGTGTCCATTGCTCGTACCGATATTTATTTTTATTCATTTTTAGTACGCGTATCACGTCATTACAATGAGCTCCAGCTGAGTCCCGTGCCATACACCTTAAACACTTTTAAAAGTATATTACATAATATTCTCCTTAGCTTCCAATAGTTTATTAGTATTTTATATTCTTGTCACTTTGATTTGTCGCACGTATTATATTCTACAGGGTTATCCATTTCATGGTAGGAAAGTATAACCCTGCCATTTGACATCTGTCAGAATTAAATGTCATCCAAAGCCGGTTTTTTAGTTGAAGGTTTGCGATTTAGAAAAATGGGTCGTTTAATAGTCGAAGAACGTGTTAAAATTATTAAATTTTATGATAAAAATGGTGATTCTGCTATATCAACATTTAGGGCTTTACGAGCCGATTAAAGTTGACATAATCGACCTACACAGCAAACAATTTCGAACACAGTGAGAAAATTTGAAAAGACTGGATAGGTTATTGATGCTGCAAGGCCTGTGCATCATCGCAACGTTCGTTCTGCAGAAAATATCGCTGTCGTTGCTCAAAGTGTGGAGGAAGACCCGATCGATTCTTTGATGTGTTCAACATTTAGGCTTTTCTTACGGCTCATTGTGGCGGATTTTGCATTTGGATTTGCATCTCCATCCATACAAAATCCAACTCACTCAAGAATTTAAGCCTCAAGACTATACACAATGCAAAATCTATGCTAATTGGGTGATTGAACAATAAACCATCGATTACGATTTTTCGAACAAAATTTTCTTTAGTGATGAGGCTCATTGTTCGCTCAGTGGTTACGTAAATAAACAGAATTGCCGCATATGGGGCTCTCAAAATCGTCAAGTGATTGCAGAAAGGCCGTTGCATCCGGAAAAAGTGCCCGTTTGGTGTGCATTATGGTCTGGTGGTGTTATTGGCCCGTATTTTTTTGAAAGCGATCAAGGAAGAGCCATAACAGTCGATTCTGACCGCTATGGACGGATGTTAACCGATTATTTTTGGAGAAAAATTGAAGAATATGATCTGGAGAGCATGTGGTTCCAACAGAACGGAGCCAAAAGCTACACAACACAGGTTAATCGAGCACTTTTGCAAGAGAAACTTCCAGGATGCGTAATTTCGAGATTGAGTGTATCAATTGGCCTGCAAGATCCTGCGACCTAGCACCTTTGAATTTCTTTCTATGGGTCTATGCGAAAGATCGTGTTTACGCAAACAATCTTCAAAATCTTGAGCAATTGAAAACCAACATTCGTGAAGTTATGGCCGAGATATTGCCAGAAATGTGACCAAAAGTCATTGGAAATTACCTCAAAAGGGTTGAGGCCTGTAAGAGGTCCCGCAGAAAACATTTGAATGATGTTGTGTTTCACATATAATGGCAAAATTCAATCTTTATATTGAATAAAAAATTTTGTTACCATCTGAACATTTAATGTGTTTTCTTTAGCTTTATTTTTCCAAGCGTAAAATGGATAGCCCTATATTATATTTCATTACCTATTTTGTAATTGGATTCATGGATCTGTAAAATAGCAGCGAAAGGTAGTAAGTAATTAATGTTCTTTTTGAATTTGACAAATATTATGAATTTATATATATTTACTTGCATTAAATTTGGTGTAATAAGTGCAAAAAAGTGTTTCAAGCCGAAAGTGTGAAGTCTGGCTCGCGTGTCTACTTGTAGAATTATTGCGAAAGTGGCAGGACTTTGGGTTGATTTACGAGCGCCATGTGGAAGTGTCCGTAACTACCCTTGTGGAGTAAGAACGCGAGGCGTGGTAAAGTACGGGGAGAAAATTTGAAATGTTAGCCAGGGTTTGGTAGGATTTGGTTTTCCTTGCAAATTCAATTGAAGGTGGTAATTATTTTCAAGGTTAGGCCGATGCAAACCTCTCGACTCAGTTCTCGCTTGGCGATCTCATTTGGGGCCCACTGGCAAAGCAAGTGGCGCACAACCCCTCTTCGGTGGGCTTACCGGGTCCAAGGAATAGCGAGCGTAGTAACCGTCACGGAGTTCAAGGTGATATTGTCTACATCACGCTTAACCATATGATTATTAGCAAATTTTTTATTTAGTACCCATCATAGCTAGATGGGCTGATAGTCCAACAACAGTATACGAAGCTCAAAGTCAATGCCGCCAACGAAGTTTGAACTTGGTAATCAGTGCGCAAGCGGAGTAACCCACTGCTCCACATGGTCTAGAGTTTATGTATTTAGACTAAGATATTTTAAGTTAGCTTTTAAGGATAGAATAAGTTAGTTGAAGCTTTCAAGTTTTCAAAATATTTATTAATGAAAAATTAGTAGCTAAGCCCAAAGTTGGGCATCATATTTCAAGAACTTCCTTAATCCTCCCAACAGCTCCACAACATCGGAGCCTATAGGTGTTTCTAGAAAGTTTCCATTGGCCCCATCAACTCTGGATGAAGTTTGTTTCTCCATCAAAGCCGAAAACAATAATAAAGCGCAGGCATCAATGAAATTTCAATAGAGGTCATTAGATATGCTGACAGCAGTGTTCATAAGGCTATTCATAAAGTCATCCAGCACATTTGGCAACAAGAACATATGTCGAAAGAGTGGAGCCAATCTATTTTATATCTTATCCGCAAAAATGGTGACATGTTACAGTGCGAAAAGTATAGAGGCATATGACTCCTTTGTATGGCGTACCAAATATTTTCAAAAATAAAATTGGATCATACGCCAACAGTATTATTGGGGAGTATTAAGGTGGTTTTAGTAAATTGACAATAGACCAATTGTTCACAGTCAACCAGGTTTTTGAGAAACGCTGGGAGCTCAACATAGACGTACATCAAATTTTCGTCGACTTTAAGCAAGCATACGGCAGTATTGATCGTAACGCACTGCACCAAATAATGCTTTGTTTTAGTATCCCAGCCAAATTAGTCCGTCTTGATAAAATAACAATGACGACGACGACGTCTCAAGCCCGCATTAACAACAAACTCACCGATGCCGTTGACTTAAATATCGAACTAAAGCCGGGAGATGGGTCGGCCCCACTGCTATTCAATTTTGCTCTGGAATACAAAGCTACCTGTTGATACACGAGGTTAAATTACTATACAAGTTTAGTCAAGTAGTAGCCTATGCGGGTGACATCAATATTATCTCACGGTCATTGACGTACGCCAAAGAACTCTTCCTGAAACTGGACAGCGAAGCAAAACTAGTAGGGCTACAAATCAATGAGAATTAAACAAAATGCATGACGCAGTCAAAGAAAAGTATCTCAAATGTCCAAAGTATCACACTTGGCTAATGCAATATCAAAAATGTGGGCACATTTATGTATTTAGACGTTTAAATAATGAGTGCCGATAATGAAGGAAACAAAATAGACAGAAGAATACAGTTCGCAAATAAAATATTTTTTTCAGTTTTGACGATCTTGAAGACCAGCTGCATACACAGGAAAACAAAGCTCCAAGTATACTAATTTGTGATAAGACCTGTGTAATGCTATGGGTGTGAAACATGGACCCTAACCCAAGCATCCGCAAACATATTGAACGCCTTTGAGCAGCGGGCCCTGAGGCAAATAACCGGAGCGAAGCAAGACGGGGACCAATGGTGAATTCGATACAACCATGAGCTGTATGAAATTTTTGACGAGCTAGAGTTCTCAATAATCGTAAGACTGCGGAAGCTGCAATGAACTGGCCACATGAATCGTATGAACAAACAGCGGATATCCGTAAAGGCGTTTATTGGGAGAACTGTAAGCGATAGACTAGTGAGGAAACCGAGGAAACGCTGGTCTGACCCGGCCGACGAAGACAGTTCATCGCTGCTCGGATTTCAAAATTGAAGGACGCGGTTACTGACCGGAGATAGTTGTAGGCGCTCATCCAGGAAGCGCAGGCCTGAGAGGGGCTGGAGTGCTACGAAGCAGAAGCTTAAAGTTAATCCCAGGATGAAATCAATTATATTCCTGACCACTGGCTCAAGCCCTCATATCTATGTAAAAAAGAATATATAAGTAAATGAAATAAATATATTTAATTAGTTACTTCCAATTTCCTCGCATTTTACTTGCACTGAGATAGCACTTTTGCGCTTTGCACTACAATTTACTCGTACAGGAAAATCTCTGGAATCTTTTCGAGATCTGATGAAAATTTTAGTAAAAGGAAATGCATTTGGATTTTGAATAGGCTTACTCTTAAAGCACTCTGATGTTAGATAAATTCTACTCTTGACTTAATTCTACCACAGCTATGTTAATTTATTAAAAATTTAACATGATTTTGATTAAATAAGAGAGTATGATATATCACCTCGAATTCCGTTACGATCTTGGAATGAGATACTGTTGCGAATTCCGGTGTACCGGCATTTTCTCATTTGCAAATTCTAATTGCCGCCGTACTTATAACCTTTTCCTCTGTATATTTACTTATTTTTATCAACATTTAACAGTGTGCCTATAATTTTTAATTCCCCATCATCTTTATCCTACTCTCTTATTCTATTTTTAACTACAATAAATAATAATATAATAATAACTTTACTTTTCCCACCAACAACACTCCATTCATTACTGCCCATTAACAAAATTTCATTCGATACATTTTCCTTAACAAAACTAATTCCTTCCTGCATACTAACTAATTTTATTCATCAGCTCCCGCTAACGAATTTATTTTTCATAAGTACTAATAAAAATTTATCAAAGTTTCCCTACTAACAAATTCATCTCAATGCCCATTAAGAAAGGTGCATAGTTGAAGTTGCTAGTTCAATAAATGGGAAATCAACAGAAGGTGGCTCCGTTGGTAGCGTCGTGGATTCTCGACAGAGGGTCCATGTGGGACCCTGGGTTCAAGTTCTCTGGGCGCAGGAGGACACTCTTTTTGGAATATCGGCAATAGCAATTGTTTCTGTATATATATATATATATATATATATATATATATATATATATATATTAATATATATATATATATATATATATATATATATATATATATATATATACATATATATTAATATATATATATATATATATATATATATATATATATATATATATATATATATATATGTATATATATATATGTATATATACATATATATATATATATATATATATATATATATATATATATATACATATATATATATATATATATGTATATATACATATATAGATATATATATGTATATATATATATATATATATATATATATATATATATAAATATATATATATATATATATATACATATATATATATGATGATTTGCATCTAACCAAACGCTATCATGATTATGCAAATCGCCATATATGCAAAATGGAAATTTTCGCAGTTGTCGATATGGAAAAGGTGTGTGGATAGCGGAATCAAAGTGTGATGAACTTCGATTACGTTACCCAGATGCGGCAGATTACATTACCAAGATTTGAGGGCATTCGGTTTTTGGCTTGCAGAGAAAGAATAGTTCATTTGCAGTTTCGGTGAAAGTTTGGAGTGAAATTCGTGAGAAAAAGTCTTGGTTTGAGATTCGGGAAGTGAGTTTTCAATTCGGGGAAAAGAAGTTTTTGATTTCGTAGTTTGGGATAGAAGTTTTTACTTTTCGGTCAATTTTTGGGCTGTGAGGGAAGTGGTGATCAACGATAGTGGAGGATGGAAACAAATAGTTTTTATGAGAAGATGGAGTAAAGTGTGAAGACGAGGAAATAAAGGGAATAAACGAAAGCTAATGAAAATTAAATTTTAGACGAATGAAGAGGAGAGGGAATAGTGTGAGACAATTTTAGACAAATAAAGTGAAAAAAAAGAATAATGTGATGTGAAGAACTAGTGATTCTAGCATTAATTGAACGATATAATATAGAGTCCATCGATATAATATTGAGTCGTGCTAAAGAAACATATTGTTTGTTTCCTATCAGAAGTAATTAGTTTGTGATCAGACGAACCATTTCTTTTTTTTGGTAAATTATTTTTTTCTATTTCAAAACCATAATCTACGAAAACTTAAAAAAAAGTAAAAGTGACAGTAATTGATTTAAAAAAAATTTTATTGTTCGAAAATTTCAAGGAGCTGGTACGCGGATTGTTGGCCGTTTATTTTATTTAGTGTTTCATTATTTTTGCTGAAGAAAAGTTAATTTAGTTTTTATAGATTTTATCAGTCCCCATTCCAGTTGCAGGGCACTCCGCAGCTTCAAAAGAAAGGGTGAGTAATTATTTCTTTTTCTGATTTGTCTGCGTGAAATTGAATTTTTTTCTCTTTTGGCGATTTTTATAATTTTCTTGTAACTAAATTATTTTGGCCTAATTTTATCAAAGCGGTGGTATAAGCTTTAACTATGGACGTGCGGTCTCACAAGCCGCTTGCTGTTTGTGATTCTCGTGCCCCCTCCTCCCGCGTACCCCACGCGTATGCCGAACTCAGTAGCTTTGGTTTTAGCGGCGAAACGACCGTTGAGAGTGAAGGTTACGTCGCCGGCTGAATTTTGCGTGGGTAATTTCGCTTTATATTTTGAGTGCGGTCGGTGAAACCGCGCGTCCACATTTGTGCTATAAATTGACGCTGACGGTGATTTCATTTGTTTTAGATTTTGTAAACTAAAATGTCAAAAAACGGTCAACCAACGACTGCAGGCAAACGAATATCGAGCTCATCGACTCAGAGAGCCAGTAAAATATTGCGTTTAGATGATCCTTCTTTTGAAGACGAGTTTCAACGATTGCTTCAAGAATCAGATCAGTGTGACAGCGATGGGGATGTTGATGATTGTTTGTTTTATGAAGTTGACATTGAAGAAAATCACTCGAGTGAACAAGAGATTATTGAAGAAAGTGGTAGTACTACCAGAGTTGACGGTAACATAAGGAGATCAGATAGTGAAAGCTCAGATGACGACAATATACTTATAGCAAAGCTACGGCCCTCAAAATATTACTATGGTAAAAATCGCTTCAAATGGGCTACAGAACCACCTTCCAGAAGAGTTTGCACTCCACAGCATAATATAGTGTTGAACAGATCTATTCTGCACCTGACTGAAGACGAAAAGAAAGATCTTATCAGTATTTGGAATAAACTTTTTGGTGATGAAATGCGACAAACAATTTTGACATGGACTAACTACAAAATTGCTGATTTTAGAGCCAAATTCAAACGACAAGACAGATCAGAATTAAAAGAAATGGACATGATAGAACTCAATGCCTTCTTAGGATTATTATACTACTCTGCCGCTCTGAAATCAAACCACGAATCTACCAGTTTTATATTTGCTACTGATGGAACAGGTTGTGAAATATTTAGGTGCTGTTTGCCAGAAAACAGATTTTTAGTTCTTCTGGACTGCCTACGTTTTGACAACCCAGCAGATCGCGCTGAGAGAATAAAGACCGATAAACTGGCCGCTATTTCTGGAATATTTGATAAATTTATCACTAATTCTCAAAAACTATATCAACTCAGTGAACATGTTACAATTGACGAGATGCTAGTGGAGTTTCGTGGAAGAAGCCACATGATTTCGTACATGCCTCAGAAACCCGATAAATATAGCCTACTTATTCGTGTGCCTTGTGTGATGCGAAGACCTTTTACTTTTATAATGATTATTTATATTCAGGAAAAGGTAGCGATGGCGCCGGACTATCAGCTGACGAGAAAACATTTCTTGTTCAATGCGTGCTACGCTTGACACAGCCGTTAAAAAGAACCAATCGTCACGTGACAGCAGACAAATGGTTCTCGTCTATTGAACTTGTAGATGAATTTCCTAAGCGTAATCTAATGGCTCTGAAAAAGAATAAAAGAGAATACCGAATTTATTTCAGGCACAGACGCCTAGAGGGATTGATTCAACTTTATTTGGTTTTATGAACGACAAAATTATGTGTTCTTATGTGCCAAAGAAGAATAAAGCTGTGCTCCTGATATCATCTATGCATCACAATAATACCATAGATGAACATACAACGAAACCCGAAATGATATTATTCTATAACTCCACCAAAGGGGAGGTTGATGAAACGGACAAAAAATGTTCAATTTATTCGAGCAGTCGCCAAACAAGAAGGTGGCCTATGGTGATTTTCCACAGAGTTCTGGACTTGTGTGGAATTAATGCCTACACTTCATTCAATCAACATTAAGACAAAGAACTAGAAAGAGGGAAACGTCTGAAGAAATTAGCACTACCCCTGGTGGTTACACATATGCAAAGACGAGTTATAAACACTCATTTGCCAAAAGAATTAGTTATGACGCTGAAACGAGTTTTGGGCCCTGATATGCCATCCCAAGAGCCACCAAGTGAAGAAAATATAGTTCCTAAACGTAAGACGTGTAAACTATGCCCACCAAAGATAAAACGAAAGACGACCCACACTTGTGTTGGCTGTAAACAGCCAATATGCCTACAATGCTCTAAGCCGCTATGTAAAGACTGCCAATTAATATGATCAAGTAGGACCCTTGTCGAAATTTTTATGTTTAGTTTTGAGAAGATTATGTTAAGTTATTTATGTTTTTTGTTCTTTATATTTTATTGTAAAAGAAGTAAAACAAACTAAAAAAGTCATTTTCCTGTGGTAATATACCTATAAAGTGATCTCAAGCTAATAAGTCTGAAAAGTGCCGTTGATTGTTATATCGTTAGATTTAGTTTAACATAAATGAATTTTTCATTAAAATTACATCTTTTATTTACATTTAGTAAAACTTTTAAGGGATAAAAACAAAAAATGATACAATACTTACTCATCCAGTTAGAAACCAGCCCGTAAAGATAGCGGTGTAACAAAAATGGAACGTCCATAGTTAAAGGTTAAATTAACTTACAGAATTTAATGTGTGTTCATTACTTATTATTATTTTTGTGTTCCATACTTAATTGAAGTGATATTGTTAAAGCACAATTAAAATTTTTAAATAAAAAACGGCCATAGAACACTAATAATATTAAATTATCATTTCTTAAAATGACCTCCCCCTTTCCCGACCTTTTCCTTTCGTGTTATTACTATATGTAAGGTGGCTCAGCACAAGCAGAGGGTGTTCCGGAAGTCCCACGACACGACTGAGCGCTAGCCGACCTCAGTATGCCACCCCGGGTTACTCACCCCTCTGCTGAAACATAATGTCTGCAACTGCGGTGACTTCCGTGGTCGCAACAATACTTTAAAAATAAATCCAAACACCAAGGTTCGGATTTGGACTGTTGTGCGATAGATTTTTATTACTAAAGTTATTATTCCGTAAGAGTATTCATTCCTCCACTGATGTTCACTTTGCTTCTAGCTTTAATAGTTTGACCACTCAGCACCTAGGAACCATTAGCCTTTTTTTACTAGCCCGAATACAAATTCTCCTGCCATTTAGAATTGATCATAAGCTTGGACATATTTCAGTTGTTTGTCAGTCATTAATATTATACTTATAACGTTTTAGTTTTATCAAAAAATACTGGCTGTTTTCATCAGCAAAAAAGCTTATTGCGGCTGGGTCGGCTCCATGACTGCTGCTGTATGATGTCAATGCAAGTATAATGCGTTCCTTTTCTTTGCATAATTTATCATCATATCTATGTTGAATTTAATGACGCTCTTCATTAGAAGCAAAATAAACACATCTCTTAAGGGTACAAGAAATACAAGGTGGGCCAGAAAGGCGTACGATTTTAAAAACACTCTTGCGTTTGAAGCTTTAGAGAGGGGACTGCGCGGGTGGTGGCGTTAAGTAGCTCGGTTCTCGGAAATTTAGTCGCGATGGATCACTTCACCGGAGCGCAACGTGCATTCTGCGTTAAACATTATTAAAAATCACAATTCGTGCGCTATTGTTCGGCGTTTATTTCGGCGTGAGTTTGGATTACATGACCTAAATCAGTGTCCGAAAGAAAGTGTGATTCGATCGTGGGTTAGAAAGTTCGAAGAGACTGGTTCGACTCTCAAACAGAAGCCTGCAGGACGCCCAAGGTCAACAAGAACGGAATTATCGGACCCTACTTCTTCGAAAAAACAAGGCCAATTTGTCACTGTAAATTCTGACCGATACATAGCCATGTTAAGGGATTTTTTCTTTCCACAACTGCAACAATTTGAAGCCTATAATCGTGTGACATGGTTTCAACAAGATGGCGCGACATGCCATACAGCTAATGCCTCTTTGGCGGTCGTAAACGAGATGTTTGCTGGGAAACTGATATCGCGCCGAGGTGACATTACATGGCCTCCTAAAAGTCCGGATCTGACGCCACCGGACTTTTTTTTGTGGGGATACCTAAAAAGTAGAGTCTACACCAATAACCCAGCCACGATTAACCAGTTGAAGACCAATATCCGGGAAGAAATGGCAGCTATTCCCCGTGCAATGTGCCAACGAGTTTTTGCCAATTTGAGGGTCAGATTCGAAGAATGTTTGCAGCGGGATGGTGCACACCTGGATGACGTTATTTTTAAGAAATGAATTTCCCAGATATCAGTTTTTATAGAAATAAAAATTTGTATGTGAATTGTACTCAGTTTTTTTTTAATGATTTTTTCAAATTCGCAATTCTTTCTGGCCCACCCTGTATAAATTCAATGTTGCTGTCGGAAAACATTTCCATATGAAGAACATGTTCCCTGTTAAATTGTAAATAAATTTTGTTTATTAAATTTATAAATAAATTTTAATTTCCGAACAAAATTAAATGCTTAAAGCATCAAAAGTTAAAGTTTCGATTAATACTCGAGTTTTCATTCCCAACGACATTAATTTTCGAGTCTAGTTCAGACGGCAAAGTGTAAAAGCACAAAAGTTAACAAAAATACATGTTACCAAAATAGTTATATTCTCTAAAATTACGCAAATGTAATTTTCCGCCAAATAAAATGAAAATATTTAATTTGCAAAAGAGCGAATATGCATTTACATAAACCAAATCCTTACATATGAAATCAACACCAAGGCTCATGTTCATGCAAAAGACCCACATTCGTGAGTTTTAATATTTGCATATACATTTTCATAGTATATGCTAATCCTGTGTAAGCTAATGTTACTTATTCCAAATTTACTTTGTCCAACTAACACGAATAACGCATTTAGAATATTGTCCTGGCGAGTAGGACCAACTCGTACACAAGTTTTGTGTGTAAAATTTGTCCACACGAGCCGTTATTATAACAAAAGCATTCATAAATTTATTTCGCAAGATTGTCCGAAACCGCATTATGTCCACGGTGGCGCGGTGGGCAAATGAGTCTGGGACAATTAAAAACAGGACAGCAGATAAATTTCACACAAACGCTTGCCAAGGGTGACAGTCGAGAGGATTTTTCAATTGAATTTATGATAACGTGCTCCAAGCAAAAAATCAGGACATTATCAAATCAGCGACTCAATGGGCTGTTGATGGCTGGCCAGGGTGCTCCACGACAAATGGGAAGTGCGTGAGCATTTTCCACGAATGTTACCTTGCGACACCTAATATAATGTTCTTTCTGAGATAAGCCAAGTACAATAGAAAGGTTTCCGGAGAAATTCATTTGAAACTTTTTCCATCTCAAAATACAAACAATTTGTCAATTGCAAGTCCATCCATCTTGTTTTGATGAAACATTTTCGAATTGGAATTGTTCTCGAAATCTTTTTGGACGACTATCATGGTTCAGGGCTTTAAAGACAAGGTTTAGTTTGAAGCGTTGGTTGCATAATGCAAAATGAATTTGTTCTCTACTACAGTGCAAAGGTTTTCCTAGAATATTATTGCAGCGCGAAAAGTAATAAAAAAATTAATTTTTCCAGATAAATATTCTGAAAGTACATATGCACGCAAACCGTTAATCTGGTTTTTTACCGAGCACAAAGGACTTTACAACAATAATACTTTTATATTCATACCCAAAACTAACGATGTCGGATGTTAGCAAGCTTTTGCATGGCGTTTTCCCGCAGGAGCGCGATGGCTGCACCGAATTTCCCATCTATTCAATGTGTGCGAGGATGCGTTTGTTATTTTAGAGAAATGTGAAGGTTTTAACAAGATGGAATGTTTTTATGTGTATTGTGTATTGCTTGCAGCTCGGCAAGATTCCATTAAGATTCAACGAAAGCTTTGTTTGCATGAAAATTGTGAACAAAAAAATTTGTCGGGTCTTACCCGGAAAGCTTAAATCTAAAATTAATTGAAATTTCCAATTACCTAATGGATCCACACGGAATATAATCTCGGCGGCTATTTGCTCGTAGCTTACTGCAAATATAATCCAAAGGACGATGTTTATTTTCATTATTGCTGCCACCGCGCCACGTGAGATTGTTCGATTGCTACTGCTGATTGCTTTCATTTTTCCCGACTCGGTCAACAAGCTTCCAATACAGTATCGATGCACGAGTTTTCCTGGAAGTCACACTAAAACCACTATCACAAGCAAGTAATTCACGGAAAGTGTGGTTGTTTCTACTCGAATCAAAGCACATGTAGCCCGAGCATAAGCTGTTATAACACACAAAATTTCGCACTGATAAAATTTGAGAGATTTCACCGACAACGATGATGAGAATCACCACATGACCGTTATGAATGGCGTGTACTTGCACAGGATTCTCGATCGCAAGATACTCCCAAGTCCTGCGTGCTGATTTAACTCCATATGATGATTGGCACCAGGATTCCACGTATGTGCAAGTTGCAAGTCCGGAATGTGAACCACCAGGACTTGTGGGTTTGATGGACTCGAACGTATTCTAATCGCCGTCGAGCAATTTACAGTAGCTCCTGTTGGGTTCACTGGGAGCATGTGACCAGGATATTAAATGACCTTAAAATGTGGTTCAACATTTTTGGTTTAATTTGATCAACGATGCAAACCTATTTGAGTAAAATGTAATATAAAGACACATGCATATATGAAAGATTTCTTGTGCTGATGAATTATTTGAATGGCTGCACCAAATTGAGTTCTATTAAGTGTAATTTCGCCAAACCGCATCATCTATAGTAATATTTATTCATATGGGGTATTTTCACTTAAACAAAAGATTAACCAACGCGGGGGCTCAACACATTTCCAATCACAGAAATTCCGTTTATCATTTAAAGGAAGGAGAACGGGAATCAAGATTCAAAATTAATTCCGTAGTGAAAATTATACCTTCAAATCAGTTATCATAATACTGAAATGGAATATTTAATTAGCATGTAATTAATAAGCTAACTCTTTGTTCGGGGAACTGGAATTAAATGGTCTGTTAGCCCATGCATGAACAAATTTTTTTTAACTAGCACAATAAGTAGTAGATTGGTGAGCTGTTTTAGGGCTAATTATTTATCGTTCAAAATTAAAGATGATAATAAAAATGAATATAATATCAATTACATTCTGAAAAATCAAATTGCAGGTTTCTGGTACTGTAGAAAGATAAAGATGTTTATTTCAACACCAATCTCAAAATTAGTAGAGCCAAGCTACATCTTATCATTGCTAAGAAAGATCCTTTAAAGAAGCTTAGTAACATTGAAAAATAGAGAGACTTGGAAAACCAGTTGAGTAGGAAGGACTTTTCTGTTGAAATTGAGTAGGAAGGACTTTCCTGCTGACATGAATCGATAAGTTGAATTCTACATTTGTTGCTTTTATAAGGAATATATACACAAGATATATTGGTATCGTAACAGTTTCACTCAATTTGAATATATTTCTTTTATGAAGGTATTATGTCAAATATTTAAGTTTTTATCAGTTTTTTGGCTCGTATTTCTATGTATCTTAACTATTTGATTATAAACTCCCCATAATTATAAATAGACTGTTAAGTATACAGGCTGAATTTGCGCTTGCTAGTTGTTAGATTTGCTTTATGTACGACGCTGAATCTGTTCTATGAAATTTTAAACTTTTGAGGGCTTTGTCAAATGAATTTTAAAACACAGATTAGTTTCGCATTCTTCAGTTCGTTCCCATGGCCATCCGTATGTATCACAGCAAATTTCCTCAGAAACTATACAAGTTAGAAAATTCAAACTTTGTAAGAAGGTTGGAAGTAGTGTTCTCTCAAAAATTTAGGTCTAATAGAAAATTTGAAAAGTGTTATAATGAAGTGACCCTTAAAAATTTTATTCAATAAGATTGGTCGAGTAAAGTATTAAATGCAAGGTCTTGATTAGGACTTTTAAAAACTTCAACAAAAAGTCAGATCATGCATCAGGAGCTCCAGGGGGAAGCAACAAGTATAAAAAAGTTGTGTGCTATAGGGCACAATATGGAACACGGTAGAATTAGATAAACAACATCTCATTGAATACACACTATTATTTGGTTAAATGAAAGCAAACTATGAAAAATACTGCGCTCAACAGAGTACTCGGCAAAATTGAATAAACATTAGCTCGATGTATGTTATTCACACCATCTGCTGGTAAATCAAACCTAAACCATCAACAATGCACTCATCAAGAATACATAGCGAAAACCCGCGAACGTTTGTGACGGCATGAAGTACACAACAATCTGTATTCTGAGCAGGACTATTTACAGCCAAAAGCAACAACAAAAACATCTGAAAGTGTGAACAGCCAATAACGTTTGTATTCATCATTCTTTTTTAGTGCCTCAATTAAGGCAGATCAATTAGAGGTAATCCCCTACGTTTGCATGTTAGACCATGGTCGAAACGCTGAATTACTGCACTTTTCAAGAAAAGTAAATCCTATTTTCAATTACTGGAAGAAACGTTATAAAAAAAAACGTGACGCTTTTTGCTTCAAGCCGGCCAATGGCAACGATGCTAAATATTATGAGCAGGCAAACACACCGTTTTCCACTTTGCGTTCAAATGCATATTAATTATAAGTGTTATCATCAAGTTTCAATCAGCCAGTGGCATTGTATACAAATGGTATGCAGCACACATGGAAGACACACCAGTATCTCACAAACAAGTACAAAACAGCCAGCGGAAAGTAACAATAAGTGTAGAAAGTGTGCGGGGAACACAGTAGTGACAGCAATGAGATGTACCTTGTGAGGAAGCGTAAGCCAGCCAGTTGTAAGCTGTAGAGAAAAGGATACTGTACACAACGATTTGTTCAAAAATGCTGCTTGCTCGTCTGAAAATCTATTTTCCCTAATTATGTTATGTTAATATCACTTTTTGGGTCTCTCCATTTGCATGCAAACGAGATGAAGAGACGAAGTAAAGCTTCTTTTGCACGTGCTCACCTCTTCAGTAGTTTTTTTTTGGGTGAAATTAGAGTAAAAGCTTGCCACACGATCTATTATGAGCGCTCAGTTGAGTTCTTGGGGTTCAGTTAGAATCAAATATTGTTAGCATGTACTGGACTGCCATCGACGCGGTGGTAGTGTTTCAGCAGTACACCAAGAGGGAACGATCATATTAGCTAGCAGTTATACTATATATTTAATGCTGAGGTGTGGGCTTAAGCCGTGAACTTTCATGAGCTTTAGGGCATACCACGCCGCTCAGCCACTGTGACAACCACTTGTCTCCTTGAATAAGTTCAATATCATCTTATCCCCTTGAACAACTGCAATATCATATTCAATCAATCATTTCGCTTATAAGGTAAATGATCAACATAATAATCAACGAAATAAAATTATTGCCTTAAAATAAACTCATATCTTTGCTATTCTAGTTCAGATGGATGTACATAGTAACAGGTGAGGTAGCATACAGGGCGATCGTTCTCTCTCTCTCTCTCTCCCGGGAGCTTTGATTTGTCAATAGGATACACATTATACCAAGCGCCCAGTGCGTGCCAATATACATAGGGTATACTGGCATTGTAACAATCCAAGCTGATTAGCAGAAAAGTGTCTTGCAATAAGGGCTTTCAAAGTTAATTCGAATTTAAAGCAACATTCATCAGATATCAAGAACTATTCTTGATTAATCTTTATTCATCATTTACTCTTAATTTAGTTTGAAATTTCCAGATCTGCTTATTATCGATTTAGTTGATTCGGAAGTCACCATAGCTAATAAAGTCAAATTCGCAAAAATATTAATATAATAAAATTAGTTTCAGAATGCCATATGGAAAAGCCTATTTTTAGGTTGGGAAATATATAGCATTGAAATATTTGTTCTTTTTGGCCCGCAGTAATGTTTACACAACGGTCGATTGAACCGATTTTTAGGATTTTGTAAAGCAATCCTTCAAAGCCCTACTAAAATTGCGACTTTGCGGTCCGTCCGTCCGCCCGTGTTGCACATCAATTATTCTCGCAAACTAGTTTATCTAGAAACATCAAATCTTGTACCTAGGTGTAAAGTGGCGCTCCTTTCAAAGTCAAACTACTAAAATTTTTTATACGGGATTTAAGGGGAATCTCCCCATATAGGGGAGTGGCCCATGAAAAAAAAAGTCTTCAAAGGCTGTCGATATGAGTATCAAATGACAGGCCTTATTGAGAATTTTTCAAAACAGATCTTAAACTGACATTTTTTGCTTCGAGGGGCGCACAGTGAGGGGAAATACACGAAAAATTTGTGTCCCCCCTGCGATTGGACACCTGTAATCTGAAAAATCTGAGCAAAATTTTAAAGGTAGTTGTTTATGGGTGCAACAACAATAAATCCCTTAGAAGTAAAAATTCGTTCAACTTTGTTAATGATAGTATGATAATCGAATTTCACATTTTCCCCAATCAAATTGTACAGATACCCTTAACTTCAACTAAATTCGATGTTTGAGTAGTCTTACAAAAGGGCGTAACACTATGTAAGTTTGATGGAAATTGAATGATATGCACGGAAGTTAAAGCCATTTAACATTTCTCCAACTACAACAACATGAACACTTGATTTTGGTATTTTATGGACTTTCCATCGAATCAGTCACTGCAGTTTTGATTCGACCTTCTTGAATTTTTCAGATAAGATCAATGACATAAATGTTTTTTTTGGAATTCATGATTTGAGTGATTTTTTTTTCATTCCAACAAATTGGCGACCATCGAAAAAAGAAGAATAATGAATTTTAATTTAAGGTTCATTTCTCTTTGACATGTCTTTTGACTTTATTCGTTGCTGGTGAGTGCATTTTGAAGAAGTTGGGTGCAAAACCGTTCTGACATGAGCGTAGGTCTGTCCACCCAACTTGTTTTAGGTTAATTTGTGTAGAGAAATTTTTCTATTGTGCAGATTATATACATATATATATACATATATATATATATATATATATATATATATATATATATATATATATATATATATATATATATATATATATATATATATATATATATATATATATGCACTACCGGCCAAAAGTTTGAGACCACTAATAAAAACTTTTGTTATTAGTAAATATTTTAGAAAATATTGGTGATAAATAGTTATTTGCACACCTGCATATTCTATTGTTCATAGAGATTGCCAAAAAGCTAATTCTTTTGTATAGAAGCCAAGGAGAGGGCAATAAACAAGCATTGTATCCACACATCAATGTTAGCCGCGAAAGAGGTAGGCCGACAGATCAATTGTTAAAAATTGATTACCTCATTACCGCAGCTGGCGCTTCTTTTTTTTACATCAATTTACAATACAATTGTTCTAAATTCTCAAAATATTGTTAATTATTATTTTAACCTTGCATTTGTCTGGTTATTTACAGTTATCCACAGTTAGTCTGATCTTGTGGTTCCTACAGTCAAGACATCTCTAAAATGGGAAAAGTTCTGGAAATTAGTGTTGAAACGCGATCTGCCATCGTTGTTCTCCACAACGAAGGCAAATCTGAACGTCAAATAGCGAGTCAACTCAAGTTATCGAAGACTTGTGTTCATCGCACTATTGTGCGCTACAAACAAACCGGCAGTAACCAAGATCGTCCGCGCTCTGGGAGACCAAGAGCTACAACTTCTAGTGAAGACAAATTTATTGCGGTGACCAGCAAGCGGAATAGACATCTGACAGCCCCAGAAATTCGTGTAGATGTCAACAAATCTCAGGAAAAACCTGTGTCAGTGTCTACAGTGCAAAGACGATTGCGAGACGCCAAGTTGTTTGGCCGCGTTGCTGTGCGTAAACCTCTGTTAAAACCGCAGAATAAAAAGAAACGGATGCAATGGGCCCTAACCTTCAGAAAAGTTCTTTGGAGTGACGAATCAAAATTTGAAGTGTTCGGGTCAAAAAGAAGAATTTTCGTCCGACGCTCCGCCGAAGAAAAGATGATGCCGCAGTGTGTAGTGCCGACTGTCATGCATGGTGGCGGATCTGTTATGGTCTGGGGTTGTTTCTCTGGCTATGGGATTGGAAATCTAGTCCAAATCAAAGGCATAATGAAAAAGGAGCAATATAAAGAAATTTTGGAGAAAAACGCCATTCCCTCCGGAATAAAGTTAATCGGCCGTGGATTTATTTTCCAACAGGACAATGATCCAAAACATAGCTCGAAATTATGTAGAAGCTATTTAGACAAAAAACAGTCGGAAAAAGTATTAGAAAACATGACCTGGCCACCTCAAAGCCCTGATCTTAATCCCATTGAACTTTTGTGGGAAGAGCCCGATCGAAACGTTCGGGAACAGTGTCCATCTTCACAGCAGGCCATGTGGAATGCATTGGAGGAAAGCTGGAATAATTTCTCGCAAGAGACTATAGTTAAATTAATTGCTCGCATGCCTAGATTAGTAAAAGAAGTCATAAAGTGCAAAGGAGGATATTTCGACGAAAAATCTGTTAAACTCTCTTGTGTGTATTTTGTTAAGAACACTGTATTCGTCAAGACTTCTTCTTTTTTTTTAGTTTTAAATCTTGTGTGTAAAATGATAAAAAATCCAGTTTTCCATAAAGTTTTAAATATCTTGACTTTTATTTGTTTTCTCATATTTTTTCATAGTGGTCTCAAACTTTTGACCGTATATATATATATATATATATATATATATATATATATATATATATATATATATATATATATATATATATATATATATATATATATATATATATATATGTGTGTATAATATCTATATAATCTATATATATACATATATATATATATATATATATATATATATATATATATATATATATATATTTGTCATTTTTCGATTGAATATTTCTTTTATTTAAAATGTATTCTATTTAACAACATATTCTCCATTATTATCTATGACCTTTTGCCATTTTTTGGGAATAGCCATTATTCCAACTGTGTAGCACTTCTGTGGTTTATCGGCGAAAAACTTGGCCAAGTGATTTTGACAGTCCCTTTTTGCAGTGAATTTCTTTTCATTAAAGAAGTTTCACAGAGATCGAAACAAATGGTAGTCTCATGGTGCAAGGTCTGGAATATACGGTGGCTGCATCAAAACTTCCCAGCCAAGCTCCGTCAATTTTTGCCAGGTCATCAAAAATGTATGTGATCTGGCATTGTCATGATCAATTCTGGCTGGTTTTTCGAATTGCTTGTTGCAATCTGGTTAATTTCTCACAGTGCAGACCCGGGTTGAGTGTTTGGCCAGGTTCTAGTACCTCATGATAAACAATTCCCTTCCAATCCCACCATACACATAGCATAACCTTATTTGGTATCAATCCAGGCTTTGAAGTCGTTTATGATGATTCACCTTTTTTTTTGACCATGATCTTTTCCGAACGACATTCTCGTAGCTTACCCATTTTTCATCGTCTGTAATGATTTGTTTGAAAAATGGCTCGATTTCGTTGCGTTTTATTAGCATTTCGCAAATGGAGATTTGAACGATCAAATTTTTTTGTGTTAATTCATGCGGCACCCAAACGTCGAGCTTCTCTGCATATGCAGCTTCACGCAAATGGTTCAAAACTGTTTGGTGATTGATACTCAGTTGCTTAGCAATGTCATGTGTGGGTCTTCTTCAATTCTTGTAAGATTGCATCGACTTTTTCAATGATTGTTCGACCTGAGCGAGGTACATCTTTGACATCAAAATTTCCAGAACGAAAGCGAGCGAACCATCTCTTGGCTGTGGCTTTTGATAAAGCATCTTTATCGTAGACACTGCAAATTTTTTCACGAGCCTGCGATGAATTCTCACCTTGATCGTAGTGATATTGTAAAATATAACGAATTTTTTCACAAATTTCACTCATTTTTAAATGAATGCAACTTTTGACACGAATGACGAAATACAAAACTGTCCATTTGAAATTATAGACTGGAATGTCACCTTTTCACTCAATCTGCTTAGTACTGCCCGATATATGACAACGAACGCCATCTGGTGACAACAAAGGCTCAATACTTTTTAGACTATCCAATATACGAAAAATGAAGAGTTTCTCTCATAAACACAAATAGCCACCATTTTTTTCCTTCATAAATAAATTTTCTGAATGCTTGATCAATAGTTTGTATTCAAATGAAATACTGTTCTTGGAATTTTCATGAAATTCCGAAGATAATCCTTGTGTCTATGTTGATTTGAAATATATACTATCCATCGCCACTTGTTAGGGCTATATTTTATAATAATTTAAATGGCTATATTTCATTTGATTATAATTCAACTATAGTGAAATTTTGTGGGCGCCAGAACCTTATGTTAGTTTATATACTTATGACATTGTAAGAAGTTTCAGGGTATTATCCCAAAACGTAAGTTGACAAAGTTGAATAAATTTCAATTCCCTAGATATTTGTTGCCCTTGTAAAGGGTTTTCCAAAAAGAGGTGTTATTTTGAATAGCACGCTATTTGGGTAGATGTCACTTTTGAAGCTGTCATTTTTTAACATTTGACAAATAAAAACTATGCCATTGATAAAAATGAACCAATGCACCCTTCAAAAATGCATTGAAATTATTAAAATTCACTATAAGAATGGTGAAAATTCGGCAGAGACGGTTCGTAAAACTCGAACATTTTTGGGTCGTCGCGAAGCACCTTGTCGGACCGCATTACAGAAATCGGTGGAAAAACTCGAGCTGTTGGGTCAACTTAGTGATGTGAAGAATAAAACTCGTGCACGTCACTCAAGAACAGCCGAGAATATTGCTGCTGTAGCCGAAACTGTTGAAGAAAACCCAGGTTTGTCCATTCATCGTAGCTCTTTGGAATTAGGCATTCCACAAACGTCATTACACCGTATTTTGCCTAAAGAATTGGGTCTTAAGGCTTATAAAGTTCAGTTAACATAAAAACTCAAGCCGGTCGATCATCAACAACGTCGTGTTTTTGCTGATTGGGTCCTTGAAATGCATGAAAATCATCCGGAATTCCATCGAAAAATCATCTTGAGTGATGAAGCCCATTTCCACCTCGGGTGCTTCATCAACAAGCAAAATTGTTGCATTTGGGGCTCAAAAAATTGAAGAGCTATTGTTGAAAAGCCTCTCTATCCTCAACGTGTGACTGTTTGGTGCAGTGTATGGTCCGGTGGAGTCATTGGACCTTACTTTTTCGAAAATGAGGCTGGAGCAACAGTTACGGTGAATGGATTGCGTTATCGAGAGATGATTAATGATTTTTTATGGCTGGAATTGGATGATATTGATCTAGACAACGTTTACTTTCAACAAGATGGCGCTACGAGCCAGACAAGCAACGAAACCATTGATCTTTTACCGGAGATGTTTCCGGACCGTATCATCTCTCGAAGAGGTGATCACAATTGGCCACCGGGATCTTGTGATTTAACACCTTGCGACTTCTTCCTTTGGGGCCACGTAAAAGAGAAGGTCTATGCCAACAGCCCAGCGTCGGTTCAAGATTTCGAAGATGGAATTCGTGAGGCTATCGAGGACATAGGGCAGCCATTTTGCGATTGGTTTATGGAAAATTTCATGAAAAGGATATGATCCTGTAAGAGTGGTCGTGGTAGTCATTTGCCTGATGTTATTTTTTGCTTTTAATGGCATATTCCTTTCTTTATAATGGAATAAACATCCGGTCATTTATATTAAAAAATGGTATTTTTATTTTAATATCAAAATAACACCTCTTATTGGAAAACCCTGTATTATGATAAAAAAGATTATTATGATTCTCTGAAAACTTTTTATTTTGTTTACAATTAACATCGTGCATTTTCGTTCAGCCACCTTTTATATTACCTATCCACAAAAAAGGTGACAAGCTTCGGTGCAAAAACTATAGAGGCCTTATCCTACTTTGCAGGATGTACAAAATATTTTCACAGATCTTAGAAAATAAAATCAGATCAAATACCAACAGTTGTATCGGAGAAAATCAAAGTAGTTTATAGCAGGGAGATTTAGTATAGACCAATTGTTTAGTCGAGCAGATACATGAAAAATGCTGGAAGCTCAACACAGACGTACACCAAATTTTTATTGATTTCAAGCAATTATACGACTGTATTGATCGTAACGTACTGTACCAAATAATGCTTTTTAGTATCCCTGCCAAATTTGTCCATCTAACCAAAATGACAGTGACGCTGACAACCTCCTCAGTCCATCTCAATAACTAACTCAGCAATGCTAGCAGTGCAGGGAGATAAGCTGGCCCCATTCCTATTCAATTTACGTTTCCATATAAGCCAAAACAAGTGGTAGCCTATGCGGACGACGTCAACATTTTGTCATGGTCGTCGACCACCACTAAAGAACTTTTTCTGAAACTCGACAGCGAAGCAAAACTAATAGGACAACAAATTAATGAAAATTAAAGAAAGCTCACGACGTTGTCATGGTAAATACCTCAAATACAGTTGGAAAAAACAATATCGAAAATGTGAGCAAATTGGTTTATGTAGATAGCAAAATAAAGAGAACCCTTTATGTAACAAATGATGCCCTCCGTATATACTATACAACAATCTTCTTGAAACCGTGAAAAACAGAAACTCATTATTGGTTTTAAAGAAAAAGCTTAAAGAACATCTAATAAATTCAAATTAATGATAAGTCCGGAGGATTGAAACTGCAGTATTTTAGGGCATTTTAGACCCTAACGTCGAGATACTTAAAGGTAGCTAGTTTTTATAAACTCCGAATTTTTTTTTACTGCGTCGTATTGTAATATTTTTTTCATATCTGAGAACTGTTCACGAATCGGACTAACCTAGCAAGAAAGGAGTACTTCACAGCATTTTGTGTGCCCCTTAAACCGATGTTTTAGCATTGTCTGGAGGCACAACGTAGGAATCGACGATGTATCAAGTGCAGATCGCACGAGCGTGATGGAGAGAGGGGTAGAGAATGGAGGTATTTACAAAAAAAGTGACGAAATGCGCCAAAGAATACAGCTCGCAGATAAAATATTTTATTCAGATTTGACGTTCATCAAGGTCAGCTATATACACGGGAAAATGAAGCTTCATGTATAAAAATTTGTGAAAAGACTTGGGCTATGAATTGAGTGTTAAATATGGACCGTAGCCCAAGCATCCGCAAACATAGTGAACACTTTCCGAAAACGGGACCTGGGGCGAATATTGGAGTAAAACTGGATGGAGGCAAATGAATAATTCCATGCTATCATGAGCTGTATGAAATTTTTGACGAGCCAGAAGTCTCTGCAATTGTAAGGGCGCATAAGCTACAACAAGCTGGCCATTTGAAAATTATGGACAAACAATGTATACCCAAAACGGTTTTGGCTGGGAGATCTGAAGGGAGAAGACCGGTAGGGAAACTGAGAAAACGCTGGCTGACGAAGACAGTTTATCGTTGCCCAGATTTTGAAATTAGTGGACATGCTCGATAGACCATGACAGTGTTAGGCACCTGTTGCAGGAAACGAAGGGCCAAGAGGGGCTGTCGTGCAACGAATAACAAGAAGAAAGTAATTGTTATCAGAATGAATCATTTAAAAAACTAGATATAAATTCGCAATTTGACTCATGAGCAAATTTTAGCAGTCGATCACGATGTGCATTATTAACAACTACAAAGATTGAATCAAAATGCTACAACAGAGACTGAGGATTCTCCCTGTGAAAGTTTTCTACAACTCACAAGAAGGACCTCTGAACCTTGGATTTTAACATATTAGAAATGCCATTCAGTAAATTAACTTCTAGCTTAAGAACATAACAGAGAACTTGATAGGGTTGCGAAATATAAATGGAAAATTTATGCGTTTGCTAAAGAAATACGCCGACAATACAGCTCGCAAATAAAATATTTTATACAATTTGACGATCTTGAAGACCAGCTGCATACACAGGAAAACATAGCTCCAAGTATACAAATCTATGATAAGACCTGTGATATGCTATGCGTGTGAAACATGGACCCTAACCCAAGCATACGCAAATAATTGAACGCCTTTGAGCAATGGGTCCTGAGACAAATAATAGGAGCGAAGCTAGATGGGGACCAATGGCGACTGCGACACAACCATGAGCTGTACAAAATTTTTGACGAGCTGGAGGGGAGAACTGCAGGCCGGAGACCAGTGGGGAAATCGAGGAAATGCTGCTCTAACTCGTTCGACGTAGACAGTTAACCGCTGCTTGGATTTCAAAATCATAGGACGTAGTCAATGGACCGAGATAGTTGGAGGTGCTATTTGCAGGAAGCGGAGATCTGAGAGGGGCTGTAGTACAACGAAGAAGAAAACAGCCCTAATTGCATGTAAACTATTCATGAAACGTTTAATTAATCAACCGGCAAGCAGCAGGAGAAATCGATGAATATTTCAAATTAATTTTCAATGTATTTCAAAAATATAGACAACAATCTGCTAGCAATACTTGGAATAATTAATTCCTTACATCCTGGATAAATGTTGCTAGAATGAGGCAAAGGTAAAATCAGCTACTCATTCAAAATGTTCATGAAATATTTTCAATAATCCAAAGAATTCGCAAAATCAATCATCTTCAAGCTATTAAACAATGTTTAATTTCAATTTACAAGCAAATAGCTTGGGATTAGATCAAGTCCTTACATTTTATCTATTCATACAATGAATCTGTTGGGAGAAGAAAGATGTTGGGTAGAGGGAACCATACTCCTGTCAGAAGGGTTTTGTACTTAATTTACGATATGCAGAAACCAAAAATGAATAAGCTCCAGGAAAACTTAAATGAAATCTACGGTTTCGTACATACGTACTCTCTTTAAAAGATAAATTATTGCTACTCCATTTTAACCCGCCGCTATTTAGGTGCAAATATTACTAAATATCATTTATTGAATGGAATTTCAAAGATATTTGTGTTCGTTTTGTTGTTAGTTCTTAATCAAAAATGTATCGTATGATTGGATGGGAAAGTAAAAAAATATTCCACATAAATTTCAAACGGATATAACTTTCGTAAATACAATTCAATTTAATTTAAACTAACAGGGTATAAGGAATTATACTGAAATACCAAGCTCAGAAACTTTTTCTAACACTTTAATCTGTTGGATATGAACACTTTGAGGTCGTTTTAGATTAATGAAATAAAGTTACAATTCCCTTATGGACTAAAAATAGTTTGATGGTAAAAACGATTTTTTATTCTACAACACACACGGATGCATTTCGATCGGTATTGCCGACCATCTTTAGCGCTATGCGCGAAACTACTAATGAAACTACTGAATAAAATTGAAGTACATTAACAATTAACGGCTTATTGGTTTCATATAATTTAGTCGGATTAAATAAAACTGAAATATTCTGTTATCAGACTGCCGTCAATATAAAATTACTGTCCTGTTATGTGTTAACCACATATAATATATAATTATCTATGCAAAATAAAAGTAACCGTTAACACATTATTTAGCCAATTGAAATAGACTTGAATACATTGGGGTATCGTCGATATTATTTAGATTATCCATTATATGCATGAATAACGATGCATACGCGTCGGGTTTTCGCGGATTAGTTACTGTTTTCAGCAATTAAAACTTATTTATAAGCGATCCCGTGTAGTGCCTTCCTGTGTTGTTTAAATCCAATGCATGTGCAGCAATTCCTTTGTCAATGTCTTTGTTTTTGATGTATTGTTCATGCTCCTTCAGGCGAACTTCAACAGCACGTTTAGTTTGTCCAATATATTTTTTTTTTTATCACATTCTGTGCAATTGACTTGGTAGATTCCGCTTTTTTGTTTTGGCGAAGAAGGATCTTTTGTAGAACCAAGTAATGAACAAAGCTTGTCGCAGTTGTTATATACAATCTTCAGATTCGCTTGGCTGAATTCCTTTTTTGGGGGGTTGGAAATCATAGGGATATATTTTCTTCTAAATTCAAAGCATTTACATTTCATACATGCCTCGATGCAGCGTATGTATGCGTCTATATGTTCGGCGGAGATGTTGCTTTTTTGGAGGTGATCTCTTATCGCTTCGATGGCTAAATGAACCGTCTACAGGGTGAGAGACGTAGATATCGAGGAAGACGAGTGTCTAGTTTCTCTTGACGTTACAGCTCTTTTCCCCAGCGTCCCGGTTCATTTAGCGATCGAAACGATAAGGGATCACCTCCAAAAAAGCAACATCTCCACTGAACATATACGAGTAGATGCATACATACGCTGCATTGAGGCATGTATGAAATATAAATGCTTTGAATTTAGAGGAAAATACTATTCGAGTGACTTTGAATGTAGTATGGGGAACAATTTGTCACCATTTATAGCCGAAGCCTTCATGTGCAGATAAGAAAAAGAAATGAAATCTGAAGGCACCTTACCATGGATTTGGTGGCGCTGTGTAGATGATGTCTTCGCCGTTGTTAAGGAATCAAGAGTAAATCATCTCTTAGATTTGCTCAATAGTTGTTACCCAACCATAAAATTTACCATCGAACCTGAAAATGAAGAACAAACGCTGCCCTTCCTGGATCTTAATATTACGCGTGACGGTCGAAAAATTAAATTTTCGATACTTAGAAAATCAACAACAACAGTTAGATATATCATCAAAGATTCATTTTGCTCACATCAGAACAAGATCGCAGCGTTTAGAACGATGATATATCGTATGTGTCGATTGCCCTCATCTCTGGCAGACTATAAGAACGAATATGACCATATCGTAAATTTAGCTAAAATGAATGGATACGATTAAGCGCTAATGGACAAATTGATTGCCACATGCAGGCAAAATATGAAAAAAAAGAGCTTCAACGCTTTTGAACCAAAATCGTACAGCAAACCATAGCGAATTGCGTATAACCTTGGCATATGTCCCTATGATTTCCAACCCTCTAAAAAGGAATTCACCAAAGCGAATCTGAAGATTGTACATAACAACACCCGCAAGCTTCGCTCATTAATACATCGTTCAAGAAGTCCCGAGACTAACCCAGAGATGGTGCTAGTAGTACCAAACTGGCCACGTTTCTATAGAGTGCAAACTTTTACATGAAACGTGTATTTTCACGTCGATCGGATCACAGACAACAGAGTTATCGAGGTTAGAGTAAAGTTACTTTGTAATTTGTTTGAAAAATGGAAAAAAGCGGGTTTCGCGTGTTGATAAAACATTGTTTTTTAATGGGTTAAAAACACCGTAGAAGTCCAGTAATGGCTTGAAAAACATTATCCGGACTCCTTTTCTTTGAAACCAACGATTTGTCGTTGGTATCCTGAGTTTAAACCTGGTCGTACGGACACAAACGATGCGGAACGTTCGGATAGGCCATTGGAAGCCGTTACACAGGACAATGTGAGTGAAGTGTTAAAAATTGTAATGAAAAATCGCAAAGTGAATGTCCGTGAGATTGCAAAAATGACACAGATATCATCTAGAAGCGTATTTACAATCCTTCATGAAAAATTGGGCATGAAAAAGGTTTTTACGAAGTGAGTGCCGCGATTGCTTTCAGTGGAACAAAAATATGAACGAGTCGACGATTCAGAGAGCTGTTTATCGCTATTTACTCGCAATAAAAAGGATTTCCTGCATCGATACGTGACCAAGGATGAAACATGGACACATTATTTCACTCCGGAGTCGAATCGGCAATCATCTGAGTGGCGCATGGCTAGCAAAAGCCGCCCAAAGCGTCCAAAAATGCAGCAGTCTGCTGGCAAAGTCATGGCGTCTGTTTTTTGAAGTACACATGGCGTGATTTTCATTGACTACCTGGAAAAAGGTAAATCGATCAACAATGATTATGAATTGACTTGTTGGTACGTTTGAAGGAGGAGATCACAGCAAAACGACCGCACATGAAGAAGGAAAAAATTCTTTTTCACCAAGGCAATGCAACATGCCATAAGTCCATAAAAACAATGGCGAAATTGAACGAATTTGGCTTTGATTTGTTTCCCACCTCCCGTATTCTTTGCTGATTTCAAAAAAAATGCTCCAGGGAAAAAAATTTGGCTCAAATGAAGAGGTCATTGCCGAAACTGAAGCCTATTTTGAAGCAAAGGATAAATACTTCTGTAAACATGGTATAGAAATGTTGGAAAGGCGTTGAAAAGATTTTATCACCCTAAAAGGAGATCACATTGATGAATAAAAATGATTTTTGAAGAAAAATGTTGTTTTCGTTGTTAGTCTCGGGACTTATTGAACGATGTGTTGCTTGGTTCTACGAAAGATTCTTCTACCAAGTCAATTGCACAGAATGTGATAAAAAATGTATTGGACAAACCAAACGTGCTGTTGAAGTTTGCCTGAAGGAACATGAACGATACATCAAAAGCAAAGACATTAACAAAGGGATTGCTGCCCATGCATTGGATTTAAACAACACAGGAAGGCACTACATGGGATCGCTTATAAATAATTTTAAATTGCTAAAAACAGTAACTAATCCGCAAAAACCCGACGCGTATGAATCGTTAATCATGCATATAACGGATAATCTAAATAATATCGACGATACCCCAATAAATTCAAGTCTATTTCAATTGACTAAATAATGTGTTAACGGTTACTTTTATTTTGCATAGATAATTATATATTATATGTGGTTAACACATAACAGGACAGTAATTTTATATTGACGGCAGTCTGATAACAGAACATTTCATTTTTATTTAATCCGACTATATTATATGGAACCAATACGCCGTTAATTGTTAATGTACTTCAATTTTATTCAGTAGTTTCATTAGTAGTTTCGCGCATAGCGCTAAAGATGGTCGGCAATACCGACCGAAATGCATCCGTGTGTGTTGTAGAATAAAAAATCGTTTTTGCCATCAAACTCTTGATTTTTATTCTAAGCCAATATTTTTGGTCCATAAGGGAATCGTAACTTTATTTCATTAATCTGAAATACCAAGTTTAAAGGAATTCAAGGATATCCATATGAATTTGCTGGCAAAAAATCACATTTACGAGTCCTATTATTATTTGCAAAGTTGAATGAATTTCGATTTCTAAGGTATTTGCTAGTTTTGTTATACTCATAAAAACTTACTACCATGATTTAATCCCCTATAATCTACTATGAACTTTTTCATCAGTAGTCAATAGCCTGCATGTGCTTTAAATGTTGAAAATGAGAATAAATTATATAAATTTAATGAATATTCGCATTTAAAATGGCCCTCATTTTGTATAAACGATTAGTGATGTCACTCATTGAACTAACTCTCAATAATATTCATAGACTTTATCCTTGTGGTGGTTTTCATGCAAATCCTAACAAGGCCGGTAGATGTAAATGTCACTTTTCAAGCTGTGATTTTTTGATATTAGACAAGTAGAAACTACGTCATTAATGAAAATGGCACGATACACGCTTTAACAACGCATTGAAATAATTACAATTCACAATAAAACTGGTGAAAATTTGGCAGAGACGGTTCGTAAAACTTGAACATTTTTGGGTCGTCATGCAGCATCTTGTCGGACCGCAATACAGAAATTGGTGGAAATATTTGAGCTGTTGGGTCAACTTAGTAATATGAAGAATAAAACTCGTGCACGTCACTCAAGAACAGCCGAGGGTATTGCTGCTGTAGCCGAAATTGTTGAAGAAAATCCAGGTTTGTCCATTCCTCGTCGTTCTTTGGAATTGGGCACTCCACAAATGTCATTACGCTGTATTTCGCATAAAGATTTGGGTCTTAAAGTTTATAAAGTTCAGTTAACACAAGAACTCAAGCCGGTCGATCATCGACAACGTCGTGTATTTGCTGATTGGGTCCTTGAAATGCATGAAAATGATCCGGAATTCCATCGAAAAATCATCTTGAGTGATGAGGCCCATTTCCACCTCGGTGGCTTCGTCAACAAGCAAAATTGTCGCATCTGGAGCTCAGTAAACCCAAAAGTTATTGTTGAAAAGCCTCTCTATACCCAACGTGTGACTGTTTGGTGCGGTTTGTGGTCCAGCGGAGTCATTGGACCTTACAGTTACCGTGAATGGACTGCGTTTTCGAGAGATGATTAATGATTTTTGCAATTGATTTGGACAACGTTTACTTTCAAGAAGACGGCGCTATGTGCCACACAAGCAAAGAAACCATTGATATTTTATGGGAAAAGTTTCCAGACCGTGCTATCTCTTGAAGAGGTGATCACAATTGGCCACCGAGATGTTGCGATTTAACACCTTGCGACTTCTTCCTTTGAAGCCACGTGAAAGAGAAGGTCTGCGCCAACAGCCCAGCGTCGATTCAAGACCTCAGAGATGGAATTCGTGAGGCTATCGAGGATATAGGGTAGCCACTTTGCGATTTGGTTGTGGAAAATTTCATCAAAAGGATATGGTCCTGTAAATGTGGTCGTGCTGATCATTTGCTTGATGTTATTTTTCGCTATTAACGGCATATCTTTTTCTTTATAATGAAATAAACATTCGGTCATTTTCATAAAAAATGGCGTTTTTCTTTTAATATCAAAATGACACCACTTATTGGAAAACCTTGTACAATGATTCTATCACCCATAAGACGTACTCTTTCATGAGTAGTCAATAGCCTGGATGTAATTTAAATGTTGAAAATGGGAAAAATTATACAAATTTAATGAATCTTCTTATTTAAAACAGCCGTCAATTTGTCTAAACGATTAGTGATGTCACTCATTGAACTAACTCTCAATAATATTCATAGACTTTATCCTTGTTGTGGTTTTCATGCAAATCCTAACAAGGCCGTAACGCCTGAGTCGATTAGAAGCGCATATTTTCCATATTCATGCATTGTTGTAGTTGTAATACAGGAAAATTTAAGCCTTCGTTAAATACCATTCGAATCTTTTGAAATATTAACAGTTGAACTGTGTTATAAGTAGCCATCTGGCCATGGAACTTAATTGAATTTAAGGTATCCCTCACGATTTCATTCAAAGAAATGTAAAATTGATGAAGTTTTGTGAATTTTGACTTCTCAAATTTTCGTCCCTGTTTTAATTAAGGAACTACTAACCCAATTTTTTCAGATTTTTCGGTCCACAGGTGTCCAATCGAAAGGGTTACACAGAATTTTTTCGTGTTCTTCCACTTTCCCTGCCTACTCCGTTATCAATAATGAATATTCAATTCTTTCTATTGATGCCCTATTCGACTACGTTCGATAAAAATTTTTTTAAGGGGTCACATCCTTATACAGCGCGACCACTTTTAAAATCCTTTGAATTTTTTTTTTTCGCGCACATGAAACTTTTATTAACTAAAAATTTCTGAGGTGCTCACAAGATTTGAAGACTGTCGCTTCTCTAGTTCCTGAGAAAATTTGTTGTAACGGACGGACGGACAGGTATTGATATAAATAGGGGATTGTCGAATTTTAAACAAAACCCTTCATAAAAGACTGCCAGGAATATGCTCATGCGCATCCAATATAAAACAAAATCATCAATAGATATCGATAGCATAATCAAAACTAAGTCAAAACGTCATCTTCTGCTCCAACACACCTTTCAACGAAGGATTAGCACAATCTCAGCATTACAAGGAGCCGGAAGAATATCTTTTAGCAACGTTTAAGTAGTCAGTAAATCGATGGTAAAAATAACTTCTAAGCTGATTGGAAATGGTAACTGACATTGTGAGCTACTGATTAGGCGATTTGGTAAATTATGTTCTAAGATTCTTGAAAATTAATTCAACGAAACTAATAAATGAGTTGATTTAAAGTTTAATATATTGAAATGGTAGAGTGCTTTCGAGGCAGCTATTCCTTTCGACGATGAACGTTCTTTTTCAACCACTTATACATGCACGATAAGCAGTTTTTGTACTTTATTAATTGGGGTATGCACTAAACACTGAGGGCGTTGTACTGATCAGTCAAATGGGTTTACGGATGCACTTTCATAGAAATGGCAATCAAACTTAATTACACTCACTTTGTTGCACACTTCAAGCTAACTCACAACTCACTTAACAATTCCTCACATTTACCGGTATCGTTATCTTCAAAATTATTGTTCAAACTGCCGCTGATCCTCTGAAACTATCGAATAAAAGACACCTATACATTTGAGACACCTTCCATTAGGATGCACATTATGAATGATAGTTCCTCCGTGGCTGGTACACGTTCAATTCGATGCGTTTGCTACTGATAAACCCATCGTTATGATAAATGCCTTAACCACCTCATTAACAATCCAAACCGATTCCACTTCACAGGACGTTACAGTCGTAAGTTGGACAGAATTGAACGTCCGCTGTTGTTGTATCACGACCGCATGCTCGTTTGAATTTTGGCTAATTCGTTCGTTAGCCGTCTTTTGAAACCAGCGAAGAGTGGCACTTGGTTAAGCTCATTAGCATTATTTAAATGATAGATTAGGGTTCAGGGGGCCCGGCACTGTGGTATCTGATTATGTAATTATCTTGCACCTCAATTCACTTCACACACTAGTGACGGCTTTGGTTATTAAACAATAAAAAGTTCCTCCGTGCTCACTTTAATCCACGTCCTTCGGACATAAATCCGTTCTAAGCCAACATGTAATCCATTGTGTATCTATGAATTTATAATTAAGACACGCTTTCCCGGATTTACAATACGTAAAACAATGAGTGTCACTTCACCCCAAGCAAAACAATCAGAATCTTTTGAATGCTAATGCACATGAGACTCCGCTGGCGACAAAGATACAACAATGCATAGCATGGAATCTTGTGAGCTGTTTCGCGGAGCGCAAGAAATCACGAACGCACGACTGTACAGATGACACTGAAGCAAGGACTCCCTAGAACATTCATTTCGTCCATGCCATCGCATCTCACTCGACATCCTGACAGAGCATCTAGCCCTGACACATTTTCTCTTAAATTTCGGATGCGTGCTAGAAAGGAGAATCTTGGCCGCCAGATTTTTCCAGGCTCTTTGCGGCTTTCGGTCCACATGTCATAGGATCCATGTGGGATGCTGTGACTTGTATGTCTCAAATACTCATCTAACAAAACTCCTACATGCTCGAAGGCACATTGAAATTTTCCGAAAAGCATGGGACGTGGTTTGCTGCTTTCATGCGCAGTCGTGATTTTCCGCGTGGAGGAAAGTTATTTAATATGTGGATCATATCTTTGGTTGTGAAAACATTATGACTCCTGCCACCGAAGGCTGGAGCCTGCTGCAAGCAACACATCGAGATGTCGATGTTTAGTGGGCTGACCATCTCTTAAAATCAACTGGGAGTGCCACTGCCCCAGTTAGCTATTTGTTCTGGCACTTTAAAGGATTCGATTTTGTTTGTGCGATTCAAAATTTGGATTCCATTTAGGAGTGGATCCGAGCACATGTCTAAAGGACAAACACAGGGATTGTGTTTCGATGTTTTCGATATTTCGTTTCGCGGGCGTACGAAACTCTTTCGGAGTACAGCGATTCTGGTGAAAGATAGAGAAATATATTTTCTAGATATCATATAGGAATGATTAATTTGCCGTTTTGTGTTGTCTAATTTGCTGCTGTTCCAGCCTACGTTGTTCCTTATTGTACGAGGTTAGGATATCGGCTTCAATTGCTGGCTCGGGAGTTTACTTGGAACGATGTTTGCAACTTGGCAAATTGGAACATAACGAATCCCAAACGACTAGGCGAAGATGTTGATTATTATATTAGTGGAGTGGAATCGGATATCGTCGCTTTAAATTTTAATATGATTGATTATGGAGAATTTTTAATGCAAATTGGTAGCTTCCTTGCTGAGATGATGGAACGATAGAAGGTTTTCATGTGCTACGTCATTGTATAGACTTTAATGGATGTTGCCCATGCCGATGCCGACATAACACATCATCTGCGTTGTTTGTATGGTATTCGCAAGAACAATGCCTTAGAAGTCTATTGGGATGAATGTATTTAATTGTTTCAGCATTTACGTTTTTGCTATTTTTCTGATAGAAATATAATATTATTTGACTGAAAATGTTCTATATATGATTGAATGCGTGAAGCAATCAATCCACTCATGTAGAAATTAAATTTGAATGGCACTCTTTTAAATAATGAGTTCCGCGCGAGATGGTCTGTCTTATCAAAAATAATTGCAATCGATCGCGTTGCTTGTCGAAAAGAAAATTGTAGGAAATAAAAATAAAATAAGAATCCAGATGAAAATGAATGTGACACTAGGCAAAATAAACTTACAAATAGACAAGGGCGGGTCTGGAAACTAACGTTCACTTTTGGGCTGTTGGAATGGAGGAAGCTAATTTTGTTCTTTGTGAAAAATGTATAAAACAATAATTGAGATATGTGTCCCTTGAAAAAGCGGTGCTAAATTTTGACGAGCGATTTTGTGAAAAAAAATGAGAGATAATGCTTTTTTAGGGTTTTGTACTCATAAACAAAACCCTATTGAAATCAGTGCCCGTGTCCGTCCGTCTGTTTGTCACAACAGTTTTTCTCCGAAACTATAGAAGCTACAGCCAGGAAACTTTATAAAAAGGCCGGAAGTTTTGACTTCTAGAAAACATTGGGACGAAATTTTTTTTAAAGGGTTTTAAGAGGGGTCAAGTGTAGGGTTACCAGGGGTCAAAATTGCAAAACCGGTTGCTTGCAGTAAAAAGTCCTGATTCCTGTAAAAAAGTCCGGCCTTCAGCTGATACTAAAACTAAGTGCATTATAAGTAAATTTTATTACCATTCATTTAACTCTTTGAACATTATATTTTCGCCCACTACCAACAGCTTTCAGGAAGTTTGATTTTAAGGAAATTTCACTGTGAAATTCAGCACAAGTTACGTTGCTTGCATTATTTTGATTGACTCAACTGTTCCTCTCCTTTGTCCACTGCAAAGTCATAAGTGAAAAAATTCGCTCCACATTTGTGTTGTGTAGCATAATACTAAAAAAAGAAAATTTTTTAAAAGGCAGAATTCTTCAAAAAGTTTAATATCGTCAATACTTATGCCTTTGTCTCTCAAAAATGTAATACAGTTGTAATGGTTTTCAACTTTTTAAGTTCGAACGCGGAACCGACCTCTCATCGGTTCTAGACGTTCAGTCTGAGTAGTGCCAACGGATGGTACCAACAGGTCAACCAATCCGTGCACCGTAACCCATTCACGCGGTGGCTGCTTGTCGGCCAGCTAGTTCGGAGAGGATTTCGGTCGCGGGTCTCCGAATGGGTTACGCTCAATTACAATATTTTCAGCCACCTGAACACGCCCGTTTTCAAAACGCGTTACAACACAAAACCATACGGAGAAGAAACCTACTCTACGTTACTCCGTATTTCTTCCTATAAACAGTCAAAGAACAAAAGCTAATTTTTATTTCGCGTTCCCGAATTTCCGACGCGGTACCGAAAAGTATGCGACTCTAAATTAACCCGACGAAAACTACTCTAATAAAATGTCAAAACAACAAAGGTACCGCGTACCGCGCGCGACGCGAAACCGACCTCAGCGGATTTGTCGAAACCCTACCCTCGCGACGGTATACCTACCCTGCACTCACTTTCCCGCTGAAACAGAAAGAACCACTGAAAAGTAAAGTCTTTAATTAATTAGCAGTTCATAATTTTATTCATAAATTTTAGCAAACATGTGTCTGGATACCGAGAATATCATAACTCTATTTAGACCATATCGTATTTAAAAAAATATATAACAGAATAATTCCGAACAAGTAAATATACATATGTACTTAATAAATGTCTAAAGTAAGAAGTCGATAAAGTTCTAGCAAAATATAACGAGAGTAGGCTATATTATTTTCAATTGAATTTGCTTATTACGACTATTATCAAGAAAGATAAGTTGGATCGCGTAGATTATTGAATTTCAAAATAGAAGACAATTAAAATGATAGGATTTCCAAAAAAGGAGGTTTATTAAGATGCTTTTGGAATTGATAATGCATTGAATGGAATTGAAAAATGAAAATGCAAGAAATTAATCGGTTTCATCAAAACAGGATTTACTTAAATTGAAATCTATCTTAATCGGAAATCTGATTTTATTGAGTTTGACTGTAGTGAATGCGTTATTTAAAAAAATTTACGAATATATCAAAGTTTACCAAAAATGATATCCAAAGTGCACTCTATTTTTATCTTTTCTTCACCTAGATTGTTTTTTTCTCGGATTTTTTTCCTCTTTTTTTTTAATTAATGGTGCAAACGGTGCGTCGGATAATAATAATATAAATACTGAGCATAAAAACAATCAACAATTCTAAACATATTAAAGGCAACTCATTGTTTGATCACATTTATATCGGCATGGAATAAACCTCTTCCTTCCTTTTTTATTATTCTGTGCTGTCTTTAACTGTAGCAATAGAGTTCAGATGCAAATATGGTCGACAATATTCAACATGAAACTAACGGGATATATCGTAGCCAAAGACTGATCAATTTTTTCGTTACACGGCGCGCTCTCCAATGCGTCGTGATTTCAAACGACTTATTGAGAACCCGTTAAATGAATTCATTAGGTTTGAAAACATTAACGATCGTTTTATATAAAATTAATTAAGTTCATTTTCTTAAGACAAATTCATACATTGTACACAATAATTGGTAATATTTTAACCCTAGTAAGGCACTTAGTGACTACCTTATGTGAGTTTCGTAAGAAATTAACAATTAACAAAACTTTCAATAGAAACATAAGAAAATAGTTACGAGTTGCATAATTTGGCGATTAAATATTCGGCATGCAATTATGTCAATACATTGTCTATAATATTTAAATGTGTTTCCCCTTTTTTTTTATATACGAGTATGTCTATAAGAAACGGTTAGATTGTATAGAACGGCAAAATCGTTATAAAGAGAATAATTTTTTTGTTGGGCCCAACAAGTCTACTTCTGATATTTTCATTGTTGTTGGAAATTTTTTTTTTTCTATTATTTTAGTAACGTTGCGTTTTGATTGCTTTTCTTAAGAAGTTCCGTTTCCAACCTTTAAATTCAAAATCGACTACTACGAGATTTCGTATTTTCTAGTCTGAGATCTACGAAATTGTCACGCAACTAGGCGTGAAGTTAACTATAAATGAAGATTAAATGAAATAATTATAAATCCCATGCTAGATGCGTTAATGCTAAATTAGTTACACACTTCAGTCTTAAACTAAAATACTAGAATTTTGTGTTTCAGATTCTTTCAATATCCATAAGATTCTCTATTCGGTGGCCAGCACAGAAAAACTCATCAATGCGTTCTTTTATGAACTCCTCATCTGCATACTGATCTATTAGGACTATGTTATGGGCCAGTTTCTTTGCTAATTTTTTTGAAGATGTATCGGTTCGCTATGAGACCCTCCTTTAGGGGATGCATCAAATACTTAACGATTACCGGCGCGATGCGTTTCATACAACTCGACATAAAAATTCCATTTAATTCTAGACTAGGACTGTACGGGGCAAATTCATCTTCACTATCCTCCCCGAACAGCTGTTCGAACCGAAAACGAACAATTTCATGCTGACGGATATCCAATTCAGCCAATTGTCCCAAAATATCGCGTAGTCTTTGTTTCTGCATGTGGAGCTCGCAAGGCCATAAACTTTGTCTCAGATCACAGCTCACTGGAGTTAATTTGTATCGTTTTCTTTTCTTACCTGTACCAGCAGGCGCATCTTGTGTAGTTTTTGATTTGGTGACACTCGATGCCTTCGCAACACATTCACCTGGTACTATCGAATTTTCAATGGCGCGCAAAATCTGTTCGATTTCCGGGTTGTAAGAACCGTCACCGAAAATATCTTCAGTATCGTTCTTAGGTAGTTGCCGTTAATGATCAAAACGTTGTTGTGGGTCTTCTGTTAGGTCGTTGGCCTGAGGATTCGTCTTGCTATCTTTTTCCCACCATTTTTTCTTTGGATTCCTGCCTTGAAACACAATCGCTCTTCAATAGTATATATCTTGCAATCAAAACACCAGTGTTGCTCACCTTGAAAAATCCATTTGCAAATCAGCAGCACTAGGAAATCCGTTTCGCATCTACAAATTCGTTTTAAAATCTGCTTTTTTTACGAAGGGCGCATAGAAAATCACTGCAGAACGTTTGTTTGGAATCACTTTTTAGCAGAATAGAATGTTGAAAAAATCACTGGCAACCGTTCCAGATCTTATGAAAATACGCACTTTCTTTATATCCACAGATCTAAATATTTGGAAAGAAAAAAAACATTTTCTGCGCAACGATATCCGCACGAAAGATGAAGTCCGCTTGCACTTCGAGGTCATACCCATCTGGCCGGGTGCAAGGGTTCGGGATCGGAATCACTTCGATTCCCGGGCGTAGGCGTCACATTACACAGTCTGTAGTACTATCGAATTGTAGCTCCTAATTTTTCCCCAATAGCAGCCATTCAAAGCATTTAAATGATTCCAAAGGTTTTATCCAAATATTCATGTAATTTATGCTTTCTTGAAACATGAGTTTAATTTGAGTATTTATTTTGAGGCGCTCGTTTTCGTTAATTTTATTTTTTTTTCAAAGAGATCTCGTATCTTTAAAGGAATGAAGTTATATTCGATTCTTTGACTTTGTGACTTTGTCGTTCCTTTTAAAGTAGAAAGCACTTCAACAATTGAGTTTTTCTCCTTCTCGAGTGATGCTATTCTTGAATTTAATATAGCCATCAACGAATGAAAATAATACAAATATATTTCGCTGGTATTACTCTCAAAAACTTTTTGGTCAAAACTGGAGGCTTTTCTGTTGTCAAGAAAAATTCTTTTAAGGCATCGTATAATTTGAGAACCCTTCCGATTGCTGGGAAAAAACTTAGCCACCTCGTTTTACTATGATACAGCAATTTTTCATAATTAATCTCATTATAGCTACATAACTCTTACAGAGTTTCTGTTCGTACAATATACGTTTAAAAATTTTTATCATCAGAAATTCAACGTCGAATTCCAACAGATCTGTTGCATGACGTATTGCATTGTGAAGAATATGAGCTGGACAACCAACACCAACAATCTCTTGATCCAAGTTCTGATTTAAATGAGAGATTACATTGTTACCTGGATTTCTTGCAGCTCCTGCAAAATTCACATTTGCATTGTCACCAGTGAAAGAGAGAGAGTAGTCAGTAAATGATTAGCAATGGTTATCGATGTTTCATTTTCCAATGCAGCAAATTCCAGCTATTTATTTTGCATCTCGGTCTTTCAATCAAAATACTGAATAACGATGGGAAAATTTTTGTCAGCGTTATGATTGCTGGCATCTGTCGACAACTCCAAAAATGAAATATCTTATAGGCTCTGTAGAAGAATTTCAACAGCAGTGCAATGACATTGGTAACAATTGCCTTAGATTTTGTCCTAGCATAAGCTAAGTTTCTGGCCAATTCGGAATCAGAAAATAGTTTCCCTAATAACTACGAAGTCCAGTCCATGCTTTTGTATAATTGATTGTTTGACCACGTGAAATGCAAGTGTGGTATCAACTGCGCTGCCTTTATGACTTTACTTATAAACAAAACTGGCCAACTTCACATACTTGTTGATGCACATATTCGCTGTTACCTTTTGTGTTTTTCGGTATGTAACATATATGTTTTTGATGTCAGCAGCACGTTTGTACTCGATAGACCAGTGGCGGCTCGTGCGTTTGTAACCGGGGGGTTCACAGTTCACAGTAATAGCAGTTGCTACAATCAGAAGGGCTTTAAACTAAGTTAGCGTTACAATGTAATTGTACCTCATTACACAAGTCATTACCACATTTCCGAGTCAATATGAAATATTTCATATTATTTAGTTTTCATCTTGCCTTCCATTTTTCTTACCTTTGACATGCGAATTTTTCAAGATACATAGAATTGCGTAGCAGTTCGAATATGAATTTAATTTAGAATAAAATGTCATGAAAAAATACAGTTTTTGCTATTTAAGCACAATTTTTATTTTATTCATTATAATGAATCTTTTATAAGTAATTTTTAATAATTGAAATATTGAAAATAAGTGAAATAATATTTGACAAAAAAAAATGGTGTACAAAAACAAAAGAACAAGTAATTCAAGTGCAGTGCTTGTACGTAAAATCCAATCTTCTTTCTTTTTTAGCGGCAAATTTGTCAATTACCATTTCGTTAAAATTTTGCGATTCCTGCAATAGTTTTTTTTCGATTGAAAGCATTGCTAACGCAGTAAGTCTGTCTTGGCTCATCGTTGATCTTAAAAATGTTTTAATTCTTTTTTGAGTCGAAAAAGACCTCTCTGCTTCAGCGGTTGTCATAGGGATAGTCACTATGAGTTTCAAAAGCTGAGAAGTGGCATAAAATAAATTCTCAAGGCAGTTTTCTTTTATAAACTTGAGAAGATTAACGGCACCTGAAAAATTCCTGAAGTCAGGCCTTTTATATATGATTTCAAGTTCCGTTCGTAGCCTGACTGCATCTAAAAATGGATAAGCTCCGACAGAACTATTTAAATAGTTGATCGGAAAGTCTGTTGCGAACTGAAGAAAATTTTTCGGTAAGAAAAGATTTGAAGCACTTAAATGATTTGTGAAAGCAAACCTATCAATAGCATGGCTTATGATTGAATCACAAATTTCTTTGGCTGCTACAATTTGCGTAATGTATGGATCGTCATTTTTTCTTTGCTTTTTAGCACTAGTCATTTCTGTAGGGATTTCATCTTGAATATTTTCAATATTATTTCTTTCATTTTGAATAGATTGTTTAAAACTCATCACGCATTCTTGAATTCCAACTGCATCTATACTAATTTTCTGTAACTGATTGCATAAAATATCGCAATGTGGCATTATACGACTGAAGATGGTCAGCCAAAATAGAAAGACAGGATCTTGAAGCATACGAGATATTGCACATGCTTGATTGATAGTTAGAGTCTGCTTTGAAGTTGATTTTATTTCTTCCATGCACTCAATTAAGGAATTCCTATTTTGATATACAGTGGTAACAACTCTACTTTTGAAATTCCACCTTGTGTTGGAAGTACTACGTGGTATTCGACGACCAAGAATTGCGTCTAAAATGGCTACTCGTTGCGGAGAATTCGAAAAAATTACTTATATCACTCAAATTAGAAAAAAAAAACGCGTACTTGTTGATTTTGTTTTGCACCTTGAGATAAAACCAAATTTAACTGATGGGCATAGCAATGAATATAAAATGCATATTTGTAATGCGGTTGTATAATTTTTTGAACACCCCCAGTTTGTCCAGACATAACGTTGGCACCATCATAGCTTTGCGAAATTAGCTTTTCGGGGTTGTTGACCACTTTTTCCAAGACTCCATGAATAGCTTCCGCCAAACTGACAGCATCGTGCCCATCAGGGTTTAAAAACGACCAGAAACGGTCTCTTGCATAATTTCCAACATGCAGTCCAACAATTCATTTTGGATTGTTTTTGAAGTACCTTTGAAAACGGTAGTTTTTTCTATGTGGTCTTTCAAAGCTGTATCCAATTCAGCAGTAAAATTTATGAGGCCACGAAAAACTCCTGGGCTTAGTGACTTTTGCGTCTCGTCATGACCTCGAAGAGCGAGCTCAAATACTCCACAAAATTTTACGCAGTCTATGATTTTAGATAAAACATACCGATTTTTCCGCACTTGCTCGTTGTTTTGTTCGATACTGCGTCTATAAGCACTGTCAAGTTGTTGCCTAATATCTTGCTTATCTAGTAAGTTGAAGTCTAGTTGGGCATTGATATGAGATGCTGCTCTCTCATGCTTTTTAATTTTTTGAGCAAGATGGCTCAAATCGTCAACACCTGTTTTTGTCCAACTAGAATATGAGCTTTTACTACCGAACAAAACGCACAGAAAACAAAATAACTTGTTTGTCACTGCACATCCACCAATCCACTTTGTTTTTTCATATGTTTTCGGTTTAAATTCGCGCTTGAACTGTCTCGATTTCGAGTTCGTCACTTGGACAATTTCAATTTTAGGAATTGGTCTTCCGAGATTTCTAAACTTGATTTTTTCATCTAAGGAAAGTTGTTTAAAATTTTCTCTAAATAAACTAACGCAACATTTTTCACAATCCATAATTAATTTTTTAAATTTTCGATTGGCAGCCCAAAGTAATGCTAAGAATTACAAAGATTTGAACTGATGGAGCACTCTAAATTCGTGCGCCGAATGCAGTACAAATTATGGTTAGCACTTCTAATACTTTTAACCCCCCAAAAACCAAAATTAGGTGCACGTGCAATCGCGACATACTCATGTTCATAAGACTATCTCGGATGCGAACGAGGAAAACGAAATTGAGCACAAAGAATGGAGGAAAATTCCATCAGGCTAGTGAACATATGAGTTGATTTTCTTTGAAGAATTCATCTGGGAGGCCCGTCATTCACTTTAAAGACATTACTATTGATAACTTAGTTGAGGGTTGGCGCTCTGAATAATTCTTGCTGAATACATTTTTATGCTTTTCTACTTCCTTCTCAGGGGGTCATGTGCTCCTGCGCACATATGTTAGAGCCGCCACTGCGATAGACACAAATGAATCACAAATAGCACGCTTGACTTCTTGCTCGTCCCTTTATTCTCTAAACGACGAGTATATTGCTTTTCGTAGATCTGTGAATTTACAGCGTTTTTTAATTGAAGAGGCCGTTGCTGGTATAATGCTCATCAATGTAACTCATGAAAGTAACCGTAACGCAAAAGAACAAACTAAAATACACACGCGCGATGGATCTATGTCACTTCTGAATGCACTGCTCGTATGCAGCAACAGCTGGAGTAATAGCCATACGCCAGAAAACAATGACATAAAACATTTCAGTCCAATATTTTTGCCGTGGTACATTTTTATTAATCACATAATTTGGCGGTTTATGACAATTCAATAAAATATTAAATGCAATTGACTGGGGCGCATGACGTAAAATCTGGTCTTGGACAAAATCCGGGCAAAGTCCGGTCTAAGCTTTTAAAATCCAGTCACGACCGAATTTACCCGGTCAGATGGTAACCCTAGTCAAGTGGGGAATTATATGAAAGGTCTTAATGGGATCTTTTCAAAATAGGTCTTACAATTATTTTATCAGTATGGAGGAAGGCAGGACAAGGGGAAATATATGAAATTTAGGGGTATCCCCCTCGCGATAGGACACCTTTCATCCGAAAAATTTGAAAAAGTCATGAGTATAGACGTATATGAGCACTAAAACAACAGATATGCCAGATATTGAAATTCACTCAACTTTGATGAGTGTAAGTGCACCCTAAAATTCTATGAAATTCAATCTACAAATGTCAATTTATAAGTTTAATCATTACTGAAAATTTCAGAACGATCGAATAGTATTTGACTATGTCATGGGGGTTTACGTTTTCCTGTATTACAACAGCAACTTTACATGGCTTTGAGAAAATAGACACTTTTAATCAACTCAGACACTACGGATATAATAGGATTTGCATGAAAGTTTCTGTAGTTATATGTATAATGAATATCTTTGAGAATTTGTTAAACAGTTGACATCCGTTTTCGAAAAACGAAATGGCGGCCGTTTTAAATGAAAATATTAGATATTGTAAAATTGTGTTATTTTTTCCAAACCGTCATTTAAGATACAGACTTTTAACACTTGATTGAATTTATTAATGAATAGATGAGGATGAGCAGTGGAAAATAAAAGGTGAAAAAACATGGAGATACATTCAACAGCAAATAACTTAACGTTGAAATTCGTCGAAATTTGCAAATAATCGCCAATTAAATTGTATTAGTATGATTAAATTGGATCGAAACAGGTTTATAAATACCTAGTCCTTTATAAAGTTCTTATATTCTATAAGTTTTAATGCAATTTACAGAAGTGATTGCCGTTTGAATTTCCCCCGATTACAACAATTATATATGGTTTTTCTACTAAATGGGCTTTCCATTGAACCAGACACTGCACTTTTGATTGCATTTTCTCCAAACATACATATACTATAACCAAAAGGCATTTAAGATTCGGCTTAGTCAATGATTTTGGCAATATTGCAATTAAATTTTGGCCAGTTAAAATGGAGTTGTACTGGTTTTTCTTTTAAAGCAAAAATATATTTGTTGTGCGTGTATTAAAGTTTTTCTTGAATTGAGCCCTTCTATATGTTTGCATATCTTAGGTTAAGTTCAAAACCTTTTTGACATGAGCGTATTTCTGTCAACACAACTTGTTATCATTTCTTTCCCTTTAAGTTTTGAAAGTATCGATGTTAGATAAAAGATCTGCAAGGATAAAAGTTTTAGAATTAAGTTTTTATTAAGATCCAGCTTACAAATAGCGTTGAAATTAATTGTTATCACCGTGAAATATCAATAACTGAAGCAAAGGGGAAAAATTGAAGATTTTGTCAAAATTTTTCCAACCCTATACATTTGCATATGGATTTCTATATGCCCTAAAATATTTTCATCAAACAATTAAATACCAACTCCGCCGTAGATGGTGCCAAGCGCACCTGAGAAAGGAGGGAACCTCTTACTTCCCCAACGTGTAACTTTCTTGATTCCTAAACCCCATAATTATGTTTCTAATAATCATACCGCCAAAATGGAGGTTGGGTGGTAGGGTAACCCTCGTCCTTGTAAAACCCTCGTCCTTGTAAAACCCTCGTCCTTGTAAAACCCTACGCTATTTTGAAACCTGTAGAAGAACCTTGAAATGGATTGGACCCACGGCAACGACCTCGCAAACAAAAAAGACTATGGCATTGGATCCTCGAATGTGAAATCACTCAATAGCCCCAGCGCTGTTAAAGACCTTTTACAACAGGCATATTAATGCATATAAAAAATACTGGCAATCGAGGAAACAAACAAGCCTGGAAATATGAAGAAGTTTATTGGCTGAAGATCTAAATTTAGCAGATAAATTAGCGATAAAATAAACTAATGAAATTCAACATAGGTCTGCATCGTTTGGTGTTTTATTTAAGAAGAACGAAAATTTATATACAAATGTCAAATCAGATTGAATGTATACATGAATTCCATGAAAACAGTATATTTAAAAATTACTCTCCAACTCTGCCATTCACTTCAAAGTAGTCCCCTTGGGCAGCTATGCAACGATTCCAGCGCGTTTTTCAAGTTTCGTAACATTTCTGGAACGCTTTGACTAGAATGTCCGGGAATACCGTCGTCACGGTCACCTGGATGTCCGTAATTGACTCAAAATGGGCTCCTTTGACCACCGTATTGGAGAAACCAGCTCTCAATGCCTGTAATAACTCGATCAAGCAGCGTGGGATCGTTTTCCACTTGTTTCAAACAATCTTCTGCGACGGTCATTTGATGCTGCTTTTGCTCCTCAGAAAGGTTCTTTGGAACCATCTTCGCGCACAACTTTTTCATCCCAAAATCGTTGGCTAAAATTTGTCTGACTGTTTCACGATTCGTACCCAGCTTAAAGGCCAACATTCGAAATGTTAAACGTCGATCTTCACGGATTAGGGCATGCTCACGCTGAGCATTCGTGTCAGTCCGTACCTCGACTAGTTTCCCGCTCCGCACCTCGTCTTCGACGCTTTCACTCCCTCCTTAAACTCTTTATGCCATCGAAACACCTGGGCACGACTGAGGGTACTACGAGTATCACGATGCACTTTTACAATTTTAGCATACCTGTCCGAAGCTATTTCGCCCGATTTGGTGCAAAATTTTATCGTGACGCCTTGCTCTTGATGTCGTTTCTCCATTTTCGTGACGAGCACCACCAACACACGTCTACTCAACATGACGCAGCAGGCAAACTAAACAAGCTAGAGCAATGGTAAATATATCAATAGAGAGAGGAAGGATGTCGAAAAAGGAGAAGAGAATTTCAAGGTCGCAGGTTTACCACAACCGTGGTATTACTTAATTGTAAAACCTCGTAAGACCTCGTAAGTGTTAAATAGTGTTGACTCATTGAGTACTTTAATTTCAATATTCCCGCTTAATCAATGAGTCTTTAACCTTCAAGCAGTTGTGCGGCGTAAAATTAACCGCATTTAGTATGTTTTCGTTTCATATATCGTTATTCCTTTTCGTATGCATTCCCCATCTCCAGTAACCTGTCATTTTTTCACTGTGCACGTAATAAACAGATCAAATCCACTCCCCACCCCCCGGAGCGCATAAATCGCATTTGTTTTAGTTGCATCCCAGACGTCAAAAGCATGCCACGCGCCTGTTGTCAAAAGGTTGCGCGTGACGCTCAACGGGAGAAATTCTGATTTAAAATTCAACTAATAGTTCGAAATAGACATTTTAAAAGTGTTTTTTTTTATAAAATGACTCGTCGACCGCTAACTGATAGTGAAATCTATGCGTTCATACAAGAAGAAGAAGATAACAAGAGTAAATCCGAGCTTAGTGACCAAGGTTCAGGAGTTTCCGATCACGTTCCAGTTCCAGTTCCAGAGGAAATCCAATCTGCTGACGAATCAAGCAGCTCAAGATTCCGATGAAGAGAATTTGCCGCTTTCAGTTATAAACACATACTTTGCTGGGCGTGATAAGACAGCAAAGTGGCGAAAATCAAACAGCAACAGAGTGAACTCCAAGCTCAAAATATTCTCATGCAAGATTTGGGTGCTCGTAGAAACGGCGTCGAAGTGACAACATTCGTACAAGCCTGAAATTTATTCATTTCTGAAGACATTATTACAAAAATTGTCAAAGATACTAATGAATTCATCCAAAAAAAAGGTGCCATCGTACGACAGACCCCGTGATTGCAAATTGACTGATGCAGTTAAAATTCGAGCATTATTCGGATTATTGTACATAGCACGAACCCTGCGGATATCACACGCAAATTTAGAAGATCTATATGCAACTGACGGCAAAGGTGTTATTATATTTTCCACTACGATGTCACTGAAAAGAACAAAATTTCCACTGTATTTATTGAGATTTGATGACGCAACCACACGAACATTTCGTCGTACTCTGGATAAGGCTGCACCAATTAGAGAGATTTTGGAAACGTTCACACAAAACTGCCTCTCACCATATTCTGATGACGGCAAGTTTTCGAGGAAAATGTCCCTTCAGACAATATATCAGATAAATAAAATTATATCCGCTTGTAGACGCTGCTACTTTTTATGTCCTCAATATTGAGCTTTATGCAGACAAGCAGCCAGAAGGCCCGTACCAGTTGACCAACGCTGCAGCAGACATCGTGAAGAGGCTTATTACACCAATTCCTGGAACAGGAAGAATGCTTACAAATGACAATTGCTACACCAATGTTCCTTTGGTTGATGATTTAGCTAAAAATCACAAGGTTTCTGTTGTAGGTACCATGCGCAAAAACAAAAACGTACGTGCCGTACGTGGTCAAAAAGAGATCTGTGGTACTGATATCATCACTTCATTTTGCTGCTGAAATAGCTGAAAGTACAAATGAAAAGCGCAAACCAAGGATTGTAAATTTTCACAATCAAACGAAAGGCGGCGTCGATGAAGTTGACAAAAAGTGAAGATATATTCGACATCAAGGAAACATAATAGGTGGCCGTTAACATTCTTCTTTCGTCTTCTGGATATTGCTGGAATAAGTGCCATGGTAATATTGAGGGCAAATAATGTCGTCATGCAGGAAAGGCGAAAATATTTACGTGGATTGGGCATTGAACTGACAAAAGAGTATGTTCAGAGAAGAGCAATGATGGTGAATCTTCCAAGAAAGCTTAAAAGAAATATCCAAGAGCATTGGAATATGAGTTCTACAAGCGCTGACAATGAATCATGTAGTATTCTCACCACAAGTAGAGGAAGCTCCAAAATATGCCCAGCAAAAAAAGGAGACAATCAAAAACACAATGCACATCATGCCAAAGAAATATTTGCAGGACACACACTAAATTCATTTGCAATGAATGTTATCTTGGCGGAGAAACTGAGTCTGAGGACAACCAAACCAAGCTCATAATAAACACTTTGATTTTAATTATTTTATCTCATGGAATAAACTGATTTTGTTATTTTGCTTATATTATATAAAATTGGTTAGAGTTATATAGGAATACTTTATTTATGTTGTTATTAGAATTTTTAATTTTGTTTTTCCTGAAATAAAAATTCTGTTACTTCGAAAATTTTATCGTCACATAATAATAATGTACCTGTACACGAAAATTAAAAACAGTATTAATTTATTAGTGCTTTAAGTCTCTGAAATATCCCATAGGTCTTTTACGTTTCGCGCAATCGCTTTCGTTACAAATAACAACGCGACCACTTGAAGGTTAAATCTCAACCCTTTTTCAATATTTGCAACCAAAAAACTTAAGTACGTACAATGGAAAAAATAAAATTTTCACGATGAGATTTACAATCCCATTTCTTTCAAGCAAAAAAAAACTGGCACCCCAATCGGCATCTGAATAGTCTAACAAATGTTCGTATTTGCCATCTCGTGAATATGTTAATTTGCAATTCAATGTACTCTTCAAAAAGCGCAAGAGAATGTGCCGATTCGTAGTTTTGATTAAATTGACTTACATTGGCAATGCTGAACGAAAAATATGGCCGTAAATATTGTCTTCTTCTTCTTCATAGCACTACAGCCACTTTTGGACCTTCGCTTCCCGCAAATAGCGCCTCTAGCTGTCTCGGTCCATTGACCGCGTCCTCCAATTCTGAAATCCAAGCACCAATGAACTGTCTTTGTCAACCAAGTCAAACCAGTGTTTCCTCGGTTTCCCCACTGGTCTCCGGCCTTCAGTTCTCCCAACGAATACCTTTTTAGGTATCCATTGTTCATCCATACGTTTCATGTGGCCAGCTCATTGCAGCTTCCGCAGCCTAACAATCGTTGAGACCTCCCGTTCATCAAAAATTTCATACAGCTCATGGTTGTATCGAATTCTCCATTGTTTTCCGTCTAGCTTCGCTCCGATTATTCGCCTCAGGACCCTTCACTCAAAGGTGTTCAATATATTTGTGGATGCTTGGGTTAGAGTCCATGTTTTACACCCATCGCATAACATAGGTCTTATCACAGATTTATATACTTGAAGCTTTGTTTTCCTGTGTATGCAGCTGACATTGAAGATCGTCAAAACTGCACAAATTACTTTATTTGCCTCTTTCACTGCTTGTTTTCGTTATTTTGGTGTCTTAAAAACACAAATTAGCCCACATTTTCGATACTGTATTCACCAAGTGTGATGTTTTGTGTATTTCAGATATTTTGACCCGACTGCGTCATGAGCTTTATTTTATTTTCATTGATATGTAGCCCTTTTAGTTTTGTTTCACTGTCCGGTTTCAGGAAAAGTTCTGTCTGTTGATGTCATTCGCATAGGCTACTATTTGGCTCGACTTGAATAGGAATGTTCCTCGCGTATCGACAGGTAGCTTCCATATGACAAACTCCAGAGCCAAATTGAATAGCAATGGGGCCAGCCCATCTCCCTGATGTAGTCCGATATTTGTGTCAAAGGCATCGGTGAGTTGGTTATAGATGCGGACTTGAGAGGTCGTCAACATCATTGTCATTTTGGTAAGACGGACGGAACCATAGCATTATTTGGTACAGTACGTTACGACCAGTACTGATATGCCTCCTTAATTTTCGAACTGTAGTTTGTCTCCTTTTTTTGGATATGTATTATAATTGATTGGCTCCATTCTTTTTGGTATATGTTCTTATTGCCCAATGTGCTGGATGACTTTTTGAATAGCTTGATGGATACAATTGCCACCATGTTTGATGTGCTCCACTGGAATCTCATCGATGCCCGGCGCTTTATTTTTCCTTTGGGTTTTGTTGATGGAACAAACTTCATTCAGGATTGGAGGGGTCAATAGAAGCTCTCCGCAGAAATCTATAGGCTCCGATGCTCTGGAGTAGTGCGGAGGACTAAGGAGGTTCTTGAAATATGATGCCCTTCTTTCCTTAATCTTGGTTTCATCAGCAATGATATTGCCGATGTCATCACGACAAAGCGTAGTTTTGGGCTGATGACCACGTTTCAAACTTGTCACTACTTTTTTTGCTTGTCTTGTATTGTTGGTCGCTAAATTTACATCTATGCTTTTCAATTGGTCGTTATAGTATTTCTTTTTTCATAATGCCAATTATCTTATTCGCTGCTCTTCTGAGATTTTCATTGTGTTCTCTCTTCGCCCTGGTTTTCCTATCTACGTATTCTTTGTAAGCTAGATTCTTTTTATCTAACGCATTCTGGCACTCATCATCGAACCAATCATTCCTCTTGTGCCGGGCTTGATATCCGATCATCTGTTCTGCCATGGTCTCAGTAGCTGCTTTTACTTCTTTAACGTTGCATCTGATAAGATGGGAGCCAGCTGGTTGTCGAGGTTCTCCGTGAGAAGTTTGGCAACAGACGCCACTTGGAGCCTTTCGTTGTCAAATTTTTGTTGTGGGCTGGTCTTCGCCGGATATGCCTTTGACATACGACGTTGATAGGTTAATGTGATCAAGTAATGATCTGAGTTCCAGTTTGCTCCTCGGTATGTCCGGACGTCCAGTATGCTCGAGACCCAACGTTGTTGGATCCGAATATGATCGATCTAGTTTTGTGTGCTGCGATCTAGTGATACCCAGGTCATTTTACAAATGCGTAGATTTGGGAAGCAATTCGAACGTATGACTAGATTTCTGCTACATGCAAAGTCAATCAGGCGCTGGCCGTTAGTATCTGTTTCATCGTGGAGGCTATATCCTCCAGCCGTTCCCCGATGAGATAGCTCATTGCCAACCTTAGCATTGAAAGCACCCAGAATTATTTTTGTGTCGTTTGTAGAGAATGAGTCAACCAGTCTTTCCAGGAGATTGTAGAATGTTTCCTTCATTTCTTCGTCCTTTTCTTTAGTCGGGGCGTATACATCAACCAGCCGGATTTTGAAAAATTTTGCTTTTATACGGATCGCACACAACCGTTCATTGACTGCCTTAAAATCAATAACGTGCAATTTGAACTCCCACTCCAGATTCTTGTTTTCCAGTAGGCTTCTCACTTTTGAATATTATGTGCGATCTCATGTCTTGAATGTCGCTTTCATTCCAACTCATTTACTGGATTGCCAGTATTTTTAATCGATATTGACTGGCCTCTTGGCAAAGATCCTTAACAGCGCCAGGGTAATTGATTGATCTGATTCCAAGATCCAATGCCATAATCCTTTTTTCGTTTGCGAGGTCGTTGCCGTGAGTCCAATCCATTCCGAGGCCCTTCTGCAGGTTTTGAAACATTTAAAGGTTTTCCACGGACGGGGAGTTAGCCCGTTGCCCAACCTCCATTCCGGCGGCATGGTTATTACGTTGGTTCTATTATCAGGTGCAGAAGAATCGCCTTCATTGTCTTACATCCTCATAAAGAAGGTGTGAGTAGGATTTAGTAGCAGAGCTGTTGATGTATTTACAGTTATAAGCATTTCTCGGCGTTTAATGTCACGTCATTTGGGAACCAGTAAACCCAATGTGTGATCCCGTGAGCATTTATTTCCATTTAATTGGGGGTTTGGGATGCGGAATCATAGAAGCTATGGGTTGGGGAAACAAGAGTTCCCTTTTCCTTTCTCAAACGGTCTTGGGACCGTCTACGGCAGAGTTCATTGTGTCAAATATATAATGCTGCCAACCGCTTCTTGATATGGTGCATTTTGTACATGTTTACGCAGCTCATCGGTCGATGGTGACATTTTTAATGTCAATCGCTGGCTTGGGTCGCTTGGTAGCCTTACTGCTACACACTCGAGCATAGTGAATCGGTTTAAAACTTTTTCGGTGTATTTTCGTTGATTTAGTTGTAATACACCCTTGCGACGATCATATCCTATTTGAATGTTCAGCACGCTTAATGCATATCCGAGATCTTCATGAAAAAATTCTTCTTCAATGTTGATTTTAGTTAATCTTTCTACTGATGGTTGTTATAAAAATTCGCATATCATCAACATTTACTGCAATAACAACATTGATTTCCCCCATAACGCACGCATATACATGCACCCTTCTTCCAACGATAAAAACCAGCACGCACCAACACTTCATTTGATTTGGTGTTTCACATTCAACTAGCTTGCTTCAGTCAATACACTGATTTCTTCAAATGACGCACTCGTCTTGAAATGATTCTGGTTGTCGCATATAAATCGTTTTTTTAATTTCACCGTAGAGGAATGCGGTAACAATATCCATTTGATCGATTTCTAGCCCAATTTTTACGACTAATAATATTAGCATTCGAAGTGGTGAGTATTGGACGACCAGCCAAAATGTTTCAACATAGTGAATTCCTTTTCTTTGACTACAGCCTCTTGCTACTAGCCTTGCTTTGTATCTTTCAACTTTACCAGCTGAATTATTTTTTCGTTTGAAAACACTTTTACAACCACCAGGAAATACTAGCCGACTCAATGCCTACAAACGGAACAAAAATAATTCAGATTGATTTCACGCTAAGGTTCACAATAAGCTATCTCATCGGAGAAGGACTGAAGTATGTAGCCTCCACAATGAAATAAATAACAACGGCCAGCGCCTGATTGACTTTGCATATATCAGAAGTCTAGTCATACGTCCGACATGCTTCCCATATCGACGCAGACATAAAATGACCTGGGTATCACCGGAATGCACCACTGAAAATCAGATCGACCATGTTCTGATCCAACAGCATTGGCCTCGAGCAATCTTGACGCCCGGACATAACGAGGAGCGAATTGTAACTCAGATCATTACTTGATCAAATGCACCTATCGATGCGTATTCGGTGAAGACCAACCCGCTACAAAAATTTGATATCGAAAGGCTCCAAACGGTGTCGGTGGTTTTCAACAACCAGCTGGCTCCCATCTAATCAGACACATCGCTGAAAACAAGCTCTGGATTGAAGTAAAAGCAGCTATTGAGACCGTGGCAGAACAGATGATCGGAGGAATGATTGGTTCGATGATGAGTGCCAGAATGCGTTCGATAAAAAGAATCTAGCGTACAAAGAATACGTAGATAGGAAAAGCAGGGCGAAGAGAGAAAACTATGAAAATTTCAGAAGAGTAGCGAAGTAGATAATTAGAATTTAAAAAAAATGCTTTGACAACCAATTGAGAACAACAAAGCAACAACAATAGACAAACATACAAAGTAGTGAAAAGCCTGAAAGTAGAAAATAGCCTGAAATGAGGTTATCAGCCCAAGACCACGTTTTATCGTGATGACATCGGCAATATCACCGTTGGTGAAACCAGAATTAAGAGAAGATGGGCTATGATGTCGCCAATCTTCATCCTCCTTCATCTTCCACATAGCTCCAGAACATCGGGGCCTATAGATGTTCCTGGAGAACTTCAATTGGCCCCACTAATTCTGGACGAGGTTTGTTCCACCATCAAAGCCCAAAAGAATAATAAAGCGCCGGGCATCGATGAGATACCAATTGAACTTACAAACTATAGTGGCAGCACTGTTCAGAAAGCTATTCACAAAGTCATGCAGCACATAATCACTTGATGTATCTAATAAGAGTGATGGCCTGAAATGTACACACGTCAAAACCACCTTCTACTAATATTTTTCTTCACTAATAATTTTGCATCAAAAATATAAATGCAACACAAATTTTAAGCTGCACACGATAAATTTACATAAGCCCCTGAATTTGGTTCTAAATAAAATCTTCCTGTAGCTTCAAAAGTACGAGATTTGATGTTAAAAAATCAAAATTAGTTTTCTAAAAATTTTCTGTTTTTCAAAATAATTTAAAAGCTAAAATATATAAATCAAGGTTTTTTCATTCTTTTTAGGTGAGCCTGTTGGGAGAGTATTTCCTGCATATACTCGTAAATATATATATTTTATTATGAGGACATAAATCACGAAGAACATACGGGCTGCCCAAAATCAGTGATCACCGAAAACTCCATCGAATTTGTGCGTTAATTTATCAAAAATGAGCCAAAATCATGATTGAAATTCATGGAACTGGAGTTAAATACCCCCAAAACATCGATTCATTGCATTTTAACCGATCATTTGGGCTTACGAAAGGTCTGTTCATGTTTTGTTCCGCAAAAGTCAACTGATGACCAAAAATTGCTCAGAATTCAATAATTGAAAAAAATCATTAAATAGGCGAGAAAAAACGAGAACTTCCTTTACAGCATTGTAACTGGTGAAGAAACGTGATGTTTCTAATATGAACCCGAAATCAAGCGTCAAAATGCCGAATGGAAGGCCCCAGACGAGCCACTACCCAAAAAATCGTGTTTGGAGAAGTCAAAAATCAAGTCGATTCTCATTTGTTTTTACGATTCCAAGGAAATTGTTCACAAGGAGTTCGTGCCAATGGGCCAAACCGTCGGTGCAATTTTCTATCTTGGCGTTTTGAAGCGTTTGTTGCATCGCATTCGTCGGATTTGGCCTGAGTACCGCGAAGGAGGAAGATGGCGCTTATTGCTTGATAATGCACCATGTCATAGATCCACTCTTGTTTTTGACTAGAAATCGCCTTTTCACCATCAATCACTCACTGTATTTGCCTGATATGACTCCCTGTGGCTTCTATCTATTTGGGAAATTGCATTTGGCCATGAAAGGAAAACGCTTTCTGTCCGTAGAGGGCATCCAAAAGGCTTGTGCCGACATTCTGGAGGAAATTCCGGTCAATGAAACACTCTTTCGAAAGGCTTTTGGATCGCACAGAACAGTGTATTTAGACCGGAGGAGTCTATTTTGAATAAATAAACTCGAATTTATCAGAACAAAGCTCCTGTCGTTTCTATTTAAGCTCAGTCTCGTTTATTTTGGAACGGAATTACTAAAAGCATGTTCCCGACAAAAAATTTTTCTTTAACAGTTTTTGACTTTCAAAGTTGTGGTGAATCAAATTATGATTTACTTATTAAAACTAACGATTCCGATGATTAATTTGCCTTATTGGTGGAGATTTTAACGAAGGATTTGATAAGGAGTAGTTTTACGGGGTTGAAATTGAAGGATGCATCAAAAATTATACTTGAAATATTAATCAAAAAGTAATTGCTCAAAACTAGTTTGATTTATATCTACAGTTTTTGCAGGTAATTCCAAAAAGATTAAACGTCATCCCGGAAAATAAAAATGCGTAAAACCACGATATAAAACTTTTGATTTAGAAGAAGAGTCAATTTTACATGCAAATTTTGGTAAAAACCGGTCGTCCTGTGAATTTTGGAGGTAATACCTAATTTTCACCGTCCAGACCAAAACTGTAGTCAAAATTTTTTGGCTGCCAAGTTTGGCATTATAGGCGATATAGTCCCTTGGTGAAGTAAGTTCTTGATAAGTGAGAGCATTTAGGATAAACTAGGTAATTTAGCTGTTGATCTTAATGGCAGAATAATTTAAACATCTGATACCATGAGTAACAATTAACATTAGAAGGTCTCTTTAAAAAATAAGACAGCTTCCAAATCTTCACGTCGTTAAATTGTAGTGAATTGCCTCGACTATATACGTCCATAAAGGACTGCAGTGATGGCCTGCTGCTTCGGCGAATGGAAATGTTGGTGCTCGCCAGAATTCGCCTTTTCTGAGGACGCATGAATGCGCTGGCATGCTAGCATTGCGGTGTCGTGGGGCAGGTTGTTTTCCCAGCACAAGGAAAACGCTTTCTGTCCGTAGAGGGCATCCAAAAGGCTTGTGCCGACATTCTGGAGGAAATTCCGGTCAATGAAACACTCTTTCGAAAGGCTTTTGGATCGCACAGAACAGTGTATTTAGACCGGAGGAGTCTATTTTGAATAAATAAACTCGAATTTATCAGAACAAAGCTCCTGTCGTTTCTATTTTAGCTCAGTCTCGTTTATTTTGGAACGGAATTACTAAAAGCATGTTCCCGACAAAAAATTTTTCTTTAACAGTTTTTGACTTTCAAAGTTGTGGTGAATCAAATTATGATTTACTTATTAAAACTAACGATTCCGATGATTAATTTGCCTTATTGGTGGAGATTTTAACGAAGGATTTGATAAGGAGTAGTTTTACGGGGTTGAAATTGAAGGATGCATCAAAAATTATACTTGAAATATTAATCAAAAAGTAATTGCTCAAAACTAGTTTGATTTATATCTACAGTTTTTGCAGGTAATTCCAAAAAGATTAAACGTCATCCCGGAAAATAAAAACGCGTAAAACCACGATATAAAACTTTTGATTTAGAAGAAGAGTCAATTTTACATGCAAATTTTGGTAAAAACCGGTCGTCCTGTGAATTTTGGAGGTAATACCTAATTTTCACCGTCCAGACCAAAACTGTAGTCAAAATTTTTTGGCTGCCAAGTTTGGCATTATAGGCGATATAGTCCCTTGGTGAAGTAAGTTCTTGATAAGTGAGAGCATTTAGGATAAACTAGGTAATTTAGCTGTTGATCTTAATGGCAGAATAATTTAAACATCTGATACCATGAGTAACAATTAACATTAGAAGGTCTCTTTAAAAAATAAGACAGCTTCCAAATCTTCACGTCGTTAAATTGTAGTGAATTGCCTCGACTATATACGTCCATAAAGGACTGCAGTGATGGCCTGCTGCTTCGGCGAATGGAAATGTTGGTGCTCGCCAGAATTCGCCTTTTCTGAGGACGCATGAATGCGCTGGCATGCTAGCATTGCGGTGTCGTGGGGCAGGTTGTTTTCCCAGCACAAGGGCCTACTACAAAAAATTTTGAACTCATGAATTCGGTGATTGTAGGACTCGGTTCGACGGTGTCGAGGTCAAGCTAACCTACTGAAGGGATGGATTGCAAAAGCAAAACGACAGATTGGGCCTGGCATGCACGGGCGAGAATTGAGAAGATCTCGTCTTTACTTTCTATATTTACGATCTCGAAATAAGAAAGGGGCATCCAGGTGGAAGTGGTGCCCCCAGCAATTGATCTTGTAGTTATATTTAATTTTTCCATTTGTATCTTTGGATGAATTTTTCCCTGATAATGGTGGCGATGTTTTCAATATGAACCCGAAATCAAGCGTCAAAATGCCGAATGGAAGGCCCCAGACGAGCCAACACCCAAAAAAATCGTGTTTGGAGAAGTCAAAAATCAAGTCGATTCTCATTTGTTTTTACGATTCCAAGGAAATTGTTCACAAGGAGTTCGTGCCAATGGGCCAAACCGTCGGTGCAATTTTCTATCTTGGCGTTTTGAAGCGTTTGTTGCATCGCATTCGTCGGATTTGGCCTGAGTACCGCGAAGGAGGAAGATGGCGCTTATTGCTTGATAATGCACCATGTCATAGATCCACTCTTGTTTTTGACTAGAAATCGCCTTTTCACCATCAATCACTCACTGTATTTGCCTGATATGACTCCCTGTGGCTTCTATCTATTTGGGAAATTGCATTTGGCCATGAAAGGAAAACGCTTTCTGTCCGTAGAGGGCATCCAAAAGGCTTGTGCCGACATTCTGGAGGAAATTCCGGTCAATGAAACACTCTTTCGAAAGGCTTTTGGATCGCACAGAACAGTGTATTTAGACCGGAGGAGTCTATTTTGAATAAATAAACTCGAATTTATCAGAACAAAGCTCCTGTCGTTTCTATTTAAGCTCAGTCTCGTTTATTTTGGAACGGAATTACTAAAAGCATGTTCCCGACAAAAAATTTTTCTTTAACAGTTTTTGACTTTCAAAGTTGTGGTGAATCAAATTATGATTTACTTATTAAAACTAACGATTCCGATGATTAATTTGCCTTATTGGTGGAGATTTTAACGAAGGATTTGATAAGGAGTAGTTTTACGGGGTTGAAATTGAAGGATGCATCAAAAATTATACTTGAAATATTAATCAAAAAGTAATTGCTCAAAACTAGTTTGATTTATATCTACAGTTTTTGCAGGTAATTCCAAAAAGATTAAACGTCATCCCGGAAAATAAAAATGCGTAAAACCACGATATAAAACTTTTGATTTAGAAGAAGAGTCAATTTTACATGCAAATTTTGGTAAAAACCGGTCGTCCTGTGAATTTTGGAGGTAATACCTAATTTTCACCGTCCAGACCAAAACTGTAGTCAAAATTTTTTGGCTGCCAAGTTTGGCATTATAGGCGATATAGTCCCTTGGTGAAGTAAGTTCTTGATAAGTGAGAGCATTTAGGATAAACTAGGTAATTTAGCTGTTGATCTTAATGGCAGAATAATTTAAACATCTGATACCATGAGTAACAATTAACATTAGAAGGTCTCTTTAAAAAATAAGACAGCTTCCAAATCTTCACGTCGTTAAATTGTAGTGAATTGCCTCGACTATATACGTCCATAAAGGACTGCAGTGATGGCCTGCTGCTTCGGCGAATGGAAATGTTGGTGCTCGCCAGAATTCGCCTTTTCTGAGGACGCATGAATGCGCTGGCATGCTAGCATTGCGGTGTCGTGGGGCAGGTTGTTTTCCCAGCACAAGGAAAACGCTTTCTGTCCGTAGAGGGCATCCAAAAGGCTTGTGCCGACATTCTGGAGGAAATTCCGGTCAATGAAACACTCTTTCGAAAGGCTTTTGGATCGCACAGAACAGTGTATTTAGACCGGAGGAGTCTATTTTGAATAAATAAACTCGAATTTATCAGAACAAAGCTCCTGTCGTTTCTATTTTAGCTCAGTCTCGTTTATTTTGGAACGGAATTACTAAAAGCATGTTCCCGACAAAAAATTTTTCTTTAACAGTTTTTGACTTTCAAAGTTGTGGTGAATCAAATTATGATTTACTTATTAAAACTAACGATTCCGATGATTAATTTGCCTTATTGGTGGAGATTTTAACGAAGGATTTGATAAGGAGTAGTTTTACGGGGTTGAAATTGAAGGATGCATCAAAAATTATACTTGAAATATTAATCAAAAAGTAATTGCTCAAAACTAGTTTGATTTATATCTACAGTTTTTGCAGGTAATTCCAAAAAGATTAAACGTCATCCCGGAAAATAAAAATGCGTAAAACCACGATATAAAACTTTTGATTTAGAAGAAGAGTCAATTTTACATGCAAATTTTGGTAAAAACCGGTCGTCCTGTGAATTTTGGAGGTAATACCTAATTTTCACCGTCCAGACCAAAACTGTAGTCAAAATTTTTTGGCTGCCAAGTTTGGCATTATAGGCGATATAGTCCCTTGGTGAAGTAAGTTCTTGATAAGTGAGAGCATTTAGGATAAACTAGGTAATTTAGCTGTTGATCTTAATGGCAGAATAATTTAAACATCTGATACCATGAGTAACAATTAACATTAGAAGGTCTCTTTAAAAAATAAGACAGCTTCCAAATCTTCACGTCGTTAAATTGTAGTGAATTGCCTCGACTATATACGTCCATAAAGGACTGCAGTGATGGCCTGCTGCTTCGGCGAATGGAAATGTTGGTGCTCGCCAGAATTCGCCTTTTCTGAGGACGCATGAATGCGCTGGCATGCTAGCATTGCGGTGTCGTGGGGCAGGTTGTTTTCCCAGCACAAGGAAAACGCTTTCTGTCCGTAGAGGGCATCCAAAAGGCTTGTGCCGACATTCTGGAGGAAATTCCGGTCAATGAAACACTCTTTCGAAAGGCTTTTGGATCGCACAGAACAGTGTATTTAGACCGGAGGAGTCTATTTTGAATAAATAAACTCGAATTTATCAGAACAAAGCTCCTGTCGTTTCTATTTTAGCTCAGTCTCGTTTATTTTGGAACGGAATTACTAAAAGCATGTTCCCGACAAAAAATTTTTCTTTAACAGTTTTTGACTTTCAAAGTTGTGGTGAATCAAATTATGATTTACTTATTAAAACTAACGATTCCGATGATTAATTTGCCTTATTGGTGGAGATTTTAACGAAGGATTTGATAAGGAGTAGTTTTACGGGGTTGAAATTGAAGGATGCATCAAAAATTATACTTGAAATATTAATCAAAAAGTAATTGCTCAAAACTAGTTTGATTTATATCTACAGTTTTTGCAGGTAATTCCAAAAAGATTAAACGTCATCCCGGAAAATAAAAACGCGTAAAACCACGATATAAAACTTTTGATTTAGAAGAAGAGTCAATTTTACATGCAAATTTAGGTAAAAACCGGTCGTCCTGTGAATTTTGGAGGTAATACCTAATTTTCACCGTCCAGACCAAAACTGTAGTCAAAATTTTTTGGCTGCCAAGTTTGGCATTATAGGCGATATAGTCCCTTGGTGAAGTAAGTTCTTGATAAGTGAGAGCATTTAGGATAAACTAGGTAATTTAGCTGTTGATCTTAATGGCAGAATAATTTAAACATCTGATACCATGAGTAACAATTAACATTAGAAGGTCTCTTTAAAAAATAAGACAGCTTCCAAATCTTCACGTCGTTAAATTGTAGTGAATTGCCTCGACTATATACGTCCATAAAGGACTGCAGTGATGGCCTGCTGCTTCGGCGAATGGAAATGTTGGTGCTCGCCAGAATTCGCCTTTTCTGAGGACGCATGAATGCGCTGGCATGCTAGCATTGCGGTGTCGTGGGGCAGGTTGTTTTCCCAGCACAAGGGCCTACTACAAAAAATTTTGAACTCATGAATTCGGTGATTGTAGGACTCGGTTCGACGGTGTCGAGGTCAAGCTAACCTACTGAAGGGATGGATTGCAAAAGCAAAACGACAGATTGGGCCTGGCATGCACGGGCGAGAATTGAGAAGATCTCGTCTTTACTTTCTATATTTACGATCTCGAAATAAGAAAGGGGCATCCAGGTGGAAGTGGTGCCCCCAGCAATTGATCTTGTAGTTATATTTAATTTTTCCATTTGTATCTTTGGATGAATTTTTCCCTGATAATGGTGGCGATGTTTTCAATATGAACCCGAAATCAAGCGTCAAAATGCCGAATGGAAGGCCCCAGACGAGCCAACACCCAAAAAAATCGTGTTTGGAGAAGTCAAAAATCAAGTTGATTCTCATTTGGGATTTAGTGCGGGCTAGAAAATAGCAATGTAAGTAAGTTGCGTATCAAATTGTTCCGCACTTATTGCGTGGTTATTTTCATAAAAATGGTATTTTCTTCGCAAAGGTTTTTCAAGCAGTTTGCTTATGCGGCTGCTCGATTGCTACAAAATCTTAGGAAGCATCATTGAACTATAAACTTATGGTCTTTACCCTTCAGAGGAAAATTCAATTGTTATTAAATTGCACTCTTCAGTTATTTATATTATACTTGAATCTACTTTGTAATACCCAACTTCGGAATCACTGAAAACTCTTTCATACTCATGAATTATTCATTGTAATATTTTTCAAATCGTATACAAGCAATAGTATAGTAGTGCTTAATGTAATGTAAATTCTCTAGAAAAATGTTATTTTATGGAATTTTTCGTTGTTATTCAGATCTTCTCGTATGGAGAATGTGTTCACAAGCACTTATTGTATTTATACTTCAAAAAAAAATTCCCAATCGAGAATATTCCCTACATTACATCCTGCAATTTCATATCTCTTAGGTAGTCATGTTGAAACGATGCTCTCCCAGCGGATGTACAGATAGTAAATCGATTTACGAGTTTCAGCAGAAACCACTATAGAAGGGTTCTCTATAAGATAAGATGGCAAAGGGTAATTTTGATTGAAGGTCAAGGTTCAATTTACTACATCACTTGACTGGGCAAAAAAGACAGATGCTCATTATTATATCATTGTTATGATTGATGGCCCATAGTATGAGTTTTTCTTCTTCGCCATGTTGAACTGTTTTGTTCATTTCAGATAAAGGAAAGATTGATTTAGTTCTATCTTAAAGTGTTATTTGAGTCAAAGCTTGAAGGAAATCGTAACATATTTGAACATAGACGAATTTGATGTGTGAATATCATGACGGTTCCCTTTGCTAGAAAGAAAACATATGTTTCTTTCTCACCCAAAAAATGATTTTACCATGAAAATTACGTTGTAGGGACCTTGCATAAATTATCATACTCCTGACAGGACATTCGGTAATTCTTGAAAGGGTAGCACAGAATATTTGCTTATCCCACAAGTATATTAATATGCTCCGTTTGAAAAATTATCATGTTTGGAGGAATCAAATGCTATACTGAACAGTGTGTTGAACCTTAAAACGTGTCAGCTTTTATTTAGTAAAATTGTTTAGCTGCTTTTCAATGATCATAAGAAGTGGATGTCCTAATGCATGCTGTTTTCGTCCAAGGGAATGTCTAGTAAGTGCGTTGGTATCTATATGCGCGTGGAATTTTATGTTGAGAATAATATCAAGCTTTGAACTTAATGAAAATGTTGCATTATTTCACGAGAAAATAAGGTCATTGAAGTCGAGTTGTCGACAATACAGCTTATTAACATGTTATAAGAAGTACACGTTTTGCAATTTCGAGAACTTTGTCCTGTCAAATAACATTTATTTTTTAAATTGTTAGCAGAAGCGAAGCAAAATCAGTTAATAGCTTGCATTGTACAAATTTCAATTACGATTTCAGACGTTAAATTGTGGCATGCAGGGGTTTCCAGCCAAAACTAGAGTGAACTTAATTTAAACAATTAAAATAATAATTCTATAGGGTTATGCATTTTACGCTTGGGAAAGTAAAGCTAAAGAAAACACATAAAATATTCAGATGGAAACAAATTTTTTTATTCAATATGAAGAATGAGCCTTGCCATTATACGTGAAGTACAATATCATTTAAATGTTCTCCACGGGACCTCTTACAGGCCTCAACCCTTTTGAGGTTATTTTCAATGGCTTTTCGACACATTTCCGGCAATATCTCGGCCATAACTTCACGAATATTGGTTTTCAATTGCTCAAGATTTTGAGGATTGTTTGCGTAAACACGATCTTTCGCATAGCCCCATAAAAAAAATCCAAAGGTGTTAGGTCACAGGATCTTGCGAGCAAATTGACATCACTCAATCTCGAAATAACGCGTCCTGGAAATTTCTCTTGCAAAAGTGCTCGATTAGTCTGTGTTGTGTGGCTTGTGGCTCCGTTCTGTTGAAACCACATGTTCTTCAGATCATAATCTTCAATTTCTCTCCAAAAATAATCGGTTAACATCGTACCATAACCATAGCCGTCAGAATTGACTGTAATGGCTCTTTCTTGATCGTTTTCAAAAAAAATACGGGCCAATAACACCACCAGACCATATTGCACATGAAACGGTCACTTTTTCCGGATGCAAAGGTCTTTTTGCAATCACTTGAAGATTTTGAGAGTCCCGTATGTAGCGATTTTCTTTATTTACGCAACCACTGAGCGAAAAATAAGCCTCATCACTAAAGAAAATTTTGTTCGAAAAATCGTTATCAATGGCTTGTTGCTCAATCACCCAATTCGCATACATTATGCGTTGTGTATGATCTTGACGCTTAAATTCTTGAGTGAGTTGGATTTTGTGTGGATGAAGATGCAAATCCAAATGCAAAATCAAGCCCAAATGTTGAGTACGATGTGTGTTCAAAAAATATCGCGAATTTTGTTTTTTTTTTTCAAAAATTATTTATTTATTCATGAATATCTATTTTGTCCCCTTCAAAGTAATCCCCATGAGATATTATACACTTGTGCCAACGGTTTTTCCAATCTTCGAAGCACTTCAAAAAATCATTTTTTTATCTCGTCAAGCGTAGCGTAACGTCGTCCTTTCATGGGCCTCTTCAGTTTAGGAAACAAGAAAAAGTCACAGGGGGCCAGATCTGGGGAATACGGTGGCTGCGGCATCATTAGTGTGTTTTTTTTTGGCCAAAAAGTCGCGCACAAGCAACGATGTGTGAGCAGGGGCGTTATCGTGGTGCAAAAGCCAATTTTTGTTCTCCCACAAATACGGGCGTTTCTGGCGGATTGCTTCGCGCAAATTGCGCATAACTTGCAGTTAATATTCCTTATTGACCGTTCTTCCCTGTGGCAAGAACTCATGATGCACCACGCCCCTGCAATCGAAGAAAACTGTCAGCAAATCTTTCACAATCGACCGAACTTGGCGCGCTTTTTTCGGTCTTGGTTCATGCGGCAGCTTCCATTGAGATGATTGAGCTTTGGTTTCCATTCGGAATGCATCCGCGCACTTAATTTCGTTTTTCACACAAATTTTGATACACGTTCTTTGATCCATTTTTTTGAATAAGTAAAAATCGAAGACGATTGAAAACACGTGCAAGTAAAGCAGCTATCACCAATTAAGCGTACATTCAAAATGGCCGAGCTTGTCGGCATAAGTGACAGACATGAGTACCAACATAACGCCACAAAAAAATCGAAATTCGAATATACGTAACCCGCGAAATTCGCGATACTTTTTGAGCACACCTCGTATGTCGAGGAATTGACAAATTCGGGTCTTCCTCCACACTTTGAGCAACGGCAGCGACATTTTCAGCAGAACGAATGTTCCGATGATGCACAGGCCGGCCTGGCAATATCAATAACCGATCCAGTCTCTTCAAATTTTCTCACTGTGTTCGAAATTATTTACTGTGTAGGTTGATTATGTCGACCGTAATCGGCTCGTAAAGCCCTAAATGTTGATACAGGAGAATCACCATTTTTATAATAAAATTTAATAATTTTAAGGTGTTCTTCGACTACTAAACGATCCATATTTCTAAGTGGCAAACCTTCAACTAAAAAGAACACGCTTTTGATGACACTTAAATCTGACAGATGTCAAATGGCAGGGTTATACTTTCCTACCACGAAATGGATAACCCTGTATACTTTCGAAGATATCTTTAGGCAAAGAAATATTGGTAAGTCTAAAAAGTCTTGCCCCTTTTTTAAAATTTCCGATTGAATACTTCTTTCATTTAAAATGGAATTTATTTAAGTACATATTGTCCATTCTTTGACCTTTTGCCATTTTTGGGTAGAGCCATTATTCCATCTGTATTTTATCGGCGAAAAACTAGGCCAAGTGATGTTCACAGTCCCTTTTTCAAGTAATTTTCTTTTCATTAAGAACGTTTCACAGAGACCGAAAATAATAGTAGACTGATGATGCAAGGTCTGGACTATACGGCGGATGCATCAAAACTTCTCAGACAAGCTCTGTCAATTTTTGCCGGGTCATCAAAGATGTGTATGGTCTGGCATTGTCATGATGAAAGACAACGCCCTTTCTATTGATCAATTCTGGCCGGTTTTTTTGAATTGCTTGTAGCAATCTGGTTAATTGCTGACACTTTCGAGCCGAATTGAGTGTTTGTCCAGGTTCTAGCACCTCATAATAAACAGTTGCCTTCAAATCCCACCATACACACAGCATAACCTTATTTGGTGTCAATCCTGGCTTTGACGTCGTTTGTGATGATTCATCTTTCTTTGACCATGATCTTTTTCGAACGAAATTCTCGTTTCTTACCCATTTTTCATCGCGCATAAAAATGGCTCGATTTCGTTGCGTTTTATTAGCATTTCACGAATGGAAATTCGGTCGATCAAATTTTTTTGTGTTACTTCTTGCGGCACCCAAACGTCGAGCTTCTTTGTGTACCCAGTCTTACGCATATAGTTCAAAACTGTTTGTTGATGAATATTCAGTTCCTTAGCAATGCCATTACTGCTTATGTGTCAGTCTTCTTCAATCTTTTGTAAGATTTCATCGACTTTTTCAGTGATTGGTCGACCTGAGTAAGGTGCATCTTTGACATCAAACTTTCCAGAACGAAAGCGAGCGAACCATCTCTTGACTGTGGCTTTTGATTAAATATTTTGACCGTAGACACCAAAAATTTTTTCTCGAGCCTGTACTGCATTCTCAGCTTGATCGTAGTGATATTTTAAAATATAACGAATTTTTTCAGAAATTTCACTCATTATTAAATGACTACAACTTTTGACCCGAATGACGAAATACAAAACTGTCCGTATCAAAATTGTAGACCAGAATGTCACCTTTCAAACGCATGTCAGTTTGACTCAATCTGATTAGTATTGCCTGATATATGACAACCAACACCATCTAATGACAAAAAAGCTCAATACTTTTTAGACTATCAAAAAAATGTACTTTTGAAGATATCTTTAGGCAAAAAATATAACAAACTGGCTAATGGTTAGAATTTGCTTTGATTCACTCTAAAGAAAAGTAAGGCGAATTAAGGTTTTATACATGAGGGGAATTTGGGAAGACGGATTTGGAGGATAGGAGGTGTGAAACTAATGCACCAACCTCTTTGTCTTTATTTATTGCTTTTCTTGCATGTGGGTTCATTTTGAACCTGTTGTTGAGGTTCACTCCCAAATACTTAATGTTATCTTTTAGGTTCACCGTGTCCCCGTCGATAACCGCCCTTATCAGTTTGCTTTGCTGAACAGCTAGTTTGTGCCCTTTACCACTCTCATTACGGAAGCATATTATTTCTGATTTAGCAGGGCTTACTTGGAGCCCCCAATCGTTTAAATAGCGTGCTATAATTTCAACTTCTCTTCTCACCATTTCTATGGCGGAAATAGCAAGAGTGTGATTGGCTGGAATTAGAATATCATCCGCGTATATGATCATGTTCGGATTACGGAAGATGTTTTGGATTCTGTTTGTAGCGGCGGTATGTGGGATGTCGTGTAGGAAGAAGTTGAAAAGGTTTGGTCCCAATATGGATCATCGTAGGACTCCAGACAGGATAGGTATAGCTGTTAAAGTTGAGTGGGATATTTCAGTTGTCAAATATCTATTTTGTAGGAAGCTGTCAAGGGTAAGCGTGAGGGCCAGGGGACGGTTGGAATATATGAGTTTGAATTTTAGCCTATCAGTCCAAACGGAGTCAAATGCTTTTTGTAAGTCTAGCGCGCATGCGACCGTGCATTGTTCTTTACGCATGTTTTTACAACGGTGTCATGCGCAAGCATAATGTGAATTTTTACGGTTGGAATCTGAACTAAAACTCTGGAACTAGCTTCACTGAAAATGCTCTAAAACTTAGTAGTATGATTCTTTCCAGAATGTTACCAATGTTGAAAAGTAAAGAGATTGGCCTAAAGTTTTTTACGTCTCCGTCGCAGTTTGGCTTAGGGATAAGGATAAGATTGCCTCGTTTACATCTTTCTGGAAAGTAACCATTGTTGATGCAATTCTTGAAGATGATTGTTAAGCTTTTGGTGACAATTGCGCCGGATTTCCTTAGTACTTTATTGGGAATACCGTCTAGGCCTGAGGAGGTTTTATTCTTCTTTTCTTCTTTTTCTGAGACGTAGGTGAAAAATTCCCCGAATTATTCATGTTGGGGAGATACTGCCTTATTGGTGTGAGAAAATATTATAAGATATGACCCTTTGTAACCGATGTTTCTAGTTCTTACAGCGGTTATCATTTCCTGTGCTCTTTCGTTCTCTGGGGTTCTTCCTCGGTGCAGGTTCCCGTAGAATCTTCAAGTGTAGAGAAAGGTAGCCCTCTGTGCTTGATAGGATCCCTGTCGATGTTAAAATTATTTGACTGTCGGCCCGTAAGTATATTAATTTCTCGAAAGACGTCTTCTTTTATAATTTTCATTCATCTCATGTTATGCGGTTGGCTAGTTCTGTGATTTCCCCTTTGAGAGTGAGGTATTCCTAGTTCATACGATTATTGTGCCGATGGAAGATCCGTTTAACCTTTGAGTTTTCCATTTTTGTTCCTTTGTCTGTGCTTTGGTGTTTTGCGTAAGGCATCTGTATAACCATCGTTTCAGTTTTTCTTCCGGCGCATGTGCATCCATTCATTTTAGTATGGACTCGGTTAGGTTCTGGATGTGGATATCAATTTCCTGGTTGGATAGGATTCGGTTTACAGGGGGAGGGGGGTGGGGCAGGTAAATCGTCTTCGAAGTCTTTTCTGAACTTTGTCCAATCAACAGAGGCATATGAGCGAAATTTTTCAGCATTTCTTCAATAGTGGTTTGGTTATTTAGGTGAAGGGTTAGTTTCAAACAATAGTGATCGGATATCAATGGCTGGGTTGCCCATTGGTGGGGAGTTGTGTTTCCAGTAAGTAGGTCTTGTGACGCTAGAAAGTTATCTTAGAAGAAGCTGCTTCTTGTGTATGAGGGAACACCTGCGTTGACGATGGCGCATGTTAGAAATGCGCTCGACAGAAACTATTGATATATTCTTTGGCCATTTGCATTCCGTGTGGAATCACCCCAATGCTTATGTCTCGCATTGAGGTCTCTACTGAGAAGGATAGAGTCGTGACTAGCAGCTTTTGTTAGTATTCTATTAAGGGTCGGTTCTTTTGAAGGTTCCAGGTTTCCTGGGATATAAATAGATCCAATTAATATTTTCCCATGGTTACTATTGTGTTTTCGCATATTTAAAGTTGCTAGTGTGCAGGAAATGTCAGGATGGTTAAAATTTATTTGGTCAACTGATAGGTGGTCTCGATATAGAATGGCGGTCCCTCTGCCTGCGTCGTTTCTAAGTACTTGGTAATTTTCTATTCGGACCTAGTGTGTCGGTTTTAAGACTGTTTTGTTAAGGAAAACTATGTCTAGTTGGATGAATTTTGTAAGGTTGGACACGAAAAATTCTTTGGCAATTAGAAACTAGAGAGTTTATGTTGAGACAGGTACTAATTAGATTATTTACCCCCATACAGGTTAAGGTATAGCTCAATGAGCAAAATTGGCTTGTCCTGTGTTGGCGTGCCATCGTATTTCGGCCAAAATTGGGCAACCTATTTTAAGAGTTCCCCTGTTGATACTCCTAAAACTTGGACTTTTTCTTAGTGGAGTCTTTGAAGGGGGTTCTCTTGTGGTACTGCGTTCCAGGGCATAGTTGAATTTCTTCCACTCGTGACTCCAAGTGTTAAGGTACTGATTGTGCTGATAAGGCTGTTGCTATTGGGGTTTGGATATACTCGAAAGATGGAATTGAAATGGGGGTTGTTCTTAAGGATTATTTTGCAAAAGTCTAAGTTCACGCCGTTTGCTTTAGACCATCCGGTGAGACATTCTCAATTTTAATGTCCGGACATTGTATTTCGATGTCTTCTCCAACCTGTGTAGCTCCGAATGCCGAGTCTACACCTCTTTGTATGCCTGTATATTTTTTGCGTTCCATTGGTGTGAAGGAGTAACCTTCCGCTTTAGATCTGTAGATCAAATCCAGTATTTCATCATGGATGGCGACTTCGTCAACTGTAATTTTTAATTTGCTCGTGCTTAGGTGAGTAATTCTATACTTCGTTGTGGGGCTCTTTTCCATGATTTTTTAAACTGTCATTGCTGTGATTCCTTTTACGAATATAGGGGGACACCATGATTTTTTCTTTTCAGGGGCACACGTGTTTTGCTTGGAGGTTATGTTTTCTTCTCCCGAAAGCGGCGCGTGTGGGTTTGGATTATGTGGGGTTGGTACTTGGATAAGAATGGGTAACTTTCTTTTAATTTCCAATTTACCTTGAACGTTCTAAATCCTTCCAATCCCGTGTTGATTAGGTCTATAATTACCCTGTTTGAAAGGTTTGTTGCAGCTTGCTCTACTTCCATTCCCATATGGTAAATTAAATGACAGTTAGCAGTACTAGTTGCGATTTTTATCTACGTTCGTAGTTAGAGTTGTTTTGATTAAGTTTCAGCTTAAACCTTTTATTAATTTACGAAAATTGACTAGGCAGTGATTTACTAATCTGTGTCCATACCGGTTGGCGTGCATATTTTTTACAAAAATTGACAGTTGTAATCGTTACTTGCGAGAAATCCAGTTATAAGTTTAAGAACAATTCCAAGTGGAAATCTTCGCATTCAGGTTTTCTTACCATGTGTGCCATTCATGCACGGGGAACAATAGATACTGAAATTCTGGTTGACATCGCACTCATGATGCTTTAGTAGCATAATACAAACGGTAGAAATCTATCAGTCAGTTGCAATTAAAATCGCCTGTCCAGTATTTGTGTGTGATAAATGCATGAAACATTTTTACTTCAATTCAGCTAAAGGATTTCCATGCTTATTTAAACCAGAAGCTCGTTCAACCCCGCATTGCTTGGGAAATACTGAAGGCTGCAATCATCCATGTATACACCCAGCGGCAAAAGTATTGCAACGTAAAAAATTTCAACATGAATTTTTTTAAAGATCAAAGTACTCGTATATCCTTTTCCTTTTACTTTGCGATGACTATCAGTCCTGTTATCAGTGCATTATTATGAAAGGATAATAATACATGTCTTTTGAAAAATCCAAAGCCAGTGCTTGCTTTGGAAATTCAATATAATGACACTGTGACCAAAGTATTCCAACATGCGGCAAAAGTATTGCAACTTGGCAGTTGCTGTGATATCAATTTTTTTTCGAGACTGATTTTCGTTTCTAGAAAAAGTTTTCACTAAACTTTGATGAATATTAAAGTAATTTTTCTTAATAATACAACAAACTGGTTAAAACAAGGGAATTGGGAATCGAAGAGTCAACAGAATTCGTTGAAAGATACAGAAACGGTATTTCAGTGGCTGATATTGCTTTAGTTTATAAGATCAAAAAATGTACTGTAATAAGGTTCTCCACTAAAAGCTAACAGAAGGAATGCTAAAAAGAAAAGGAGGGAATGAAAACGTACGACGACTAACAAAAAACAGAATTCTTGTTGATATGGTCAAAAACATCCAGATTCATTCTATAAGGTTGTTTCTAGGACATCATTGAAAAAGGTTAGTGATCGAACTTTAAGAAGAAGCTGGCATCAAAACTTATGTCGCACGGAAAGCTCCTTTTATTTCTGAAGCCAATCAAAAAACCGTTTACAGTTTACCAAAAAGCACTTAAATAAGCCACTGGAATTCTGGGAGAATATTTTATGTACAGATGAGAGCTCATTTCTATTTCATAACCATAATAGAAAACGATTTAAGCCGTTACAACCAAAACAAAGGAAATCGATGGCCACACAACGAACAAAATCACGTGGGGGCAGCTCAGTTATGTTTTAGGGATGTTTTTGCTTTCATGGCCTTTTTTGTTTTTTTTTTGTGGTAGGGAGGTGAATGCTATTTATGCACAGAGTGTAGGACTTCCATGCTCGCAAGAACTGGACTACCCACTAAATACCTCCCTTTCAACCTGAGAATCCAGCCTGGAACCGTTTGACACCGTGACCGTGAGGTGCCTTCAAGCTGGAGGATCTTTTTCCTAGCGCGAGGGGATAGAGGAAGAGGAAATACTAGAAAAGCGATTCCTCAGCCTCAAAGCCCCCGGCTGCTGTGAGTCCCTTTTATATTTTAGGACTGCCCGAGCATAATGTGCCATCTGGTTCCATTTGTCAACCGATTCGAGCATCACCGCAATTATATTATCCAGGTTGAGCTCTTCCGTCTCCCTGTAGGGTTCCCTTTGCAGCCCGACCCATTTTGTACACGCAAAAAATGTGTCGCAGGCATTGTCTTTCTCTCCTGGGCAAAACCGGCCACAGGGGGACCGTGACTTACCGATCTTGTGCAGGTAAGACATAAAACACCCATGCCCGCTCAAAAGCTGGATCAGATAGAAGTCAGTCTCACCGTGCCTTCGATTGAGCCACGGTCTCACATCCAGAATGAGGCGCGCAGTCCGCAATTGACGCAAGACTATTGCAAATCGTTGAGCGAGCGCTGTCTCTCATCGCGGACAACCATCTCCCTCGCATTCTTATTTCAGCGCAGGATAATAGCGCAGCGTTCTTTAGCAAGGAGGGCGACAGGTGTCACGCCTGCAATAACTCTCACCACCGAATCAGAGGCTGTCGGATACGAAGATGCCATTCTCAATTATCCTCTTCCCTGTACCTGTGCCAAACGTTTTCGGTATACCTCCTTGCTGAGAGCGTCGCCCCATACTTCTGCTCCGTACAGTAGCTCTGACCCTATGGCACTCATCAAGAGGCGTCTTATTGACGGGCTGATAGATTTTAGATTTAGAATTTAAATGTTGATATTATGCCGTGATCCAGGGGCTGGATCAAGCATGTGGTATAAGTAGCATGAATATTGATTGGATATTTGGGTATTCTAGTATAGGACAAGTGGGTGCGTTATCAATAAGCAAAAGAACTTTAAATTCGATGTTTTTGGTTCGAAAACGAAGCATTCATTAAACATTTTTTTTTAATTCGGCCATAATCCATGTTTTCATGTTTTCCATTCAATGTAGAGGAAGCTGATTAAGCTTCTGGCTTTTCAATGTTCATGGTTTGAGTGATTGGTTTATTAATAACGACTTTAAAAGTCGATCACCAAATGCGTTACTGCACAGCAAAGACGTCACCCAATCCTTAGCCGCTTTGAAACCACCAGCCCTTTTTCCGACTTATCTATATAAGTTCTAGAAGGCATTTTTTTCCAGAATAGCCTCCTTTAATTGGCATTGAATATTTATTCTGGTAAAAACCGTCATCTTCAATTATTTTCATCAATTGTTTTGGGTAGCTTTTTGCAGTACTTTCGTTTGCTGATGCTGTTTTGCCTATGAATTTGACATTATGATATGCATGTCTTTTCAGAAATCCTATCAACCATCCTTCACTGACACTAAATTTTTAGATTTTTGCTTGCATACACAGTTGTTGATGGCTCTACTTCCTGCTGATGTTGATAAATCCTTAGTGCCTTTTCTTACATCAAATTTCTATCGATAGGTATCTTTTTCTGTTGCATATCCTCAAGCCAAATCACTAATAGTTTTTTTTCGAAAATTGCATTCCGGGCTGTATGATGTTTTTGAGCTGAGTTTCGATCCAAAAATAACTGATTGTCGAATTAAATTCTTATTCTTTTGAATTATTCTTATAGTTGCTTCATTTAACCTTAAAGTTTTTCCAATAGATGTGGGAAATTCACCTTTCTTCAGACGGTCTAAAATCTTAATCTTGGTTTCCACCGAAATTGCTTGCCTCTTTTGAACATTTTGCTGTTGTTCCGACATCACATTGATTGATTGAAAGTAAAGTTGCTCCTAAAACACCAAATATTTAAAATAACATTAAAATATAGTGTAAAAGAAGTAAGAAATCACCAACAATCCAATGTTAATGGAAAACGCACTCTCGAATTCAAAACTAATATAAACAAAATCTTTCACAATTTCTCTGAAAATATTTTACACAGTGCTATTCTTTACATCCCAAGAAATTACGTCTGTAACCGCAAGTCCATACTAAATAATAAAATGCGTCAATGTAGGGAAATCCCAATGCAAACAAACGAATATCGGGTATTCCTCCAATCGTATTTTGTTTCTGTAAGTACATAAACATTTACTATATTACACTGTAAAACCAGGGCCGGTTCTAGACATTTTTCTAGTGTAAGCGAACAGCATTCCAGCTATGATAATGCAGTTAAAACCTTCATCAGATCTAATTTTTCCCAAAAATATCTGAACACTTTTCACGAGGTCTATTGAAGTTTGCAAAGTAGATGAGGCTTTTTGCAAGGTTTTACTCACCATGTTTATTTTAAAACGATTATTATGCCACATTGCCAGACAACCCAAAAATTTGAAAGTTTGAAGTTTTTTTATTACTCCCACTGCAGTGTTCCTCCTAAAAGCATCCAGCTTGTGGTCTTGAGAGGCTTCATACAAAGCATCGTAAATTCCCTCGATGTGATATCTAACAGGTACTAAGGCTTCAATCCTACTCTCCCACCGAGTATTGCTAAGGGGTTTCACTGTTAGAGTGGATATGTGTTTCATCAAAATACTCCACCTGTGAGTTGAACTGGAGAAAAAGTTGAATATTTCTTGGATCGTACTATAACAATCAACTGCAATAGGGCAAGAGAGAGCAGCATCGTTAGCCACTAGATTCATGGAATGGTTACCACATGGTAAGAAAAATTCCCTGGAATTCAAATCAAGTACTCTTTTCTGGACTCCAGCATGCTTTCCTCTCATGTTGGAGCCATTATCATATCCCTGGCCCCGCATGTTTTTTAACGGGATGTTCCGTGTATCTAACTCACTGAGTAAGACTTCTGTGAGACCTTCACCTGTCATATCTTTGATAGGTAGAAAGCCTAAAAAATGTTCTCTTATTGACACTTCCTCGTTTTTAACACATGTGACGACTCTCACGACCAATGTCATTTGTTCTGTATGGCTAATATTGGGTGTACAGTCCAGTATTATAGCATAATATGTTGCTTGTTTTAGGTCACTTATGATTCGGTCTTGGATCTTTGTGCACCAGAGATAAATAAACTCATTTTGTATTTGTTTCCTCAAAAAGTGAACATGTGTCTCTTTGGAAGTAACTCTTCTTACATGTTCAGCTACGACAACATCAAATTTGGAAATATACTCTACAAGTTTCAAAAAGTTACCATTGTTACGCTCGTAAAGAGACTCTTTTGTTGCTCGAAAATCCAGCCCCTGAGATCCTTAAAATTGGACAACACATAGTAAACATTCCAACACTTGGCTCCAATGTTCTGTTTCAGCTCGAATGGTTCTCTCATGCTGTTTTTCGATAGTTCTATCCAGACGTAATCGCATGGACAGTTCACATCAAGATTTACAATTGTGTATGTAGATAGAAGATTTCTCATGACTGGTCAAAATCTTGGTTAAGTTTTGCCAGTCAGAATATCCTTGGTCTCCGGTGGCAAGACGTGAATGCATATTTCCAAAGACTTTGCAGGCAAAGGAAAATACTATGTTTTTAGGGTTTTGTTGTAATTTTACAAAACCCTACTAGTTTCGCGACCAGTCTGTCCGTCTGTCCGTCTGTCCGTCTATCCGTCTGTCCGTCTGTCCGTCCGTCCGTCCGTCCGTGTGTCACAGCAGTTTTTCTCGGAAACTACTTAAGCTAGAAACATCAAATTTTGCATCTAGGTGTAAAGTGGTGATCTCTACAAATTTCAACTACTAAAAAATTTTATAAGGTATTTAAGGGTGGTCTCCCCATATAGGAGAGTGACCCCCCGAAAAAAAATTTCATTGAAGGTAGCCAATATGGGTATCAAATGAAAGGTATTGATGAGAACTTTTCAAAACAGATCTTAGTTTGGCAAAATTTGCTTCGAGGGGTGCACAGGGAGGGGAAATACACGAAAAATTTGTGTCCCCCCTCGCGATTGGACACCTGTGATTCGAAAAATCTGAAAAAAAGGAATGTAGCCCTTGGTAAGTACAACAACAACAAATACGTGAGAAGTCGCAATCACTCAACTTTGTGAGTAATAGTATGATTTATCGATTTTATGTTTTCTTGAATAAAATCTTAACGGTACCCTTAAATTCAATGGAATTCAGTATGTAGAAGTCTATTTATAAGATTGATCTATCCTGAAAGCATCATAAAGATTGAATTATATTTTAAGCGAAGTTATAGTGGTTTGAATTTTCCTATATTACTATGGAACAATATGCGCTGCATTTATTATTATGGCTACATATGGCTATAGAACAACATGCGCTTTTTACCGAATCAGACACTACAGTTTTGCTAGGATTTGCATGAAAATTTCAGGAATGATAGGTGTCATGAATATCTTTGAGAATCGGTTCAGCTAGTGGTATCAGTAATCGTAAAACAAAATAGTGGCTGTTTTAAATGCGAAGATTTAATAATTTTGAGTTATTTTTTCCCAACTTCAACGTTTAAGGTGCATGCTTTGACACTTGATTCAATTTAATGAATGACTGAAGATGAGTACCTACAATCAATGCTCATAAGTGAAACAAGTCAAGGAGGCGGGAGAGAGCTCCTAGCAAAAAGGTTTTGTAACCATTCTAGGATTCGAAAAAATTGGCCATGTATCGATGATAACAGTACAGGAGAGTGGCTCCTGAAAAAAAATTCATCAAACGTAGCCGATATGAGTATGAAATAAAATTTTTCATGGGAGCATTTCAAAACAGTTGTTAAACTGTCAGTTTTTGCTTCAGTGGGGGCACAGGGGGGAAATACATGAAAAATGTGTTTCCTCCGTCGCGGGTGGACATCTGAAATAATTATCAAAGGAGATATTTATGAGTATAACAATACCAAAAACCTCAGAAGTCGAAATTCGTTCAACTTTGTTAATAATAGTATGATCTTCGTATTTCATATTTTCTCCAATGAAATCGTCTTTGACATTTTTCTTGATTTGACTCGATCTGGTGACTGCATTTTGTAAATAGCATACAAAACCCTTCTGACATGAGCGTAGGTCTGTTTACCCAACTTGTTGAATAGTTAATTGATATAACTCCATTCAATAGTTAATTGTTACATGGGCTTGCTCCTTGTAAAATAATTAATTTCTAGTACCTAACCTAAACTGCCAGCAGCTATTGGATTTTGCATCATTTTATCAAACATTGCAATACCCAGCGTTAATATTTTATTTTTTATATGGCCAGCAACACAACAGAGAGGCAATAGGCAATAAAAAGGATGAAGGACAAAAACAATGAAAGAGTGCTGGGACCTAAAACAATTAATTAAACCTTTCAAATTCGCCCATATGAATTTTTGATTTATTGGAAATTTATACTTTATTACCAATGAAAGATAAACGATGAACGTTGTCATACAATTGACTGTATAAGAATACAGTAGACTCCCGATTATCCATGAGTAGATTAACCACGATCGCAAAAAAAAAAAAAAAATAAATCACGCAAGTTAAATGTACGTTAAAGCGGCAACCAAGATGTTTAGCGTGAGAAGGCCCATCATCCCGCGCGCAGACTATAGAGTTGTCATTGTTTACTTCACCGACCACCAATGAGTCACGTATACCCCGATCCCGTGTCGCGCCAATGCTATTAGGCCAATATAGACTCTCCAATATTATTTGTTTTGTAAATAAACCTGACTAAACAAAGTTAAAAGGTATATAATGTATTTTGAATAAATATTTTACTGCCTATTAAAGTTTGACTATGCACTTATTTTATGTAAATTAAATTTCAAAATTAGGTCCAAATTAAGTATTAACTTACAGTTTTATTTCTTTGATGGCATGTCGATGGAGTAGTTGCAGCCTCCAGTTTTAGCAATTCATTTTCTTTTACATTGGCTGTTATGACAGTATCGTCCTTGTCCAACTTCGTAGAAGTTGAAGCCGTAATAAACTTCTGTAGTGCTTTTGGTTGTATTTTATCTTCTTTTGCGTGCTGCAGTTTTCTTTTGCGGTTGAATGACCCAGAGGGCTTTTTACTACTTCTGCCGGAACTAGTACTAGACATAACTTGCGTTTAATAAACAAACAAGAACTAGATTACGAATGGGTTAAGCGGCGTTTCGTTTTCTATGGTCAGGATCGCACGATAGAATGTCTCAGTACCGCAAAGCATGAGGCAACTGACCTGAGGCAGTAGAAGACAGAGCGAGGCAAGATGCGACGGAGGGGAAGGAGCGTCTGCCAGACGAGTCCATGTCGATGACGGAGGGTTGGTTATTGTTATTTGGGAATAGCAATTAATCAAGTAGTGAGAGTATGCGCAAGGCTCCCACCTTACGATATACGATTTTCCCTAACTCCTTACTTGTACAATCTGGTGATGTAAATCAACTTTCAACCTCTAGTCTAGTCTCCTTCTTTAATACTGAGCATTAGAGAGCGCCTAGGCGCCCCGTTTTGCTTGGCGCCCTACGCGATCGCGTACTTTGCTTACCCCTTGAACCAGCCCTGTGTAAAACGCAGAGTTTGGAAAAAAGTTTTCTGAATTCATGTAAGATCGAAAAGTTCTTGTAGACGTAAGTGAATGTTATTCATATTTCTGAATCGTGTTTTTTCAAAACCGTGTAAGAAAAGATCGTGTAAAGAAAGAGTTGGGTGTATATAAAAATATAAGCCACAAAATCATTACTACATGAATTATCAAACAACCCAATATTATGAGTTGTTGCCAAAAATTCAATTCAGACCTCTACTGTCAACAAATGGACCTTTCGAAGCCAGCAATCGTGAGCATATGGCCAGAGTTAACCAATAGAAAAGGAGTTCCATCAGTCCAACTCCAGGCCACATACGTCAATTATGACTCGTCAGAAACTTCGGAAGCTTGGTTAGGAAGTTTTAACGTATCCTGGCGCCAAGCGATTATCATGTTTTTCTTGCATTGCAAAACATCCTTAGTGACTAAGAAAAGATTGTGAAAATTGATGGCTAGAGTTTTTCGCCAATAGAGACCAAAACTTCTATGTGAAAGGCATTGTGAAGCTAACTTTGAAATCCCAAAAAAATATAGAGCAAAACGGTGTATATTTGACCAAAAATTTGTAATCCGAAATATATTAAGTTAAATCTTGAAGGCCACGTGGAAAAAATGTGTATCTTTTTTCTAAACCTAATAAATATTAACTTGTGACAATAACAATAATTTTGCATTCTTAATATTCTGACTTATGAAGACAAAGTGCTAACTATTGTGGTGATTTAGAGTTTTTATTTTATTTGTTTTTAAGCCGTTGGGCCCTGCTTTTTTGAGAATTTATTCATTTAAACTTTAGTAGCAACCCTTAATTGTTGATCAACATTAATTGTTGATCAACATCGGGGAAGCACTCGTTGAGACTAAACTAACAGTGGGCATTTTGATCGACTCGAAGATGCGTTTCTCCGAGCAAATCTGGGCAATAGCTTGACAAGGCTGCAGCGAGTGTTTCGGCTCTCAGCCGACTAATGGCCAACATAGGGGGTCCCACCTCATCAAGAAGGAGACTTCTGATGAGTGCAGTACAATCTGTGCTGTTGTACGGATCGGAAATATGGTGTGAGGCTCTCAACAAGGAGCTGTATCGAAAGCGCTTGGCACAGGTGCAGCGACGAGGAGCGCTGCGGATTGCATCTGCATATCGGACTGTCTCGGAGTTGGCAGTGCTGGTCATCGCAGGAGTGATACCCATTGCCCTCCTTGCCAAGGAGCGCCGCAGAATCTACCTGCGGAGGAACGAATGCGACAGAGATGCTGTCGCCCACGAAGAACGAGAACGCTCACTCAGTGATTGGAAACAGTCCTGGGTGAGCGATACAAAAGGTAGGTGGACTCAATCGAAGGCATGGTGAACCTGACTTCTATCTAACTCAGCTACTGAGTGGACATGGATACTTTCGGTCTTACCTGCACAAAATTGGTAAGTCACGGTCTCCTGACTGCATATTCTGTGCTAGAGTGGTCGATGACGCCTACCACAAATTTTTTGTATGCAAGAGGTGGGAAAGGCAGCGCGATGATCTCATTGAAGAAATGGGAGATATCTCCCCGGATGAACTCACTGGAGAGATGCTCACATCCGTTGACAAATGGAACTGTGTGGCACATTACGCTCGGGCAGTCCTTAAGATAAAAGGAACACAGTTGAGCGCCTGGAGGCGTCCGGGGCGGAGGGGTCTCTTTTCTAGAAATCCCTCTCCCTTCTCCTCCTTCCGCTGGAAAAGGGATCCCTGTAGCCCGGTGGTGCGTAAACGCGTATAGAAATGAGGCTTCGCCCGAAGTAATGTGTCAACCGGTTCCAGGCTAGGATCTCAGATTGACAGGGGAGGTGTTAAGTGGGTAGTCCAAGGGCATCCTCCATGGGAGTCCCACACTGCCAGACCCGGCGGGCGTAAATGCCTTCACCTCCCTACCACAAAAAAAACCTTAATTGTTAATTAGATATTTTTAAAAATCCCGAAACAGTTTTTTAAGAATTTGGTGGTGACTCGTGAAATAAAAATGATTTTATTTTTAAGGAAGAGGACGACTCTAGTAAAGAATCATAAGTTAATAAAACCAAACAGGCATTTTAAATCGCATAAGAGCTTTGCAGTTTGAGTGTTTCTGTCGATTTTGGCTGAAAGCTTTTTAAAACTTTGAAGCATGTAGGCTGATTACCACAAATTGCTACTTACATCTAGACATTAAATAACTTTTCCTCCGCATACAGCGAATTTCATATTTTCACTATATTCTAATCTAGAAAGATTAAAATTCCTCCATTTTGATTTTTCAGAGTCTGCGCTCCAAATAGTTTATAAGGTATGGAGATAACTGAAGAAGTAAATACACTTGAATGAAACGTTCTAGTCTTCTTGCGTTGAAAATTCATTGCAAAGCGACTTGATTGCTATGCGAACATTGTTTGGAAAATATCTACTCCTATCCGTGAACACGACCCTTTGTCTATAAATCTTCACTTTTTGCATATCACGCATCTTTCAAGGCGCCCAAAACATTAATAAGGAATCCCAAAGAACTTTCTCCTTGCTTTCTTTCCTTTCTCATCATGAAGTACTTCGCGTATTTTTTCCCAATCTCTACCAGACACACATTGCACTCGTCAAATGCAACGTTTAATGTTTGCATGTTCGTTCTTAGACGTGTGCAGCCAAGTGCAAGACGAGCATTTCATATGTGCAATGAATAGATGTGCATTTCGGTAAGCGAATTCTTTTGATGACTATAAAAGGGCTCACATATGTGACCCCGTCCCCGTGTGCACAGCACACCACCGAAACGTGCACGCCGAGGCGTTGCAAGCGAGTGCATTGGGTTATTCCGTCATTAGTGAAAAACCAGCATGCAGCTATGAAAAATATCTGGAAAATTTCCAGCAGAGAAGATCCTTCTTGCTGGGTTTCTTCTTGCGCTGCTGCCTCGAGTTGAGCTTCTTTGGTCGGTGCCGGGATGTATCGGGCTAGGAAGTTTGGATGGAAGGTGTCTCTAGCGAGTACCATCGGCTGCAGACGAAAAGTAGATGTTACGCGAGAACATACTTGGCACATTTACCATGTGTAAACCTCTTTGGCATGCTTTAGATTTTCACACATACCAGATCTTACACTCTAATTTGCATTTCTAATTACTGTCGTCATTGTCGCTCTTGCCATCGTCTTTTGAGTCGTCCTTGATGTCGCCACGCCGCCTGCAGATGGTGGTAGTACAACAGCCTTCACATATGATGTGCCTTAAAATACAATTTCTGTTTATAGTCGGCGTTTTGCATGGTACGGAATGTGGAAAACGTGTAGTGGAGAAAATGCGAACGAAATGAACATACAACAATTTAATGTGTTTTGCAGGAACTCTGTGAGTACTTGGGAAGACAGGGGATGCAAATTCAAGCGAAAGAGTTAATTCATTGCCACAGGGCGATTTCAAGGTGTGTCTTGAGAATGTTGGGATGTTTATGACGGTAACTATATTGAGAGAGATGGTGAACTTTGTTGATTTGTCGCAATACGCACTTAGTAATTTAGGGTATTCGTCTTTTCAATTAAGGTAATCTAATGTGACAACTTGCTCAGTAAGCAACAGAAAATACCTTTATATATTACTGACTTAGAAGACGAGGAGTTGTACTTTGACTTTAATCAGCAGTGTCAAAAGCAAGTGTTCATTAGTTTTTCACATTCTCGGTTTAGAGTAATGAACATTCGTTTAAAACAAAGTAGCATCCATACATAAAATAATTGTTCTTCTTAAATTCCCATAGAGCAGAAATGTGTCTATTAGACGCCCAAAACTAATCAAATTTCAGATGCAATCATTTTAAAACTGACATCTGATAATTAAGCATCAATTTGACTCATGGATAACTACAATGATTTTAGCATGGTGATGTCTGCAAATTTATTTCCGGCCTTCGAACTCATTACGCGTAAAACTTGCGATAATCGTTGTTCGCCTGGTTCCAAACGTGGGATTAACTCTCTTATTTCAGACTCTTCCGAAGCAGCAAAGATATCAAGTGGCCAACTCATATTCACCCTCTGTCGGAGGCCTCTCGATCAGATCTTCTATTCCGATTTCAGCATGGCTACGATTTTGTCAAATTTGGCGGAATCATTTGTTAGTTTGTTGTTTCTAAATTGCGCTTCAACTTGTGCAAACCATAATTTGGGGCACGATGCCCAAAAAATGGGAGTTTGAACCCTGCCATGGCGCCCATGGTGTATGCGTTGATGCTATCTTCGGAATCAATAAAGCCTTCTCCGCCTGACGGCAGACTCGCTTAACTTTGTTCCAATGGAGTAAGTCAGCGTCACCAATTTTGTAGCACAAGTACACGCGATAAAAATGATTTGATTAATGATTATATATTTATTTGAACTTGAACACAAACGCTATTTTTGAACTATATTGATTACTCCCATAATTGTTGGAGCATTGGCGAGAAATTGGTAGTATTAGGGATGGATCAGACTACGCCTATATAGTCGCGCGACTGTCGCAAGTTGCACATGGTTAAAAGGAAGCGCGCACACTGTGAATTTGCGGCAATTCTTGCAGGAATTTGGGATTTTTCCGGAAACCAGTTTAGTAGAAAGTTGTTGTGATACTCGTACAGGCGCACAACATTTGGATATTTGACGCTGGCATGCAAGGAATTTTCTTGCATAGCTTACAAATGAGTTGGAAGGCTTGAACTAAACCCAAATGAATGCCGATTTTATGTCAGTCCGTGAGCAACAGTTTTTGAAAGATTTTTTGCATTTCTTCCATTTAATCATTGAAACAGCAATACAATGACAGTTGCATCAACCAAAATATAAGCTAATAATAAAGAGATAATGCTTAAAGAAAGGTATCTCTGCTACCAAATTTAATATTTCAAATTATTTTATTTCACGTTTTTTTGTGCTTGTCAATATTTTTCATGCAACGTGCAAGGCGCCCTTTGCCTTAGTAGTAATAATGCCACCGCTCTTTGTGTATTGCTCATCTCTAAATTGATACTGATTGTCTTAAACAAAACGGATCGCACGAATTCTTGGCAAAGACTTACCTTCATATGAGCATATTACTTCTGCGCATATCTGAAGTTCCTTTGAAAATCTTGTCACAGTGTGTTCGTATTTGAGTCTAAAAATCGCTCCATAACATAGTCGAATCGCAATATGGCTAGACCCTTACAATAGATATGAGTAAAATTGAAGCACAGTAAAGGTTTTCTCCTCCTTCTTCGTATCACTACAGGCACTCTCGGGCCTTCCTTTCCTGAAAATAGCGCCTCCAACTATCTCGATCCATTGACCACGTCTTCCAAATTTCAAAACCCGAGCAGCGATGAACTGTCCTCGTCGGCCGTATCAAACAAGCGTTTCCTTAGCTACCTCACTGGTCTTCGCCCTTCAGTTCTTCCAGCGTTCACAGTCTTTTAATCATCAACACCTCTGGTACGTCAAAAATTTCATGCAAATCATGGTTGTATCGAATCACCATTGGTTCCCGTCCAACTTCGTTCCGTTTTTTCACACTTGGCCTCTAAGTTTTGAAAATGTTACCGAATTTGTGTATTTAGGCGCCAAAGTAATGAAAACGGGTAATTAAAGAGACGAGATATGCCGAAGAATATAGCATGCAAATGAAATATTTTATTCTGTATTGACCATCTTGAAGACCAGCTGCATACACAGGAAACCAAAGCTCTAAGTATATAAATCTGTCGTAAGACCTGTGTACTCCTATGGGTGTGAAATATGGGCCCTAATCCAAGTATCCACTAATATATTGAATGTCTTTGAGTGACGAGTACTCCGGCGAATATAAGGAGCGAAGTTAGACAAGGACCAATGGTGAATTCGATAAAGCCATGACCTGTATAGAATTTTTGACGAGCCAGGGGTTTCACATGAATTCCTAATCCCGTCGAACGCCTACAACAAATAACCGTGGAGTGGCTGGGAGTCTCTCCCAGTGAACTCCTATCCAAGGTCAGGGCTTTCCTCCCATACTTTGACACCACTCCTGACCAAGAGAAGCCAATGGCGCTCCTCAATTTCTATTTCAACCTTTGTGGTTGCAAATAGACTAACCATTCTATCCCTAAATATAAACTCCCTAGTCTCACATGATAAGAGGCTCTACATTGCTGATTTGGTCAAATCCTCCCAACCTGACATCCTTCTTCTGAACGAAAAAGTTCTTAACCATCACCACAAAGTCCGTTTGGAGAACTACCATGTGCTTCGGAATGACAGTGGCAGAGGTACCGCGATACTGTTTCGGGATGATTTAGATATCCATCAAATCCCTTTTGAACAAAATAATTCCTCATGTACGTTAGCAACGCTCAACACCAGGTGACCCAATGGAAACCCAACCAAAATCCTTATTGGCTCCCTATACCTCCCGTGCAATCTAGGTCCCCAGATCTCATTTACACTAAACCAAATCCTCGCAACAGCCTCATCCCACGACTCATTTATACAAGGAGGAGACCTTAATGCCAGACACCAACACTGGGGGGACTCCACAAGAAATACCAACGGGAACTATCTATTTGAATGGCTCCATGTGGACGCCCTCCTCTCAGCATCCATAGCAAATGCTAGGGTCCCAACATTTCACAGAGGGAACTCATTTTTAGACAACTTCATAATATCCTCTGACCTCAACGATCCCACAATTCCCTTCATTTGCTCCACATTTGCCTCATTATCGGACCATCATGGCCTCCATCTCAATATGACCCCTAGATCACACTGTTCCTACTTGGCCACCTCACTATAGACCGTTTAATTCCATAGGCTGGCCAAACTTCAGAAAAGACCTCAAAGACCTCCTTCCGAGTCTCCCACCGGAAAATATCATTCTCTCGAACGAAGAAATAGACTCCCATATATCAGCACTAACATCTGCCATTATAGAGTGTCTAGACCAGCATGCCACTTTCCAGAAACCACGCAGCCCGCTTTATAGATGTCTAACTCAGGAGACTCTTCAATTAATAAAAACTCGGAAGCATATGTTCCAACGGCTTAAGCGTATTTAACAGCGAAGCTTTAACCGGTACAATGAAGAGTATTTGGAACTTAAAACGCAAATAAGGAGCGTTTCCCGTGAAATCCAAAAACGCATCAGATCAGAAGTCAACAACTTCTATAAAAGCAGACTGATATCACTGCGACCATCTTCAGATGTTTTTAAAACGATAAATCAATTCACGGGCCGTAAAAGTTCCAAATTCAGCATTGAGAAAGACCCTATAAAGCGAGGGAACGATGTCTTCACTGCACAATCTGAAAAGATCGTTGCATGTGAGGAATACTTCAAACAACTATATTGTCACCGTGAGTCATCCAACATAGCTTTGAACAACAACCACGCAGCCCGCTTTATAGATGTCTAACTCAGGAGACTCTTCATTAATAAAAACTCGGAAGCATATGTTCCAACGGCTTAAGCGTTTTTACCAGCGAAGCTTTAACCGGTACAATGAAGAGCATTTGGAACTTAAAACGCAAATAACGAGCGTTTCCCGTGAAATCCAAAAACGCATCAGATCAGAAGTCAACAACTTCTATAAAAGCAGACTGATATCACTGCGACCATCTTCAGATGTTTCTAAAACGATAAATCAATTCACGGGCCGTAAAAGTTCCAAATTCAGCATTGAGAAAGGCCCTCTAAAGCGAGGGAACGATGTCTTCACTGCACAATCTGAAAAGATCGTTGCATGTGAGGAATACTTCAAACAACTATATTGTCACCGTGAGTCATCCAACATAGCTTTGAACAACAACGTTAAAGCAGACGTTCTACTAACGACAGAAGGGTACGAGGGATCTTATTTAACTATATTCTCTAGTTATAATAAAGCATCCTCTCCACAACATCCAATCTTCGCCGGATTTTTCACCTCGAAAACGGAAGTAGAAGACCTCCTAAATGCCTTAAATAGCAAGCTATCTCACGGCCTTGATGGTATTCCGAGCAAAATACTCAAGAAGTGCAGAAAGACCATCTCCTCCTTGTTGACGATATTATACAATAATTGTATTAATAATGGATACTTTGCAAAACCTTGGAAAGTTAGCAAACTAATACTAATACCAAAACCAGGCTGCGAAGGTAGCATTAATAAATTTTGGCCAATTTCCCTTTTGCCTAACATGGGTAAACCCCTTGAAAAAGTTATTCTGCGAAACTTGAACGAATTTACTTGTCCCCTGATCCCCGATTTTCAGTTTGGATTTGAACGTGAACGATCCACGGAGCATGCAATAATGCTATTGCTCAATAGAGTCACCCGCAATCTTCGGCGGAAAGAGTGCACAGTAGTGGGCTGTGCTCTAGACCTGAAAAAAGCGTTCGACTCAGTTTGGATCAACGGGCTCAAATACAAATTGAAAAAGGCATCCTGTCCGGTCGCAATCCTCAGAATCCTACACAGCTTCCTTTCGGATAGAACATCCTAAATTAAACTGGGGAACCTCATCTCAAATCCTATCCCTATCAAATCGGGAGTCCCACAAGGCTCTATCCTCGGTCCCGCCCTGTTCAACTTATTCCTTCATGATATCCCACGTCCAAACTGCTCGACCATCGATATAGCAATGTATGCTTCTCAAGGAAACTATCCGATATCTTGGAGTCCATTTTAACAATCGACTTAAGGTGAATAGATACGCAAGGCAAATTCTCAATGAAGCGAAAGCAGCGGTCGCAATTATATCGTCTCTCTTTTCTTCGAGATCAGTCTGCCCAAAAGTTAAGGTGTTAATGTACAAAACTCTTACTAGGCCGATCATTACCTACGCGTTTCCGACATGGCTAACAATCTTGCCTACTGCGGCCGAAGAAATCCAAATCTTCGCGAGGAAGATCCTTAGGAAATTCCTATCCAAATACAGATGGCCTAATAAGAAGTACTACAGGAATTCTATCCTTTACGAAGATACGGAGATAGAACCTATTCTACATCACATGTCGGCGATGTCTAAAAAATGCCTAGAGAAGTGGCGGGAGCACCCCCTTCAATGTATTCCCGCACTTTTCGAGCCTACACTGCAAATAATAATCCCTACTACCTATGTCCCTTTAAAATCCTTGAACAATACCACCACGATCCCATTGATTCCGTAACTACCAATAAGCCGGCGTTTTACGTTTCATCTGAACCGAACACATACCGTGGTTAAACAAAATATTTGTAAATTTAGTTAGTGCATAAGTGTAATAAAATAAAACCACAAGATAAATATACATAAATGTAAATAAATTCGAGTACTGTACTATATAGCTTATAGTTTTAGGTTAGATGTAGGAATAGATTTAATTTATATTAGGGTTAGATTTAGATTAAGTTTTAACGTATTTATTTGTCAAACTACTCAAGTCGTAAGCCATATGAGCAAATGGCAAAGTCTATATATCTAAAAAACACTGATGTAAAATAAGTATACATATTTTCTAACCGTCAAAGTTTATTTGATATCCATATACTGTCAAATGTCACATAGTCATTAAGCATACTCTGTAATGTCAAGTTATAAAAAGACTCAATAAAGTTTACTTACTTACTTGACACATGAATCGTATGGACGAACAACAGATACCCAAAAAGGTATTTGTTGTGAGAACTGAAAACGGAGACCATTGAGGAAACCGAGCAAACACTGGTGTGACTCGGTTGATGAAGACAGTTCATCGCTGCTTGGATTTCAAAATTGTAGACCGTGGTCAATGGACTGAGACAGTTGAAGGCACCATTTGCAGAAAGCGAAGGCCCGACAGGGTCTGTAGAAGAAATATACATTATCACAAAGGTATTTCCCCTTAAACGAGCTTAGGACCGTTTTCATGAAAAGAATCAATCGTAGCAAACTTACCCGCGTAAAATCATTTCGTTCATTTAAAAAACATAATCTTTACGTCCTCATTAAATATTAAATATATCATGACAAACAAACAACTCGAATCATATTACTTAAAACCGTGAAATTGTTTTTATCAAGTAATGTTAGGAAAATCCATAATCCCGTATTCACATTATTATCAAAGTCAAGCAAGCTACGTTTAAATAGTACTTCGATAGGGGACGATATACTATACACGTTGAATAAAGTAGATTTGAAACATTTCTATCGAAAGTTTTCTTTTCACAGCACACATTTGAATGGTTCTTCGGTAAATACACACGTCAAGTGTGGAAAAACCCTTCCTTGAGCACTTGAAAGTATGTATGAAATGGCTACCAAAAATTACGCAGTATAGTGTATAAATTTAGGGCTTTCAGCATTTGAAGTGTACGACCTCGACAAACGACATCGATAAATTAATTTGATCAAGTCATGATTTGAGTTACAATTGGCTCCTCGATAAGTACGGATGTCCAGTATACTTCAGGCCCAACGTTGTTGTATCAGACCATGGTCAATCTGTTGCCATTCGGTGACACCCAGGTCATTCTATGTATGCGCCGATGTGGGAAGCAAGTCGAACGTATGAATAGATTTCTGCTACATGCAAAGTCGATCAGGCGCTAGCCGTTGTCATTTGCTTCATTGGGGATGCTATATCCTCCATTCATTCCCCAATGGGATAGCTCATTGTCAACTTTAGTGTTGAAATCACTCAGAATTATATTTGTTCGTTTGTAGGCAATGAGTCAACTAGTCTTTTCAGGTGATTGTAGAACATTTCCTTGGGTCTTCATCCTTTTCTTCGGTTGGGGTAGTCCATTCATCAGCATTTATCTCGCTTTCCAGCAGGCTTTACACCTTTAAATATTGTGTGCTATCTCGTCTATTCTAACATTCTGATTAAACATACATTGTACAAGCTCGACATTGTACAAGCGCTAATTAATGGAGTTGATGCGAGAAAAAACTAAAGTCTACGTTTAACTGGCAAGGCTCTGCATGAACAAAAGTATCTTTTTTTTCAGGATAGCTATTACAAAGTAACACAAGATCTAGCCATAGAAAATCTTCTACCATCCATGGTGGCGAATATCTTCATGGTAGCGTTGGAAAAAAGCATGAAGCGAAAAGGAATCCTACCAAAATTCTGGCTAAGATGCGTGGATTATAGACTTGCTATTACAAAAATAGATAACATATTACAGAAGTTGCAAGACGCGAATAAGTTCAATAATAGTAAGAAATTTCGGTTGAAGAAGAATAAGAGGGAATGCGACCATTCCAAGATGTACTGCCCAAAAGAAAAAAAAACAGAAAAGTAGAATAACCAATCTATTAAAAACCGTCAACCACACAAAGGATGATAGTTAACACATCAAACCATTCATACCAGCATAAAATTTCGGATTTTAATTGCATGATTCGTAGGCTCATAACAGTGCCGATGAGCGCAGAAAATTGTAGCCAGGAATTGGCACACATATTGATACAGCAAGGAGGAACGGTTTCGATCAGCAAATTTTTAAAGATATGTTGAAGAAAAAAACATAGCGGGATGAAATGGAAACCTTCATCTCACTGAAACCAGACAGGGAGAGGCAACAAAATCGTATTTTCACAAACATACCAGCATGTAAAAAGGATGTTAAAAAAGTTCAAGATCGAAGTAATATGGAAGAAGCAAAACCAACTCAAGTGGATGTAATCATTTTATGTCTACGTGCGAACGCGGAACCGACCTCTTATCGGTTCTAGACGTTAAGTCTGAGTAGTGCCAACGGATGGTACCCACCGGTCAACCAATCCGTGCACCGTAATCCATTCACGTGGTGGCTGCTTATCGGCCAGCTAGATCGGAGAGGATTTCGGTCGCGGGTCTCCGAATGGATTACGCTCATGTACAATCTTCAGCCACCAATACATGCCCGTTTTCAAACGCGTCACAAAACAAAACCATACGGAGAGAAAACCTACCTTTCGTTACTCCATATTTTTTCATCAACCAGTCAAGAACAAAAATCTAATTTTTTTTTACTTCGCGTTCCCGAATTTCCGACGCGGTACCGAAAAGTATACTACGTTAACTCAACCCGACGAAAGCTACTCTAATAAAAAGGCAAAACAACAAAGGTACCGCGTACCACGCGCAACGCGAAACCAACCTCAGCGGATTTTCTCAAACCCTACCCTCGCGACGGCACACCTACCCTGCACCTCATTTCCCGCTGAAAAGAAGAACCACTGGAAAGTAAAGTCGTGTTTTTTGTTAGCAATTCATGTTGGTATATAAATGTTTATTTATAAATATAAATATGATATTAAGAATTCTAAATTATTAATGTTGTTTATTTTAAATTTATGATTTTTATATACAACTTGTACTGATTTGGTTGCATTTATTTTATTTATGTAATACATTTAAGTTTAATTTTATTGAAGATTCTTATTGTGAGTGAAGTGATTTTTGTATGGCGTAAAAAGATGAAAGCTCAAAATTTAAAATGTTTCATCAGAAAAAAAAGAAACAATCGTTAAAGCATATTGAAATGTTCATAGTGACAATTGGAATTTAATTATTTATTAATTTTTATATAATTGCTTATTGTTTTTTTTTTTTTCAAAATTATCAAAGAGCAGTTTGGCCGTTAAGATAGTCGAGAAGATTAAATTAATTATGTTGGATAGATTTTTCAGACGTATTTTGCTTTCTACATTAATTAATCAGGCCGATTTGTTTCCAAAGTACAATAGGGTTGTGATCAGTATGTTTTCATTCAAATGATTACAACGGTGCGGGAAGCAAATGGGAAGGATTCACTATACTAAATGGAACGTATATTTCGGAAAGGTTCCTTGAAGTTAATATTTGAAGCTTTTAGTTAATTAGATTTTATTAATTTACAACAAAGTGTAAATATTCATTTCAAATGAGTATTTATGATTCAAATGTTTGAATGATTTATTTTATAGTTTAATAAACTGAATACGTTGTGACAGACTGGAAAAGATATCACAAGGAGTGAAAGGTGCCAGGGGAAAGATTTCGTAAATTAATTTATAATTTAAAATATTTACTGGATACTTCATGGGTTATTTTTGTTTTACGTAATTGAATGTAAGAAATAAATAATTCACTTATACTCATGACAAAATATTAAGAAAACTTTTCTTGCTTTGTGCAATTAGTTACAACCTTTATAAATGCGAATCAACGCTTCCTTAATTTATAAATATATTAAAAAATTGATAAAAAAAATTAAATTAATTTTTCTTCTCCTGACTTTACTCGCTTGTTCAACTTTTAACGCAAAATTTTAAATGTTTGCGTTTCCTATTTCATTGTTTTTGTAAAAAGTACATTGATTTCGTATTAATAATCAAACAAAGTACAAAAAAATAATTTCTTTCAACAAGGAGTTTAACTTAAACAAAAAGCTTAATCTAAATTTACTATTAAAGGCACATAGCAACATTGTAAATTTCGGTTTTCATATATCTATTACATTAGCAAAAATGAGTTTACTCTTAAAAAAGAAAATTATTGCATTTTTGTGTGTGTTTTTTGTTTGTTTGTGTTATTCTTATATTTAATACTATTGGATATTTTTCGATTTTCATATCGATTCCATTCATAATGTTTTAGAAACATTTTTCTTAATTAGGTTCATTATTGAATAATGTCATTTCGAATAATTTTAGTCTATTAAAAATATTTTCGTAATAAAAATACAATTAAGTATTGCTTTGTAAATATATATACTCGTATGTATACTTCATACTTCGCGTGATTGTTTGTGTTTTTGTAAAGAGATCGGAATCTTAGATATGTCCAAGAAATTTAGAAATTTGTGCCATGTACGAGCAGTTTGAAATTTTCTTTTTGCGAAATGTGCTTTTGTTGCAATATTTTGCGAGAAAATTTGAAATAAGTTTCCTTGTAATGAATGACTTCTTTCAACCTCATTCTCACAAAGATAAATGCAAAATACAGCTTAGGCTTTATATTAATAGGTTGAAAGTAAGTTTGAGGTTAGAGTAGAGGAAGGAGCACCAACTGACCACAGAGTGGGAAATCTATCATGTCGCATACTTACTTCACTTCTTCCGTTTCCATAAGTGTAATACTGGGCTCGGCTATTGATATTGGCAGCAGAGGATTCTCAAGGATTTGTGCGCTTTTCCCGAGCATCGTCGTTTTCAGTGTTTTCGCCACCACTACTGTTCTGATAGGTTGGAATTGTATTTTCTATAATGGTTACGCTGATGAGTTTTCCATCTGGGTGGAAAGTTGTGGAATATCTCCTGCAGCGGCTGCTGTAATTAAGTAATTGAGTGGATGTTGCTGCTGGTGCTGCTGGTGCTACTGCTGCAAACTGAACAATAGCCCGTTGCCCATCGGTGCCGGTGGCGTAGCGCATAATAAACGGCACCATGCGTAGCACACACAGTCCGTTCCTTTTTCGTTTTGCACTCAAGTTTCCAACGCTGTTTCGAGAGGAGCAAGTTCTGAGTACTGAGCACGAACAGTTGTTAGCGCTACAAAATCGAAATATTCTCCGAAAATTTAAAGAAAACTTCGTGATTATACATACATGTGACCACTTCGTATTTGTGCACCGTTCGTTCTGTTTAATCGTTCGCTGTCAGCCAAAACTCCTTAAAACTCCTTCTGCGTGGCGGCCACTACCTCCACACTTCAATTCACTGCCATGTGGCTGTCAATCTCTGTTGGCATCCCACGACAAAATAGACGTGGGATGTGCACTGGTCGCAACCAACGTAAAATGACAAGCCACCTAGCAGCAAAGTGTGTTGGTAGTGGTCACCAGCGGCGTCGCATGATTCATTACATGGATACTGAGTCGGGAAAATGATATGTTTACGGTATAAGAAAAAAGTGGTACCTATCAAATATACTATAGCGACTATCCCAAACTAAATATTGGACAAACCGAGAGGTTGGTAACGACGAGATTTGCAGAGCATATGAAGGAAGTGGGGCTAGCAAAGAAAAATGGACGAGAAACTCGCAAATCAGAGGTAGTAAGACTTATCAACGAGGAGCATCATAACAACACATGGGAGAATCTTTTAGCGATTTAAAAGTATATCAAATGACCGTAAAGGACTGCAGCAATGGTCTGCTGCCTCAACGAGCGAAAATGTTCGTGTTCCCCAGAATTGGCCTTCTCTGAGGACGCGTGAATGCACTGGCAGGTTGGCATTGTAGTGTCATGGGACGGGCTACTTTCACCAGCACGAGGTCCCACTACAAAACAATTTCGCATTCACGAATTTACTTTTCATTGGATTCAGATCGACAGATGTCAACCCGAGGCAGCCTACTGAAAGGATGCATTGCCAAAGCAAAACGACAGACTGGACCTGGCGAACGCATGCGAGACTGAAGAGGATCTCGTCTTTACTATGTATATGTATACTTACAGCCCCAAATAAGAGTGAAGCATCCAGGTGGAAGCAGCATTCCCTCGGACTCCCCATCTGGATCAAGATCCATTGTAGACGTGGCCATACATTTTCAACTTAAATGAAAAGCTCATACAAACATAATTTGCATGAATTTTCCTTTAAATTAAAAATATGAATGTTTCAAATTTATGTTAAATTCTTATATGATGGAATCACATAACACCTTAACATAAATAGGAAACAAGCAGAAGGCTGCTCTACCCTGCAAAATCACCTGCAACACAAAGAGAAAGGATGAGCCTACCCGACGGCTAGCTCATGAGTGCAGGGGCCAGCCAACGTGGCGAGTCCCCTACCTCGTCAAAAGTCCAGCGAAATAGAAGGACCAAGTTTTTCTTTTCTTTATCTATTCATTTACTTGTTTTTAATTATTGTAGGAAAAAAATATCAGATACAGAAGTTGTATGTAATAATGTGAAAAAAAAGGAACAAAAGTTGTAGGTAATAATATGCAAAAAAAGAACAAAATTTGTATGTAATAATGTGCAACAAAGGAAACCAAAAGGGTACTTAACTAGTCCTGCTCAAACATGTGCTCGTTGATCGAGTTGATAAGGCCTGCAAACACTAGCAATTTAATTTTTCTTCTCTGCTTGGTTTCCATTCGCACTAGGTTGTTTTCTTCGAAATTAACTTCCCAATATTTAGATATACATGAATCCTTGCACTCAAATTGAGTTTGCAACCAAATCAGAATATCCGTTGCTTTTTGCCATTGCTTTATCGTTATACACTCACACAAGTAGGACCAGATATTAGCTTTTTTTAATTCAAACGTTATTTAAATATTATTTTTAATTATTTAGCTCGATATTTTTATTTTTGTTTCCAAATCATTCCTTGCGCGACGTAGCCTATTGATGAACGACGACTGAACTATGGACAATTGTGCTTGATATCGTTTTCTGATTGCTTATTGGCCGTCGTAATATTCCATTTCACCATTGACACCATGTAAACTATCTTCTCAAACGGGTCCAACAAAATCAACAGGTATTTTTCGATAATTGGCCGTATCAATGTCGTGTGTAATTGGCGGTGCGACAAAGCGGATATTTATTTTGCGTCAACATATCACAATCTGATCCCAATGCTGTTGCTATAATTATTATTCTATTTTACTAATATTTCCATTTTCTGAGTTAGCGTTATAATTTTTCTTAGCGTCATTATTCGTTGCACTAGATTCGTGCTTTAATTCGTCAATTTTTCCTTCCTTTAACTTTGCCAAGCACGTTAGTTGCCGTCAATGATAAAAATAGGGATTGTGCATAATTATTACACACAGCCGAGCGTATTTCTCCACACTTAACGCGGCCTAACCCTCCCGTTGTTTGTCTTCGTACACATGGCAAGGTGAAAATTTATTCAAATTACGATGCTCAAATAAATTTGGCTAATTTCAATGAATTTGCACTTGGTTTTTTCACACACTTTAATTGATTTTCTCACTGCACCTAAATTGTGGGTTTCCAATATTCGGCTCTGGCTGAACTGGCTGGATGATCCGTCAAACAAAATCGTTCGCCACACTTATATGCGACGGTTTGAACTCCAACTGGAAATTTTTCTTTCTCTGCTGCTGTTGTTAACCGTGAACACGGTGCAAAATGAAATCGGAATCGGTTTCTCCGAGACGCAAAATGAATGCGGAATTGATTGAATATTTATAGCAAAATGAAATTTCAGTCCCCACGGCAAATGACAACATACAACAACAACGACGACATCACCATTTATCCAGCAGCTGACGCACCCTGGTTGCTTATCTCGACGATACTCCCGCATGCCACCAATGGAGGTTTATTCATGAGCCCTTTGCATGACGGCAACGGTGCTATCTTTCCGACGAGATAAAACTTTCTAAATTGCGTTGCCAAGGGGTTGTTTTTCTTTTGTCATTTTTATTTAATCTGTTTTTTATAGTATGGACGCATAAAAATTTAGAATAAAAGTTAACAAATTATTATTTAGAATTTATTAAAAATTTATTATTAGATATAGATATAATTTCAAAAATAATTTTTTTGTTAAGATATTAGTTTTTTATTTATTTTTAAATTACAAATAAAAATTAAATAATGCTTAAAGATTTTTGAGTTGCAAAAAATGATGTTCTCGCCCGGGAATTTTTTTCGGGCGGTTTGCCTAGGCGACTGCTCGATTACTAGAATTTACAAGTGGTAAAGCAGGTAAAGGAGTGTGAATTGGATATGAGCAAGACAATAGCAATAACCAAAGAACCTAAGGACGAAAGATTAAACACGATATTGATAACGGGTACACAAGATGGCTAAATTATACGTAACCAAATGTAAAATAAAATGGAATACTTTTGAGTTGTAAAATGTTAAAAGGAAAACTTAATAGGTAAAGTAATTGTTAGGAGTAAGTTGGTCTCACTGGGGAAACTTGTGTGTTTCAAGAGAAATACATACATGGAAAATAAAAATTCAATAAACGATCAGAAGCAAAAGAGAGTTTTTTTTTTTTAAATATTTAGTAATGATTAAAAGTAAAAATGGGAAACTTATTCAAAGTCTATTTTTGATTTGTAGATGGCCATATTCAGGCTAATTTTTCTATATTCTTTGACTTCCGCTGCCTACTCTGTTACTAATATTGCAGCTGTAAATACAAACATAAAAAGACCATATCAAGACTTTTTGACCAATGGTGAATTCGATACAACAATGAGCTGTATGAAATTTTTGACGAGCCGGAGGTCTCAAGGATTGTAAGACTGCAGAAGCTGCAATGGGCTGGACACATGAATCGTATGTACGAACAACGGATACCCAAGAAGGTATTTGTTGGGGGAACTGAAGGCCGGCGGCCAGTGGGGAAACCGAGGAAACGCTGGTGTGACTCGGTCGACGAAGACAGTTCATTGCTGCTTGGATTTCGGAATTGGAAGACGCGGCCAACAGACCGAAACAGTTGGAGGCGCTGTTTGCAGGAAGCGAATGCCCGAAAGGGGCTGTAGTGCTAAGAAGAAGACTTTTCGTTTCACACCCTACTCTTTTTTATTCGGTGAAAAAGAAATTTTAAGGGATCATATCCTTATATGGGGAGAACTTCTTTGAAATCCTTCGAATTTTTTTTCGAGCATTGAACTGTCACAAACAAAAAACTTCCGAGGCGGTCGTAATATTTGACATCTTTACATTCTCGAGTTCTCCTTCTCTGACACACTGACGGACAGAAAGCGATTTTAATAGAGCATTTTGTATTTTATTATCACAAGACGCAATAAAATGAGAGCAAAACATCATGTGGTTTTATTAGGGTTTTGTACTAAAATACAAAACCCTATTTCAATCACGACCTTTGTCCGTCTGTCCGTCTGTAGGTCACAGCACTTTTTCTCCGAAAGTATAGAGGCTACAGCCATGAAACTTTGTGGAAAGGTCAGAAGTGATGACTTCTTGAAAGTTCAAGGGTGGAAAAATTTTTCAAAGGGGTTTAAGGGGGTCTCCCCATATAGGGAGGTGATCCCTCAAAAAAAAATTTTCACCATTGGTAGTCGAGTAGGGTGTCATTAGAAAGGTCTTGATGAGTTCTTTTCAAAACAAGTCTTAAAATTGCCTTATAAGTACCAACGGGGGCAGGGGAAGGGGCAATATACGAACTTTTCGCGTACCCCCCCTCGCGGTTGGACACCTTCCATCCGAAAAATCTGAAAAAAAATCATGAATGTAGGCCTTAATGAGTACAACAACAACAAATACATGAGAAGTCGAAATTCACTCAACTTTGTTAGTACTAGTATGATTTATCGATTTAATGTTTTCTTGAATAAAATCTAAACGGTACCCTTAAATTCAATAAAAATAAACAGATGACTATTTATAGGATTGATCTTTGCTGAAAGTTTCATAAAGATCGAATGATATTTAACGAAGTTATAGCGATTTGAATTTTCCTGTATTACTATGGAACAATATGCCCTGTATTATTATGGCTATGGAGCCATATGCGCTTTTTACCGACTTAGACACTACAGCTTTGCTAGGATTTGCATGAAAATTGCAGGAATGATAGGTATTATGAAGACGAGTACATATAATTGAAACAAGTCGAAGAGGCAGGAGAGAGCTCCTAGCAAAAGGGCTTTGTAACCATTCTAGGATTCGAAAAAATAGGCCATGAATCGATGATTACAGTACAGAGAAGTGTCCCCTGGAAAAAAATTTCATGAAAGGTAGCCGATATGAGAATCAACTGAAAGTTCTCTATGAGAGCTTTCCAAAACAGTTCTTAAACTGACCGTTTTTGCTTCAGTGGGGGCACAGGGGGGAAATACATGAAAAATGTGTTTCCTCCCTCGCGAATGGACACCCGTGATCCAAAAAATCTGAAAAAATTATCAAGGGAGATATTTATGGGTATAATTCTAACAAATACCTCAGAAGTTAAAATTCTTTCAACTTTGTTAATAATAGTATGATCCTCGAATTTCATATTTTCTCCAATAAAATCGTCTTTGATATGTTTCTTGATTTTATTCGTTGCTGGTTACTGCATTTTGTAAGTTAAGTACAAAATCCTTCTGACATGAGCATAGGTCTGTCTACCCAACTTGTTTTTGTAACTGCAACCAGTTCAAATAACATGGTTTTGAAAAAAACGTGTTTAAAGTTTAGAAACGATATTTCCAAATTAAAAATCTACCTTAAGCTAATCTTTCATGTCTGCAGCATACATAAATCCTAATTCCCTTTTCAATTATGTTAACCATCAAAATAAGAAAAATTTGTTAAATTAAAATTTTTTGAGCTAGAATGTCTCCTCAAGTGAAATTTTTTTTAATTGTGAGTACATAACCGATGTGTTTCTTATGTTTATTCCATAATGTCTTATTAAAAGAATATACCTCTTTCACTTGGTTTTGTTTCATCTATTCCTCTTTTGCGTCACCTTGGGTGTAGAACTACAATTTATAGGGTTGCAATAGGAACATAACATTTCGTATCTTTATATGAACGCATCCTTAAACTTTTTTAATAAACTGTCAATGCCAAAACGTGAGTTAAAGTCAACATTTTTATCATGATGAAGTTTACGGACCAGCAATGTTTGGAAATTATTTTAAAATTACTATTAATCACAATTATCGAGAAATCATCTTCAGTGATGAAGCTCACTTCTGGCTCAATGGGTTTGTTAATAAGCAAAATATGCGTTATTGGTCAGTAATAAACCCACATGCGTTACTGTTTGGTGCAGTTTTCATGCCGGAGGTGTGATTAGGCCATATTTTTTCGTGGAAGAAAACGACCGTCCCGTTACCGTCAATGGAGGCGCTACCGGGCTTTGTTGAAAGATTATTTGTGGCCAGAATCGGATGAACTTGACATCAACGGTATGTGGTTTCAACACGACCGTACCACTAGCCAAATAGCACGCCTCACAATCAATTTACAAAGTTTATTTATTTATTGTTATACCCTTAATGGAAAACCCTACATATCCGCAAATACAATTTCTATAATACCTAAAACAAAATGGCTATTAAAAGCATTGATTTGACCAGGTACAAAAAGCCTTAGGTCATTACTAAATGACAATTATTAATATCCCCTCACCAATGTTATGCTTCTTACCTTTTTCTTCTACGATTTATCACGTTCTACTATGCACAATGGGACAGCATTCATGCAAAAACAATTGAAGGTGAAATGAGCGCATACAAAAGTTCAAAGCGGAAACTCAAGCACGTTCCGCCTCACCTTCAATTCTTCCGGCAGCCAAAAGCACACCTTCCAATTTGTTTTTGTACGTTTTTACTTCCATCCAACTTTCAAATTATAATGAATTCGCTTTTTCCCGAGTTTTACACCGACGATGTTGCTAATGATTATGCATTTTAGCCGTTCGTAGAATTTTCTCGCGCGTTCTATTTTTACGGTTTTATAAATAATTTGACAAAACCCTACTAAAATCGCGTCCTGTCTGTCCGTCCGTCCGTCCGTGTGTCACAGCACTTTTTCTGTCAAATTACCTAATCTAAAATATCAAATTTTGTTTTTTGGTGCTCTCTTCAAAGTTGAACCACAAAAAATTTCCATAAGGTATTTAAGGGGGGTCTACCCATAAAGGGGAGTAGCTCCCCAAAAAAAATTCCATCAAAGGTAGCCGTTATGGGTATCAAATGAAAGGTCTTGATGAGAACTTTTCAAAGCAGGTCTTAATTACACACTTCTTACTTCGAGGGTGCACAGGGAGGGAAAATACATGAAAAATCTAAATAGTCCTGTAAAAGTTCCTTAAACGTTGTAAGTTTGGTGAAAATCGAATGCTATACACGGAAGTTAAAACCATTTGAATTTTTCCAATACAGCAACAATAACACATGATTTTGGTATTCTATAGACTTTCCATTGAATCAGTGACTGCGGTTTTGATTTGATCTTCTTGAAATTTTCAAAAAAGATCAATAACAAAGATATTTTCGGAATTCATAATTTGGGTGGTTTTTGCTGGTTTGCAACAAAATGGCACTCGTTGAAAATAGAAAAACAATGGATTTTCTTTTAAACGTGCACATCTCTTTCCATTATTTCTTGACTTTATTCGTTGTTGGTTACTGCATTTCTGAGAAGTTGGGTGCAAAACCCTTCTGACATGAGCGTAGGTCTGTCTACCCAACTTGTTTTTTTTTTTTTGCATTCACCTTCGAACGCCCACGTTGAAAAGCTCCCACGAATACTCTTCTGTTGAAAAATGCAATCCACTTTTTTCTATGCTGTCTTATGCCTTTCAATGGTAAATAATGATTTCGTTGTTCAAGTAAAACTAATTGGAACATGAAGTAATTGTGCATTACAGATCGAAGCGTTGACGAATTGGAGAAAACGCGTAACCTCGAATCGAACAAGTGAACAACATAAGTGCTATTATATTGTAATTATTGGCCTTGGCAGCAAAGCTAACATTCTGCAACGTCTAGAAGGATGCATGTACATTTTGCGAGCAAGCTCGACACGAACATGTTGACATTTATAATTAAAGGTTGGCATAGTGATTTAAATTAGTTTAATATTAAAACAAATTGGGTTGACAGAATCACGCTACTGTCAAAAGAAATATGTACTTAAACTATTATATGGAAGCACCAATAGTGAATTATCTCAAAAAATCCATTATTGCCGCATTTTAAGCGGTTGCCATTTTGTTGCAGTACTACTACTATCATTGATTGAATAGGATTTGTGAAACATGTTTTTAACGATTATATATCATTTCTGAAAAATTAGGGAAGATCTGAGGAAACTTCTAGTCTCTAGCTCGACAGAAAGCTCAAATAATTGAAAACCCTTGTGTTGTTTTAATTGCTGAAAATTAAAATGCTCCAACTTCCGCAACTTGCACGATTTTAGGACCTTATATTGTATTTGAGTATCTTAATAAAGAGTTTAAGGGCATTCTTGCAGTTTTAGTGAGCAAAGTATGATATTCACAAATCATACATACTATTCTTAACAAGGTTGAGTGAGTTAAGACTTCCGAGACATTTTTTGTTGTCGTACTTATAAAGGTCTGCTACCAAGATGTTTTTTTTTCATATTTTTTGAGTCACAAGCATTCAATCGTGAGAGCGGCGGGGATGACCATACATTTTTCATACATTTTGCCTTCTTCTATGCCTCCTGCAGCAAACGCTACCATTTGAAGACCTTTTTTGAAATTTTCTCATCAAGACCTCTCATGTGATACCACATATGACCATCTTTGATGAAAAAATTAATGTTGGAGGTTACCCTGCTCCCTTTAATAGCTTCCGAAAATTTTTCTGAAACCCAAGCCTCCAAGAGGCAATCACTTCGGATATAACTACTAAGCCGGATGTTCGTAGGTGCTGTATTTACGGAGAAAAACTGCTGTGACGCACAGAAGTGCGGATGAACGGATAGCCACAAAGGTCACGATTTCGATAGGCAGGGCCGGATCTACCTAAGGGCTGCAACCCAAATAATAGGCGGTAATTTGAATTAAAACAAAAATTTAAAATTAAACAAGTTGGGTAGACAGACCTATGCTCATGTCAGAAGGGTTTTGTACTCAACTTACAAAATGCAGTAACCAGCAACGACTAAAATCAAGAAACATGTCAAAGACGATTTAATTGGAGAAAATGTGGAATTCGAGGATCATACTATTATTAACAAAGTTGAACGAATTTTGACTTCTGAGGTATTTGTTATAGTTATACCCATAAATATCTCCTTTGATATTTTTTCAGATTTTTTTAGATCACTGGTGTCTATTCGCGAGGGAGGAAACACATTTTTCATGTATTTCCCCCCCTGTGCTCCCACTGAAGCAAAAACTGTCAGTTTAAGAACTGTTTTGAAAAGCTCTCATAGAGAACTTTCAGTTGATACTCATATCGGCTACCTTTCATGAAATTTTTTTTCAGGGGCCACTCCTCTGTACTGTAATCATCGATTCATGGCCTATTTTTTCGAATCCTAGAATGGTCACAAAGCCTTTTTGGAAGGAGCTCTCTCCTGCCTCTTCGACTTGTATGTACTCATCTTCATGATACCTATCACTCCTGAAATTTTCATGCAAATTCTAGCAAAGCTGTAGTGTCTAAGACGGTAAAAAGCGCATATGGCTCCATAACAATATGTTTCCATAGTAATACAGGGCATATTGCTCCATAGTAATACACGAAAATTCAAATCGCTATAACTTCGGTAAATACTATTCGATCTTTATGAAACTTTCCGAAAAGATCAATCTTATAAATAGTCATCTCTTTGCTAAATTTTATTGAGTTTAAGGGTACCGTTTAGATTTTATTCAAGAAAACACAAAATCGATAAATCATACTATTACTAACAAAGTTGAGTGAATTTCGACTTCCCATGTATTTGTTGTTGTTGTACTCATTAAGGCCTACACTCATGATTTTTTTCAGATTTTTCGGATGGAAGGTGTCCAATCGCGAGGGGGGGTACGCGAAAAGTTCGTACATTTCCCCTTCCCCTGCCCCCCTCGGTACTTATAAGACAATTTTAAGACTTGTTTTGAAAAGATCTCATTGAGACCTTTCCAATGACACCCTACTCGACTACCAATGGTGAAAATTTTTTTTTGAGGGGTCACCCCCTTATATGGGGAGACCCCCCTTAAACGCCTTTGAAAAATTTTTCCACCCTTGAACTTTCAAGAGGTCACCACTTCTGACCTTTTAACAAAGTTTCATGGCTGTAGCCTCTATAGTTTCGGAGAAAAAGTGCTGTGACATACAGACGGACGGACGGACGGACGGACGGACGGACGGACGGACAGACGGACACAGGTCGTGATTGCAATAGGGTTTTGTATTTTGGTACAAAACCCTAAAAAAAAACTACCATAAGGTTGGCAATAATGGCAACCCTGAGATCAATCAATCAATGTATGTGCGCGCCCAAGTAGCAATTTCACATCTAATAAGTCTTATAGAGCTGCCTATTTTGCTTCTTTACAGCTTCTGAAAAGTTTTGGTTAGGCTAAAAAGGAGTACATTTTCTTAGTTTACCTAAGCTTGTTTACATCTATAGCGGCTCCGTAAAAGCTTTCATAACATCTCTCGCAAGTCTCATTGGCTCCTCTAAAAGACATAAAGGAAATACCTAAAGAAAGACTTAAGGAAGTAAACGTTTCTAAACTTCTGTAATGATTCGGTAAGCATTTTATTAGATCTTTCGCATGTTTCATTGAATTCTCGAAAAGACCTAAAGGAAGTCTAAAGGAGGCTTATAATATACTATACTTCTTTTACGGAGACTAATATCAAGAGCTGATCACTTCTTTAGTGAGGTTCGGAAAGGTCTTTTCCAAGCAATTTATGAGAGCAAACTTTTAAAATATAAGAATGTTCCTTCCAGTTAGATACCGCACTCAGTTAGCATAGTATTTCTGGCGTATTATCTGTTTGTTAATTTGTTATACATATTTAAATTGTATTCAAGAATGTATTGATGAAATACTCTTGCGTGGTGATTTGAACCTGGGTTCCTGCGTTCCTTTGTCCGACGTTCTACCTCTGAGCCAAACCTGTAATATGCTGATACAGGTTTTAAATTCGTCCACTTCTATATATATTATGATCTCTATTAAGCTTCTCTGAAAACACTAAAAGCAAAAGATGCTTATGAGAAGTGGTGTTTCATTGCAATATCATAGCAAAACATGCAAAATCCATTTTGATCCAGCAGAAGAAAACAATTTTAGCGTATGCGAAGGGTAATTGCTTTTAATTCTCAAATCAAGCTAAACTATTTCCACCTTGCTACAGACTTTTCGAAAAATAGCTTGCAGTCAATGTCATGCTTTGGGAAGAAAACATGTAAATACATGTAACTATATTTTATCGAAATGAAAACAAAATATATTTTTCTTCATTTCCGATTATGTAACGATATTTAAATATCCTTCGCAATATTTCCTCAAAGCAAAGCTGTTCAAATAATGTATTCAGAAGTCCATTTTTCTGGCTGAGTTAAACATCTTGTACTGAAATATAAGGTCTTTGTATATTATAAGCGAGCTGAAGCCTCGATAGATGCTGCAAACAATAATATTTTAGAAACTTTACAGAAGTGCCCGCAAAGCGTATAGAGTCTTCAGCTTGTGATGGTATAAACGGTGGCAGTTTGCGACAACTATATCACGAATAAGTGTTCCAAATGTATTTGGCAGAAATTTAAGGGCACGAAAAATTTTACATACGATCTCTTGTGGAGTGGCAAGCGTTCGTTGTTTACGCGCTACCTAACAGAAAACATTAAAAACTGTACACTGCAACTATGCATAAAAACTTCGGTAAAGTTTCAAAAGCGGTTTTGCTTACAGCATTCACCAAGCTCTCAGTTTGTATTGGACACAAAAACAAAAACTTCGAACCACACGGCAGTGCAAATTTGTGCATAGTGAGTTGAGGTGCATTGTGAAACATGGAGTTTAAAGTGATCGAAACGTTTGAAGGTGGAATCAAAAAGATAGCTGCAGTGCCATCAGCGTGGGAGATATCGGGAAAACTTATGTGGCCATCGGATAAATTGCATGGCAAAGCAATTAAAACCCCATCACAGCCGCCCGGTGCTATAACTGACGGATGGGTTGAATACCCATGCATTGTGAAGCGCCACAATATTAGTTCTTATGCAGAAGCTATTCAGGAAGTGAAAAACATGTCCAAATACAACGACACTAGTGAGATGGAGGAGCCAGTAAGAAAAAAAAACTGTTTCCTACGCCAACAGAACAAACTACAACGAGGTAATAAATGAATAACACATTGTAAGTGATAATAATTTGAGCATTTTCTTTTCACCCAGTTCATTTCATCAGAAAAGTCAACTGCATATAGTTCAATTACGGAAAATTTAAAGCCGGTTTCTACTAGCGGCCCTACAAAACCGTTTCAACTCGTAAGCAGCACAATAAACAATATGCCAACGAATTCTGGCCAAATTACGTACATTTTTCAAAATGAAAGTGATTTTCAACCATCCGCGCAAGAACTAGTTTTTGATGACGGAGAAATAAGTGAAGGTACTACTTTGTCTGAACCCTCAATTATGAGCACACTTCTTGCCATAATTGAAACGCAAGCCAAGCACGCTGCAACATTGGATTACCTGGCAAAGGGGCAGGATAAAATTTTGGCATCGCTGGAGTCTTTAAAGTCCCCATCTTCATCATCCCAGCCCGTGTTGATTAATTCTGCATTCAACCGAATGGATACTATCGAAGAGCTAGCTGATTTTGAGGAAAACTTAATAGATAGCGAATATGTACAAGAAGTGGTAAAGTTTTAAATAAATGTGTTACTTGTAATATCTCTATTTTGCTTTCACTTTAGATCAGAAAACTTCAGTCTGTTTGCGGCCAAAATATTGGCATGTATGGGGACGATGTGGCCTACGCGCTTGTGGACCATGTATTTACCCGGAGCCTGTTCACACTCACAACGTGGACCGGTCTCTCTAGGAAATCGAAAAAGAAATACTTCCAAAAGTTCTCGCGAACTTTCCAGCTGTTCCTTGATGTAGTTCAGTCGGTTGATGCGAAGTATACAAAGAAATCTTTGAACGATTTTTTTCAAAAAATCATATCGTATTCTGCAAGGCGCTTCGCCCAACTGGCTATGCGGGCTTCTCGGTTGAAACGTCGAAACAGATCATCATTGAAACATCATGAATCAAAGACGTCGAATGTAACAAATATTGATCAACATTATCATGACAGCTCCAGCGAGGATAACCAATCTCATTTAGATTGAATACAACATTTTTTTTAATTAAAGAAACCAACGTTTATTTTGTTACTTATAATGAATAGTTTTTAATTTTGTTCCTAGTATTTAATGAATTTTTTGAGTCAACCAAAAATAAATGTCTTGAAAACTATTCATAACATATTTTTTAATATTTAGTTAGTTGTTGGTGTTCAAAAGAGGTATGTATACAAATAGATCATGATAAAAAAGGCGTCCCAGCTTGCATTTTACGTTACTCATATTAAATAGTCTTGGTACGTTTTGTTTTAGGTAAGCATTGCGATGGATACAAAAAATATTAAACGTCTCGACTTAATTGGGAGTGTGAAAAAATTTTCTTTTGTATTTAATTCGATGCAATATAATTGTATATATTTTCTGCTCCAAAATATTATGTTGGTGACGCTATTTTATTCTCTTTAGGAGAAACCAGCAATTTGATGGATCTGTACCAAGGCAAAAATTGTTCAGCTGGATTTTTGAATAAAACGATAGTTCAACATTATCTGACGATTTCAACGATTCCGGGATGTTTTCTCCATTATTCGTTTGGTCAATATGCAGTCCAGATGGGATGGATTAAGCTTTTCAGTATCAATCTGATTATATGGCTCCATACTAATCATATCTTCCATGATTCGTCTAGCAATTTGAGACAGAGGACGATTTCCGTGTCGCAGTAGGCGTTTAGTTCTACCAAGCATATTTTCAAACGGATACGTGCTTAAGGAAGCAAGCTCACCAAATCTTTCTACCTCAGCCACTAAATGTGATAGATTGTGAATGTTGCTGGTAACATACTGCTCACCATAAATTTCTGCAAATATTTCAATATATTGAAGAAGCATCGTGTGAGCCAATGGAAGCATATGAAAGAACTGTGCAGAAGAACAAATTTTCACCGCACAGAAGAGAAGCATAAAATGTTCGTACACAACCGGTGTCAAATGATCTTTTAGTGCAACAAATCCTATATAGTGTAAGAAGGTACGATATTCGGTTCCCTTCCAATGCGGAAAACAGTCTAGCCGTCTCATTGCTCGGTGAAATTCTCTAGGCATCGTACATTTATATAGATATTCGGAAACCTCATTTATCGTTTGAGCTCTCCACTTTGTGTCGGAGTTACGGAATGTTCCGTCGCGCCAACCAAGCAAAAGGCGTTTCATAACACCTAGATGAAGTCAATGCAACTCGTCTCCGACTGGAAATTATTTGATCATGTCTATGTTTAGTTTCAAAAATGGAGAATCGGCTCTATGATGTGATCCATATAATTTCTCCCGAAACTTTTGGTTCGTCCATTTCTCACACTCCGTTCGTGGAAATATATTTGTGTGGCTCTCATAGCTATATTGACCAATGGTGGTACCATTGAGTAATTAAATAATACTGGAGTGGACAACCACGTGACAATATGGTTGCAACAACCCCTGCGACCACTTTTCCTACTGCTACGCTCTTGTTTACAACCTTAGAGAGAGCCAAATTGCACAAGCAAACATGGCTGCTGCTCAATGTAAACAAATTTTCATACAATACCAAAAATTTGCTTTCTATTTGAAAAACCTTCAGCATTGTATGAAAAACATGCAAAACATTAATATAATAACTACTCACTTGTGAAAGGAAACACCTACAGATCCTTTTCCACTATGATTTTTTCACGAAGGCACTACATATTTCATTTTGAAATTCTAACTTAATTACACAGTGTCACACGTTAAAATAACTTGAATCACAAACTCTAATCGAATGTTTAAACACTTGGTACGAATTTAGATCGCGAATACTTTCCATAGTTTTAATATCGGATAAAATTCGCGACGAAACTTGCAAATTGGCCAATTTGGCGTCCAATTTGTATCAGTCAACTTGACAGTCAGTTCACACCTAGTCAGCTTTTGGAACAAGAAAGTGACCAGCAAGAGGCAGACGGGGAGGAAATGACAGACTGTTCACTTGGAAGAGAACAGAAACCGGTCGCATGCTCTCTCATGCATTTTATATGAGCTTGGCCCATCCAGTTCTTATTAATCTTAGGGTGGTACATTTCAAGCAGCCATGCTGAGAATTGAAATTAGCGACTCCTGAAAATATGAAAAGATTTTTATTGGAACAGGCATCGGTTTCAATGTTATATTTGCCTTTGATGAAAGCTCGTGCTGGCGAATCACATATCACACATCTAATATGTACTTCTACTTTTTTAAAGTTTATGTATACTCCACTATTGGCCATAATGCTATTCATTTCATCGACAAACGGGTTAAGAAATAATTCCAAACTATTCGATTTAGTCTTCCCGCAAAATATTCCAATAACCATTGCTGGTACTTGTGGCATTTCTGCGATGTTGAATAAAATTGGCCAGAATTCTATCTTTGAACTTTTAAATAACGGTAAACCATCAATATTTATATTCAATGATATCGCTGTAGGCTCTGCGATATTGTAAAATATTTTATTCAGGCAATTTACTAAACCGTGATGCCAGTACTCTCCATCGCCAAGTACCAAAATATTGAGTGATTGGGGTGTTCTCAACAGTGTTCGTGGATCTTGCGGCAGAACATTCCTATCGTTTTTGAAACGGACGTTGATTATATCCATTACTCCTTTCAACGCTGAATGATTTATATTGTATTCTATTGGCCAATCTCTTAAACTCGAACGAAGGTTAACGTTTTTTTCAAAGTCTTCCTCGTCTTCGCTCGACTGGTAAACACACAATGATGTACCTCCGCTGTTCTTTGCATCTTTGACGATTATGCTGGTTGTTTTTTCAATATCTACATAATAATATGCAAACGTTAATACCTTAAATGAATCACTTCGATCATACGTACCTAGATCATGAGATGAAGTAATACAATTTTGATTTTCACTAGGTGTTACGGAAATTTTTGATGTAGATGCCAATGGTTGACTGCAGACTTTTCTTGAATCCCTCCTGGATACCATATCTAACTCAAGAGCTCTAGTTAAAATTTTTTGTTGCTCCTTCACAATAATTCCGTGGAAATTTCCCGATCTTTTCGTTTTTTTCCATGACGGAAACATTACCTCACTTTCAATTATGCACGTCACATAAAATATAAACAAGCTTTGACTATGAAAGTTATACAAGTTTGGGTTGGCAAGAGCCTTTGTTAAGGCTCCGTAAATAAATGATTGCAAGCTGAATCGAAGTTTTAAAATACAGTTTCTATAAAGCTTCCACTATGACTTTACGGAGGCTCTTATGCAAAGCTTGAATATCTAGTTCCATAACATTGTTGTTCGAAACTTTATGAAAGCCACAACTGCTAGCAGTTTTTATAAGAAGTATTTCCGAAACTTAATTTTTAGGAGCATTTATAACAGAAACTCTTTCGGTAATACCAAATCTTCTGATTAGAGGCTTTATATAAATCTTAAAGAAGTTCATACTGCAATCGAGCCCCAATTGCTACTTGAGCGTCTATGGAACGGAATGGGGATTTCAATGTTTTGTTTTTGGTCGGAATATTTTTATCTACTCTTACGAGGGACTTTCCGCCGCACTGCTTAACGTAACGTCACAGCCAATTTGCTCCGAAACTAATGAACCAGATTAGGTGAAATTTGGTAGGATGGTGTAATCCTATGACCAAAAACACAGATGTGTAAAGTATTTTTTTTAATAAGAGTCATTTTCGAGGGACAATTAGTTAATTCGCATTTGGCCGGTTTTTTAATACGAAATTAAATTATTAATTACTGCACTCATGACAAAGTATTCACGTACTCAAATGTAACAATTATCTCGTTCACTGTTTATTCATTGTATAAAAAAACTATCAAATCCATTGTTTATTTTCAGGAAAAAATCAAAGTTTTAATTTACAATAATGTCTGGTCGAAAGTATAAAAGTGGAGCTGAAAAACACAAATTACAGCTAGGTCGTGAAAAGGAAAGAAAAAAATGTGCAAAAATTGGGATTTTTCAAAATCAAAACATAAAAACGAGGATGAAATCGCTGAAAATTCATCAACAAGCGACAAGGGCGGGATGGTATCTTAAGAGAATCTATTTGAAGGGAGTAGCGAATAGCAATGCCAAGAAAAAAAGACAAATGATGAAAATGTGCAAAGACTTAACTACCAGCAACCCTCTGATCAAACGGAAAACGATATTGGTGTTCAGCGACAGAATGGTAACGCCAAGACGGAAAGAAATTTAGAGATTATTAATTTTGAGTTTGAGAAATATGTTGACGTGGGTTTGTGGCAAGAATTGCTAAATATTGATTTTATTAATAACATCCTCTCACATGAAATGACTGACTTTCAAAATAAAAATCCGAAAAATATATATTCAGCTTTTATAAAGAAATATAAAGAACAAACCAGAGCATTTTCAAAAAGCCATTTCACAAAAAAATGAAAAATGGTCAATCACTGGAAAGCTCTTGGCTAACATATTCAACCAGTGTAGGTGCTGTTTTTTGTTTGCCTTGCAAACTTTTTTCTAAAACCTCTTCTCAATACACGACCGGATTTCCTGATTGGAAACACATAGGAACTTGTTTAGAAACTCACGAAAATTCTAATGAACATAAAAAATCAATGTTGGTGTGGTCAACACAAAAAGAAACTAAGTCGGTTTTAGACAAGCAGCTTCAGGAGCAATTAAGAAAAGAATCAGAATATTATAACAATGTCCAAAAATGGGTAATGACAGTGGTAAAATTTTTGAGTATAAGGGGCTTAGCATTTAAAGGTTCCGAGGAAGTATTTGTTTCTCCACATAATGGGAATTTTATGGGGGCTCTGGAGCTATTGGCAGAGTTCGATCCATTCATTCGTGAACACATTGAACAACGGGAGCTGCGACCAAAACCGATAATATCGTACTTATCAAAAACAGTATATGAAGAAATAATAGAGTATGGGTCGACAGCTAATTAAACAAATTATAGCTCAAATAAAAAACGACGACAAAAAGTATTATTCAACTGTGATGGGTTCTACACCAGATCTGTCTCACAATGGTCAACTTGCTATTGTACATGTATTACGATACTGTTTTCGGGGCAAAGTATATGAAAGATATGTAGCCTTCATTAAAATTAGTAGTCATATTGCCTTACATTTATTTAATATTCTACAAGACTTTATAGAAACAAATGGATTATTACTGAGTAATTGTAGGGGGCATTCTTATGACAACGCTGCCAATATGGCGGGTCACTGCAATGGTGTACAAGCACTACTAAACAAAAAAAAATATAACACCGCGGATTATGTGCCATATGCTGCGCACTCCCTTAACCTAGTTGGTGTAGAATCTGTTAAGGTTGCACCCGAAATTGTAAACTTTTTTGAAGTAGTGCAACAAATATACGTTTTCTTTTCTGCTTCGACTTTTAGGTGGGAACTGTTGAATCATGAAATAAAATTAAAATTCACGTTAAAAAGTTTAAGTTAGACCAGATGGTCTTGCCACTATGATGCTGTCAAAGCCTTAAAAGATAATTATGATGACATTATGAAAATTTTCAAAAGTTTCAGCGATAATGAGGTTGAGAAAGTTGATTCCCGGAAAGAAACTCGAGACTGCAATTTTAATTATCTTTTGGGAAGAAGTTTTGGAGGGATTTCATTTACTTAATAAAAAAATACAGAGCCCTGGCTTTGACATTTGTGAAGGCAACAAGTTAATTGTGTCATCAAAAGACTTTGTGAATAACATACAACACCAATCAGATCAGAAGCTAAAGGAATACTAAGAAAAAGCTCAAAATTTAAGTACTAGTGTGGGAATAGACTGCAATGACATAAACATGGGACGCATTACTCCAAAATTTTCAGAAAAGTCTACAGGTGAATTCTCAGTATACGGCGCAGAAAGATTTAAAAGGGATACGCTAAACGTTGCGTTGGATAAGCTGATTATGGATTTAAATAAAAAGAGCCAAGTCTATGAGACAAATAGCAAAAAATTCAAACTTTTAATCGATTTGTAAGACAAAAATATCATAAATATAGATTTGGAAAGCGCACGTCATATTATTGATTACTATCCAGATGGCGTAGACCAGCATTTAGTGAATGAATGCATTCAATTAAAATCGTACTTACTCCAATCTAAGCCAGAGTTTTACACCTTTTGCAGTGACATTTTTATGCTAATGTATGAAAATAAACTTATTGACGTGTTTCCTAACTGCTATACCATTTTAAAATTTTTTTTAACTTTGTCAATCACTAGCTGTGAAGCAGAATACTCCTTCTCCAAGATGTCCTATGTTGAAAATAAATATAGGCCAACAATGTCAAACCTCGACTAAATAATTTATCACCTCTTTCCATAAATTGTCATCTAATAAAATACATGCAATGTGATGACCAAATAAAAGAATTCGCAGCACAAAATGCAGAAAGGTTGATTTATAAATTATAATTAATTTATAACTGTCACACACATAACCTGTCAATTTATTTTACTAATTCATAGTAAATAAATAAAATTATTTCATTGTTTTTTTTAGGTCTTTGTAAAAAATTTTTTTACAAAGACCTACTAGTTTCGCGACCTGTCTGTCCGTCTGTCCGTGCGTCACAGCTGATTTCCTCAGAAACTATAGAAGCTAGAATGCTCAAACTTTGTGAAAAGGTCAAAAGTGATAGTCTCTCAAAAGTTAAGGCCTCAACAAAAATTTAAAAAATGTTTAAGGGGGGTCCCCCCTAATAACGAATTGCCCCTTAAAAACTTTTTTCATTAAAGGTAGTCGAGTGGAGTATCAAATCAAAGGTCTTGACAGGAACTTTTAGAATCTGAAATAAAAAAATCATTTTATGAATCAGGGGGTCCAGGGGAAGGCAAAATGTACCCAAAATTTGTGTCCCCCCCCCCTCGCGATTGGACACCTTTCAGCCGAAAAATCTGAAAATTATCACGAACGTGGACCTTTATGAGTACAAGGGCAACAAATACCTTAGAAATCGAAATTCGCTCAACTTTGTTAATAATAGTATGATTTGTAGATTTTACACTTTTGCCCATAAAATCAAAACGGTACCTTTAAACTTCTTGAAATTTCGCAATTATATAGACTAACATAAGATATATACGTTCACAAAATTTAATTGAGATCGAATCATAATCAAGTGAGTTATAGCCATTTCAATTATATGGAATTACACCAACAATAACACGTGTTTATGGTTGATATAGGGTTTTCCAATAAGAGGTGTTATTTTGATATTAAAAGAAAAATGCCATTTTCAATACAAATGATCGAGTGTTTATTTCATTATAAAGAAGAAGATATGCCGTTAATAGCAATAATTAACATTGAGCAAATAACCACTACGACACGTTTACAGGACCATATTCTCTTCATGAAATTTTCCATAACCAAATCGCAAAGTGGTTGCCCTATGTCCTCGATAGCCTCACGAATTTCATCTTTGAGATCTTGAATCGACGCTGGGCTATTGGCATTCTCTATCACCTGGCTCCAAAGGAAGAAGTCGCAAGGTGTTAAATCAGAAGATCTATTCAAAATAACACCTCTTATTGGAAAACCCTATATATATTTAAAATTCACTTAGGCACTTTTATTTTCTTTCAATTTTCATGAAAATTTAAGGAATAGTGTTTAACTTGAACATGTTTAATCGGCCGAGCATTCAGAAAAATCATTTAAGCTAGATTAAAATGGCGGCTGCACTGTGCTTATGAAAGAAACTGTGCATCTTTTGTATAAATTTGAACGATTTCATATCTAAGTATTGGATGAATAATTCAAGTTATCGATTCACGCCATTAGAAAACTTGCTTCTAACCCTAGGATGTTTACAAAGACCTTCTGGTAGGAGCACTCTCCTGCTTACTGAACTTGTTATATTCTTATATATATATCACTATTTCGGTTTCTCTCTCACCCAAAAGTTGCGTGGAAGAGATTGCTACCACAGCAATAAGGTTGCCTTTTGTACAACTAATACTTGCGTAGATTTCAATAATATTCATGTTTTTTTTGTGCAATAAAGAATATATAATAATAATATGTCATTATAGAAACAGTTTTTTGACATGGCTACTAGTTGAGTGCTTGGATAGGCCTCTAAGTAGTTTCAGCCCAGGGCTCCAAAAATTCACGATCCGCCCCCTGTCAATAGGATTTTCTATGATAGTATGTACTGATTTTCACACGTCTCGTTCGTTCAAGATTTCTCGAAGAAAATCTAAGCCAACCTCTCATCGGTTCTAGACGTGGAGTTTCGGAACGTGACAACGGACTGTACCCATCAGGTTGACATGTCCGGCCCTTCTTAGTTTACTCCGAGGTGGCTGCTGGCTAGCTAGCTAGTTCGGAGAGGAGTTTTGGTCGCGGGTCTTACGCGAGCAGACTAAGTCCGAAGTACAAAAACTCAGCCACTGGTTCAACTGCCCGATTTAAAATGCGTCAGACAACTTCCATCGACTCTGCTTTAAATTACGTACCTTCATCCCGAGGAAACGGAACAAAAACAACCGCTGAAAAAATACGCGCCCCCAAATATTATCAACGCAGTGCCCGAAATACTCTACTCGAGTTCAAAACCGATAAAATTTACTCTAATAAAAACACGCAAATTCAAAATACGGCACCGCGTACCAACCGTTATGCGAAACCGACCATTTGCGAATTACTGGAACTCTACCCTCCCAGCTTGATTTATGTATTCATTAGATTCCTGCTCACGACGTGTTAGCACCACATGGACGAGTTTTAGCAATTTCGCTTGTGTCTTATTTACCCTCCTCATTTATCGCACGTGGACGTCCGTTAGATTTGTACCTTTGAAACCCATATTGCTCTTTATCCCGCTTTCAAAGGGGCGAAGTTCCCTGGGTTGGCCTTGCTTTCCCTGCAGATGAGTATGCTATGACAAAATGGAAGATTGTAGATAAATTTCAATGATTTGTGCTGGGATCCACAGTAAAAGATCGAGGCTGCAAAATGCTAGATGCTATGTTCTTTAGTAGTTCACTTGTTCACGATGGTAATCTTAGTGTACGAGTATCATTTGGTTGATGGAGGAACAAACCAGTTGAAAGGCAACTAGCGGATTAATATTCCCAGGCACATTTCGATATGAATAGCAGTAGCCAATAATTTCGACATCAGTACCACGGTGTCCCTGCAAATTAATGTAACATAAATCGTGGACTACTGAAAGTGATTGGTAACTCGAATACCATACACAACATTTGCAAGGATTCCAATTTCGATTCATGCCACACGAGCGGGCACATCTTTTCATCGGTTCATCTGTCACTCGTAAGCGTATAATAGTTTAGCAAATTATCACCGAACTTTATCGCTTGCTTAGCAATGAATGCAAATGCAATAGTCTTCGAAATAAGACTTTTTATGGACACATGGGAATAAATGGAGAACAATTATCACAATAATTCGCCAATCCAGAATTTTATCGTGCAGAGCGGCCTATAACTACAAAATCCTAAAATATTTCGGTTTTATGAGCAATATTGTGGCTAGCGGGACCTACATGTTGGGTACTAATTTAAAAATCAAATCGCTACGTTTTCAAGCTTCAAACTGATCATACCACCTCCTATAGCAACAATGGAGTCACAAAGACAGATATACCAAAACCTATTTCTTAACCCTAAGATTGGATTTAGACTGTTGCACTGTCATTATTATTGCTGCTATTATTATCATTATTATAATTACTATTTGCTTTGCTTGATTCAAAGTGAATTCGCAAAGTATACTGAAAGTTTCTTCCGTAAGGTATCTGCTATTTGGATATTTTAAAATGGTGCTCTTCAACGGTCAAAAAGAAGCGACAAATAACTAGACAAAAAAACTTTACACAAGAAGATGATTATTTTAATTACCTTGAATTTCCAATTTTCTCATTTCGGATTTCAATTCCGCTGTAGCTATTACAATCAATCGATGAAAATATTTCAACGATAATTGGCACTCTGATTGGAGCTTAGGAATTGCAAGAAACGGCGAACTGAAGAAATGTTAGGACTGAACTTAATCAGAGCATTTTTGCAGTAAAGGAAATTAAGCTTGAATGGATAACTAAAGGTTTTTTGATAAGGTTTTGTAGTGGAATTTTGAAAAATGAAACTGTTATTAATGAATTTCTTTACACGATTCTTTTGTTTTTTTGTTTTTTTTTTACACAAATAATTAACTGTTGTTCATCTTTGATTAGTTTTTCAATGTGTAACGCAAAAACATTTATCTTATTGATGGCTACGAAGGTAGGAAATACAAGTTGACTTTGCAAATGACTCGAAAAAGTGTTGTCTGATGAAGAGGCAACGAACCATACCATCATCGTAAACAACTCCGCCAGATGACAGTCTATCATTTTGGTAGCTGTTTTCAGGTCAGATAAATCAGCAAGCAATTTGGTCATGGATTGCATCACAAGTAGATTTGCAGCTCCAACGGCAACCAATTCAGCCACCAAAGTACCTGAAATATAGCTTTTTAATGCAATATCTTTACTTTACATTAAAGTTCTCTACAATGCCATTATATGAAATAAAGAGCATACACATGTTACTGATTACTGAAACCGTCACGTCACAATGAACAAATAGAATCAGTTTGTTCAGGCAAATGATACTCACAGAATGGAGACTTCCTGGTTAGAACGGATTGCACTTCTAGTTTCAGAGTATTGCATGGCGGACCAACTTACTATCTGCGCTTAAGACGGCTCTTACAAAGCTGAACTACATGAAAAATGACTCCCTTCAATCTGGTCATCCACAACCAACTAATGATCTGCTTTTGATAGACATGAAAATGACCCAACCCCTCATTTTGCCTTGCGAATGATTCACTTGCAACAATTGCCAACCTTTTGGGGTCGACAGCTTGCATTTCATGTGAAAAATTGATTGGCAGAATTTCACGGGTGAAATTAAATTCCGAAGTTTATAGATAAGACTTCAATATTAACTCTCTGCACGCAATTTTGCATGCGCTCCGAATGAAGCAAAACCGTGGTTACTATAGCTGTAACTGTTAAGTTTTGGTTTTGCGGCACTCAAAATCATTCATAATTCTTGATCCTCTTTTCTCCGTTGGAATTTCATTCTTGGTAGAAAATATTTGTAGTTCTAATCCTTCTTCAATATGGCTCTGAAGTACGTCATTCAAACGCTGCCGACACAGAAGTACGTTATCACACAAGTTACGCCAAGTGGTAGCCTATGCGGATGACATCAAAATTTTATCACAATCATTGACAACCGCCAAAAAAACTTTTCCTGAAACTCAACAGTAGAGCAAAACTACTAGGGCTACGAATCAATGAGAATAAAACAAAGCTCGTAATACAGTCAAAGAAGAATACCTCAAACATACAAAATATCACACTTGGATTAGCGAATACAGTATCAAAAATGTAGGCAAGTTTGTGTATTTAAGTGTTAAAATAACTAGAAATGCTAATGAAAGAGACAAAATACGGTATGAAAAATGTTTTAAAATTTGTGTATTTAAGTGCTAAAATAACTAGAAATGCTAATGAAAGAGACAAAATATGGCCAAGAGTGGCCAAACTGCCACCTGGCAACACTATAGCGTAGAGGAAAACATGCACTTCTAGTTCTTGTTGAGCCACGATTATTTTTACTTTTCTTATTCTTATCCATTTCATCATCAGATGTTTTGTTTTGATGTTTTGAATACAGCTCGCAAATAACAATTTCATTCAGTTATGACGATCTTGAACACTAGCCATATACTCAGGAAAACAAAGCTCCAAGTATGTAAATTTGTGATTAGATCTTTGCTATGCTATGAGTGCAAAACATAAACCCTAATCCAAGCGACGGGTCCTGAGGCGGATAATTGGAGTGAAACTAAACGGGGACCAATTGCGAATTTGATACAATCATACATGAAATATTTGACGAGGCGGAGGTTGTAACGCTTGTAAGATTGCAAAACTGCAATGGGCTGTCCATGCAAATCATATGGACGAACAACGGATACGTAAAAATGTATTCGTTGGTAGAACTGAAAGCCCGGAGATCAGTAGGGAAACTGAGGTCTAGTTTGTCCTTCGACTGCGCAGTTTCTGACCCGTAGCATGTTACCTCCTTTTCGACTTCAGTCGACATTTGTTTGACCCCAGAAATTCGTGGATGCGAAATTTTTTTATAGTGGCTCCTTGTGCTGGGGAAAAAATCCACCCCACGACACCGCAACGCTAGCCAGTCAGCGCATTCACGCGTCCCCAGACAAGGCCAATCTCAGTGAATCCCAACAACTTCTTCTGTTTAGGCAGCAGACCATCGCTGCAGTCCTGAATAGACATTTTTTCATATACTCATTTCACTACAGCTTGTTTGAGGAAGCGATTGTCCAAGAGGAGTTGTAGTGTTACGAAGAAGAAGTCCTTATTTATCATCAATATTTGATGGTTTCCCACACTAAAATTGAAGCTAATTCTTTCTTTGATAACGATAATTTCACATTCAAATAATGGCGTCTTGGAAAGCTAGAAAGGTTTTATTGTTTTGGTTAATTATAGGGGGGGAAATACTGCAGTTATATCTGCTAGTTGTATTTTCGTTCCCTTCATGCAATAGACAATAAGTTGTCAGTTGGAATTTAGTTTGTTTCACTTTGGGAAGAGTAGTTGCTTATTACTTTTATTTATCAATTTACTCTTTACATCTTATTTTTCAAAAATTCAAGGGCCCGAATAGTGGCTATTCATAACTAAGGTAATTTAGGTAACAAAATGTTTGTCATTGAAGAAATAGCGTTAGGGTATCATAGCTACGCCCGAGAGTTTGTCAAGCGATGATCAATGCCACTTGTATCGAATGACAAAGGACAACCGAAATAAAATGAATTACACTCTGCTGATTGACTAGTTGTTACTATGTTTTGTGGTGAGTTATTTTAAATATGTTTAAGTTCCGTGCTACACCTAAGCACTTAAAAATGAGTTGATGAATAATGTGCTCCTTGACGGAGTAGACTGCTTAAACGATAATGCGGACATTACGGCAGGTTCACCTTGAGAATGAAGTAGTGGGTCAATAAACCCTTTTCTACTAGAAAATCATGGAAGGAAATAAAGTCTCTTTACATAGAACCTTCGACATCAATAAAGCGATGGAAATGAAGTTATTCTTATAATAAAAAGTCCCTGTTGGCACCTTCAGCCGGAAAGGCAAATTTCCCGTAAGCACCCTTTATTTCAAAAAGCAAATAATAATTTTATTGGTCACCACCTTGATAGTCAAACTCTGTTCAAGAAAAACCTTTCACTGTATAAATACTTCCAATGTCATTTTAAACATTTCTATGAAATCTGTATTCAAGTTGCAACTAAAATACGAGTTTGGCTTACTTTCTGACTTTTGGGAGCCACCATTTTGAAATGAATTTTTAATTATTTTATGAAATATCTATCTCAGATTCTCATCAATCACTATTGTGAATTTCGTTCAAATCGGAATTTCACTATGGATAGGAGAAACTTATATGATTTTTTTTTGATGATGGCAGATAAATGTATTCAATTTTAAATTATCAACTTTTTCTATTGTCAAATTTTAACGACTTTGTTGCTTCAATAATCTACAATTTTAAGTTTTATTGAAATTCATTGAGAAATATAGCCCCTAGAGGACCACAAAACTGTAAACATCGCATATTTGATAGCCACTTTTTGAAATTTGCGCAAAGACGATCATGCAAATAACAAGATCATTAAAGCTGATCATCATGGAGACTAATATTGAGTTTCATAAAAATCCAATCAAAATTGTGACTTCTAGAAGCCATTAAAATTATGAACTTTGTTCAGTCACCATTTTGAATACTGACTTGATCTTAAATTCTTTTACCTTGTTTTTCAGACAATTATAGTTTTTACAAGACTAACATTGACTTAAAGGTTTGGTTACAACTACAACAACATATTTTTGCACATTTTTTTGACCTTTGAGAGACTGCCATTTTGTTTCTGAGGTTCAACTTTGGATTTTTTATTGTGAGCTTCATAATATAGCTTGGCAAATTGGTGTAGCGAGTTTCGTCCAAGTCAGAATATAAATCAAAGATTTTTGCCTAGAATGGCCGCCTCTTTGGATTTTCTCGGCTGAGTTGGCTGGTTAAAAGCACTGTAACTGCAGCTTAAATGTCAGCAAACTCCTTTTATCCCTTTCTTTAAACTATTTTACATTGCCCCTAAGAAGGCAAAACGATTGCCATTGCATAATGAATTGTTTTTATCTAGCAAAAATACACGGACATCTCTTGCGCACTACCCTTTCTGGTCTATATAAGGTGCTGTCCAAAATAAACGAGACTTCTGTCATAAAACTTTTTTTAGTGGCGTCATCTATAAAAACAGTGCATTGGAAAGTTACATCCCTCCCTGACTTCCAATGAAAGTTTGGTGACATTCGGTTCAGTAGAAGCCAAGTTATGGCGTCTAAAGTGACAGTATGTTTGTGTCATCGCTACAAAAATGAGTATCGAACAAATTAATATCAAATTTTGTTTTAAAATCGGTTAAACGTTTACCGAAACATTTGAATTGATGAAAAAAGTTTATGGCGATGATTGTCTATCTCGTTCCAGAGTTCGTGAGTGGTTAACACGTTTCAGAGATGGTCGTGAGGACATAAATGACGGTGAACATACGGGCCGCCCGAAATCAGTGATCACCGATAACTCCATCGAAATTGTGCGTGAATTTATCAAAAATGAGCCGAAATCATCGTAGAAATTCATGGAATCGGAGTTGAATATATCAAAGATCGATTTATCGCATTTTAACCGATCATTCCAAATCAAGGGTGTTCCAAAATAAACGAGACCTTTGTCATAAAAATCCACTCTTGTGACTGATTTTTTGACTAGAAATCGCATTTTAACCCTCAATAACTCACCACATTCACCTGATAGGGTTCCCTGTGACTTCTACATGTTTGGAAAATAGCGTTTGGCCATGAAAGGAAAACGTTTTGCGTCCGCAGAGGGTATCCAAAAGGATTCTACCGATAACATAAACATACTGTCACTTTAGACACACTAATTTCGCTTTCACTTAGTCGAATGTCACCAAACTTTCACTGGAAGTCAGAGAGGGATGTAACTTTTCAACGCATTATCTCATACACAGATGGCACCTCCAACATATTTTTATGACAAAAGTCTCGTTTATTTTGGAAAACAAACCTTGTATACATTTTAAGGCTTCAGTACATTGTACGCTTTTATACGAAAGAGAAAGTGAAATCATTTGAAATCTTTAAAAAAGAAAAAAAAATTAAAAACCAACTCTAGATACTCTAGTCCATTTCAATAATATTGGCATTATGCACCATTTGCCGTACATGAAGGTATTCAAGAATAAGTGGCTGAATTATACGGGATAAAAAATTGCGCTAGTATTGATATGGCACAATTTTCATTCTCATCAATAGTTTCTCTTAAATACTTACCAAATTCTGTGAAAACCTTCGATTCAACAATGATGCCACCATGTCGCTCATCTTTCAAACAAAAAATTGTTGGGACAATTTTTGTAATACTTACTCGTATATGACGAAATACCCAAAAAACGTATGTTGTAACCAAACTCTAGTGCAATTTGTTGGATTATTCAAAATAATTAAATTGAACCAATTTGATTTGAAGGAGATCCCACACCACTTTTAGTTGAGGATATTGTCTTATGCAATACCAAAAAATCCCCGTTGGCAGCACCAGCCGGAAAGGTAAATTTCTCGTATGTAGCGTAAAGTTTCGAAAAAGAATTTGGCTTGCCTACTACTAGACTTTTTTCTGCAATTTTCGTAGTACCACATGGGTATTTATTAACATAAAAAAAATCTGGTCACGTTCGTTTTTAGAGACCTTTTATCGAGGCGCAAATATTTTGCTAATTAAATTGAGTTGCACGCGTATGGATTACATATTGAATATCGGCGGATCATAAATTGTTGTAAACATATAAATACCGGTTTCGCCCTTCTCGCATTTGCTGTTTACACAGTTCACAGTGGTAACCACACAAAGGTTTAAATAGCTCGAATAGTTAATTTCAAAAGATTTCCATAAAAGTTTAATCAGCACTTGCGTTGCACTTAATATATACATTTTCAATTTTTTTCCGAACTGTGAGAGCCGTCATTTCGATTTTTATTGAAATCGGCTGCTAAAAATATTAACCTGTAAATTTTCGACTGTATTATTTGTCATTCGATTTGCATAATTTAATTAAATTAACTTGCCTTAATAACTTATAATTTCAAGTTTCAACGGAATCTGTTGAGAATCTTGGCTGCTAGAGGGCTACAGAAATAAAAAAAATTGTATGCCACCCCCTTGTATGGGGAGACCCGCCTGTATGGGGAGACCCCCCTTAAATACCTTAAAATATTTTCTTGCACTGCAAATTTCAAGAGGCACCACTTTTGACCTACGTAGAAAATTTCCTCATTCTAGCTCATGTGGTTTGCGAGAAAACTTGTTATGACGCACGAACAAACGGGCGGACGGACGGACAGACAGACAAGTCACGATTTTATAATTTTTTAGGGTATTGTTAAAAATATTTTACAATATCTTAAAAATGATCTGGTTTATAAGTTCTTTCAAGTAAAGTCATTTAAAGCGTTTCCATGAAAAATATTCATTATTTCAGTTGGTACTAAAATAGCGAATTGCGCTTGCCTTCAGACCTTTGGGGGCCGCCATTTTGAATGCATGCATTTGATTTTGGATTATTTTAAATCTGTGTATGCTAGGACCTCATCAATCAATGTACTATCTCGTTCAAATAGGAGTTTCACTCTAGACAGGGCAAAATAATTAAATTTTTAAAGAAAATGGCAGCTAAAAATATTAGGCTTTAAATTTTCGACTTTTTTATTTTTCATTCAATTTTAATAATTTCCTGCAAAATACAAGAACATAGTACAGAGATCCATAGTCTCAAGTTTCATCAAAATCCGTTGGAAAATGTGACCGCTAGAGGGCCACAAAAACATGAAAAAAACGCATATTTAAACGGCCGCCATTTTGAAATTTGCAAATGCATGATCACCAAAATATCAAAGACTGTAGGTCCAAGTAATGCCTATCTTGAAACCAAGTTTCATATATGTCGAATCAAAATTGCGACTTTTAAAAGCCTTTGAAATTTCGACCTTCAACTGGCCGCCATTTTGTTTTTTGCAACCTGACCTCCAGTTCTTTTACGCAATTCTTTAAATACTCATAATTTCTATCAAATTATCGAATTTCATGAAAATCTGTTGAAATCTTTGACCACTATTACAACAACAAAATTTTGCACGTTTTTTGACCTTTGAGCGGCCGCCATTTTGTTTCTGCCGTACCGACTTTGGATTTTTTATTGTGAGATTCATCACATACATCAATGAACCCTTGTACCAAATTTCATCCAAATCGGAGCTATACTTTGGTCAGAACAGAAATCACGATTTTTCGTCTAAAATGGCCGCCATTTTGTTTTTGCATGGCCGATATAGCTGGTTCACGAACTTAACCGAGATAATTACCCAATACACCTTTCCTGAAAATTTGGTGAAAATCGAAGCAAAATTGCAACCTCTAGCGTGGTCACAAATTTCGTTATATCCCATATATATATATATATATATATATATATATATATATATATATATATATATATATATATATATATATATATATATATATATATATATATATGATGCTCTCCGCAATAGGTAAATTTCTCTCGAGAAATTTACCTAAAAATGCCAAACTTTGGATTAATCCGTAAATGACACTGATGATGAATGATTTCTTGACATAGATGATGAGATAATAATTATGTTGACGATGATGATATTGATTAAAAATTAGAAAGTATTTTCCGAAAATTATTAGAAATTGATTATTTCAAATGGCTTTGCACAGTCATTTTTGCAAAGCCAAGAAGCACAGTGTGCAGCAATGTCCTCCAACTAGTCTTAAGCCCTCAAAGTTTAATGGTAATTATTTCTCCATATTATTCGGACGTTATTTGGGTGCAATATTTCTGGTACTTGAATCTTTATATATCTATGTTTTTCATAATTTCTGAATGTTTTGCATAAAGCCAATCTATACAAAAGTATTCAGTTCAATGGAAATTCATAAAATCCACACATTACTACAGCTATTTAATTGAATATTGTTACATTTAGTTTAAGCTTATTGGATTTGAAAACCTTATATCAAAATATTGAAGTTGAAAGTATTAATACAATCTTATCAGAGTAATACAGAAACTAAATATTATTTTTATCAAAGTTTACCAAATTTAGGTTCTAAATAATATATTTGCTTTCTACTTGTTAAGAGCCATTTTCTAAGTTTTTTCTTCACACATTTCAACTAAAGGTGCCTAGTCACAGAATTAATTGGGAAGCTTTTCAAAAATTTTCATATTTCCTCATCTGCTACATGGAATGGCACCATTCTTAAATGACTTGTCAATACACTACAAGTATAGTTAATATTTTCGCCTTCTTAAATTGAATTCCAGATAAGATGATTCTTCTTCTTCTTCTTCTTCGTAGCACTTTAACTCCTCTCGGACCTTCACTTCCTGCAAATAGCGCCTGCAATTATCTCGGTCTATTGACCGTGTTCCCAATTTCGAAATCCAAGCAGCGATGAACTGTCTTCGTCCCCCGAGTCAGACTAGCATTTCCTTGGTTTTCAACGAGTACCTTTCTCGGTGTTCGTTGTTCATCCATACGATTCATGTGACCAGCCCATTGCAGCTTCCGCAGTCTTACAATCTTTTAGACCTCCAGCCCGTCAAAAATTTGGTTGTATCGAATTTGCGCGCCGCTCAAAACCGTTCAATATATTTGCGGATGCATGAGATACGGTCCATGTTTCACACCCATAGCATAACACAGGTTTTATCACAGATTTGTATACTTGGAGCTTTGTTGTTCTGTGTATACAGCTGGTCTTCAAAATCGTCAAAACTGAAAAGAATATTTTATTTGCGAGCTATATTCTTCGGCGTATTTCGTCTCTTTCATTGCCGGTTCACATTATTTTGGCTCCTGAGTGTACAAATTTGCCCATATTTTCAGTAATATATTCGCCAAGTGTGATATTTTGTGTATTTGAGGTATTTTTCCTCTACTGCGTCATGTGCTTTGTTTTATTCTCATTGATTTGTAGCCCTACTAGTTTTGCTTCGCTGTCCAGTTTCAGGAAGAGTTCTTTGGCAGTTGTTAATGACCGTGACCAGATGTTAATGTGGTCCGCATACTTGACTTGTGTAGTAATGTACCTCGCGTATTGCCGGGTAGCTTCCTTACAACTTATTCTAGAGCCAAATTGAATAACAATGGGACTAGCCCATCTCCCTGCTTTCGTTCGATATTTGTGTCAAAGGCATCGGTGAGTTGGTTATTGATGCGGACCTGGGAGGTCGTCGATGTCATTGTCATTTTAGTAACACGGACTAATTTGGCTGGGATGCCAAAGCAGAGAATTATTTGGTACAGTACGTTACGATCAATGCTGTCGTATGCTTGCTTAAAGTCAACGAAAGTTTGGTGTACGTCTATTTTGAACTCCCAGCACTTTTTAAGTACCTGCTTAACTGTAAACAATTGGTCTATCGTCAATCTACCTGCTCTGAAACCACCGTGATACTCCCCAATAATACCACTGGCATATGATCCGATTTTATTTTCAAAGCTCTTTGAAAATATTTTGTATGCCGTACAAAGTGGTGATATGCCACTATAATTTTCGCACTGTGGCTTGCTTCCTTTTTTGTGAATAAGGAATATAATTGATTGGCTCGACTCGTTTGGCATAAATTCTTGTTGCCAAATGTGCTGGATGACTTTGTACATAGCTTTATGAATACTGTTGCCATCATATTTAATTAGCTTCACTGGAATTTCACCAATGCCTGGTGTTTTATTATTCGTTTGGGCTTTGTTGATGGAACAAACACTATCCAGAGATGGTGAGGTCAATGTGAACTCTCTGAAAATATTTATAGGCTCCGATGTACTGGAGCTGTGCGGAGGATTAAAGAGGTGCTTGAACATGATGCCCATTTTTCCTTAATCTTGGTTTCATCAGCGATGATATTGCCAATGCCATCAGTATAGAGCGTATTTTTGGGCTGATAACCACGTTTTAGGCTTTTCACTGCTTTATATGCTTGTCTTGTTTTGTTGTTTGCTTGACTTATTTTTTCCTTCTCTATTGGTCGTCATAGTAAAGGGTTTTCCAGTAAGAGATGTTATTTTGAATAGCCTCTTATTTCGATAGATGTCACCTTTGAAGCTGTCATTTTTTGACATTTGACAAGTAGAAACTACGTCATTAATTAAAATTGAACGATACATGTTTCAACAATGTATGGAAATTATTAAAATTCACTATATAAGTGGTGAAAATTTGGCAGAGACGGTTCGTAAAACTCAAACATTTTTGGATCGTCGTGAAGCACCTTGTTGGACCACAATACGGAAATTGGTGGAAATATTCGAGCTATTGGGACAGCTTAGTGATGTGAAGAATAAAACCCGTGCAGTCACTCAAGAACAGCCGAGAATATTGCTGCTGTAGCCGAAAGTGTTGAAGAAACCCCAGGTTTATCATTCCTTGTCGTTCTTTGGAATTAGGCATTCCACAAACGTCATTACACCTTTTTTTGCATAAAGATATGGGTCGTAAGTCTTATAAAGTTCAGTTAACACAAGAACGCAAGCAAGTCGATCATCAACAATGTCGTGTCTTTGCTGATTGGTTCCTTGAAAAGCATGAAAATGATCTGGAATTCCATCGAAAAATCATCTTGAGTGATGAGGCCCATTTCCACCTCGGTGGCTTCGTCAACAAACAAAGTTGTCGCATCTGGGGCTCGGAAAACCCAAGAGTTATTATTGAAAAGTTTCTTTATCCTCAACGTGTGACTGTACTTTTTCGAAAATGAGGCTGGATCCACAGTTATGATGAATGGATTGCGCTATCGAGAGACGATTAATAATTTTTTATGGCCGCAATTGGATGGTATTGATCTGGACACCGTTTACTTTTAACAAGACGGCCCTACCTGCCACAAAAGCAACACAAACGTTGATCTTTTACGGGAAAAGTTTCCGGACCGTGTTATGTCTCGAAAAGGTGATCACAATTGGCCACCGAGATCTTGTGATTTAACACCTTGCGACTTCTTCCTTTGCGGCCATGTGGAAAAGAAGGTCTACGCCAATAGCCCAGCGTCGATTCAAGATCCCAAAGATTGAATTCGTGAGGCTATCGAGGACATAGAGCAGCCACTTTGCAATTTGGTTGTGGAAAATTTCATGAAAGGGATATGATCCTGTAGCGTGGTCGTGGTGGTCATTTGCTTGATGTTTTTTTCTTTATTAACGACATATCTTTTTCTTTATAATGAAATAAACAATTGATCATTTGTAATAAAAAATTGCATTTTTCTTTTAGTATCAAAATAACACATCTTATTGGAAAACTCTATAGAACACACAATTTTTTAAGTATTTTTCAAAAAGATTGCAGCCCAGACTCGAAAAAGTTATAAGTTTATGGCTGCAGTTCTGTTTGTGGCTTTTAATAAAAATCTCGTGCAGCCTCTCCTTATGTCCCTGGGTAGGAGTAGAGCAGACTTTACATGCTTTCGTTCCATGTCAAATTCGAGGTGCACTTGTTTCACAATTTCTAATTATTAAATTTTTGAACCAGCAATGTGACCCATTTCGTTTCTTTGTGAGAAAAGTGAAATGAGTTTCGGAAGGAGATAGAGGAACTTTGGTGACATAGTTGGGAATTTTTTGTGCAGCGTTTTTATATGTCTGTATATGCAATTTCAACTGCACTGTAGATGGTCCCAAGTCCATTTGAGAAAGGAAGAGGAAACCCCTTGTTTCCCAAATCTGCAGCTTCCATAATTCCTCATCCCAAACCCCTCGAATACAAGGTAGTAAATGTTCACGGGGTCACACTTTGGGTTGGCAGTTTCTCCAATTATGGGGCACTAAATGCCGCGAAATGCCAATCCTACCTGCACCTCCTTTGTGGGGACTTAAGTCGATGAAGGTGAGTCTTTCGCGCCTAATAATGGAATTGTAGTAATAACCATGCCACCCCGAATAAATGTTGGGTGACGGACTAGCTCCTGCAGAAGAGCATAAGAATAGGTTGGACCCACGCAAACGAAAAAAGGACTATGGCACTGGATCCTGGAATATCAGATCACTTTACTATCCTGGCACTGTTAAGAATCTCTTAGAATACGCCAGTCAATATAAATTAAAAATACTGGCAATCGAAGAACTTACTCGATTGGAAATGATATTCAAGGCATGGGATCGCACAAAATATTCATAAATAGGAAGCCTACTCAAAAACAAGCATTTGGAGTGGCCTTTATTGAAGATAGGGATTTAAAATCACACGTTATTGATTTTAAGGAAATTAATGAACAGTTGTGCGTGATCTGTATAAAAACGAAATCCTTCAAAATCTGGCTGATATATATATATATATATATATATATATATATATATATATATATATATATATATATATATAAGTATATATATTTATATATATATATATATATATATATATATATATATAAATATATATATATATATATATATATATATATATACATATATATATATATATATATATATATATATATATATATATATATATATATATATATATATATATATATATACCTCCACCGAAAAAAGTACGAAAAAACGGAGGAAATGGTATATAATTACCTGGTAAGACTAGTTAACGCATTGCCTACAAACGACACAAAAATGATTCTGGGTGACTTCAACGCTAAGGTTGGCAATGAGCGATCTCGACAGGGAACAACGGGAGGATAGAGCCTCTAACATGTAACAAATAACTCAGCACCTGATTGACTTTAGGTCTAATAAGATCTATTCATAGGTTCGACTTACTTCCCCCCTCAATTCATAGATAAACCTAGTTCCTGATCATATCACCTTGTAGAGCGCCAATACGTTCTATCAGGATAATGAGATACTCTGATTATATCTAAGCGATGGTTTAAAAGGGGCTGTAGTGCTAAAGCAAAAAACCACTGGATGGCTACACACAAAACCAAAGCGACCACGTCGATTGTCACTCGGATCATTATTTGATCAAATTAACTTATTGGTGTCGTATGTCAAATGCGTATTCAGGCGTCTGTGACAAAAATTTCACACAGAACCTCAACAAACAGCTGGCTACCATCTTATCAGACACATCGCTGAAAACAAGTAAAGAGCTCTGGGTGGAAGTGAAAGCGGCAATTAAGGCAATAGTAGAACGTCAATTGTATATCAAGCCCGGCGCAAGAGAAGTAGTCGCTTCGAATATGAGTGCCAAAATGCGTTTAGCAAAAAGGATCAGGCGCACAGTGGGGCTAGTCAATGATATTTTTGATCCACAAAAAAGGGTGACAAGTTACAGTGCGAAAGCTGTAGAGGCATATCAATGCTATTTATGGCATACAAAATATTTTCAAAAAACTTAGGAAATAAAATCGGATCATACGCCAACAATGCGAAGTAAGACAATTAAGTAATGAGACCGATTCCATGAAAACGGTATATTTAAAAATTATTCTTCAACTCTGCCATCTCCTTCAAAGCAGTCCCCTTGGGCAGCTATACAACGATTCCAGCGCGTTTTCTACGCTTCGCAACATTTCTAGAACGCTTCGACTGGGATGTCCACAAGTATTCTCGTCACGGCCGCCTGGATGTCCATAATCGACTCAAAATGGGTTCCTTTGACCACCGATTTTGTGCTAGGGAACAAAAAAAGTCACAAGGTGACATATCGGGCAAATAAGGTGGCTGTTGTTTTTTAGAACCATCTTCGCACACAACTTTTTTATCACAAAACCGTCGTTTAAAATTTGTCTGTTTCACGGTTCATACCCAGTTTCGAGGCCAACATTCGAACTGTTAAACGCTGATCTTCACGAATAAGGGCACGGTTACACGGCGCATTTGCATCGGTCCGCACCTCGACTGATCTTCCGCTTCGCGCCTCGTCGTCCACGCTTTCACGCTCCTCCTTAAACTCCTTATGCCATTGAAACATCTGGGCCCGGCTAAGAGCACTATTACCATGCACTTTTACAGTTCCAGCGTACATTTCCGAAGCTATTTCGCCCAATCTGGCGCAACATTTTATCGTGACGCGGTCCGCTGAATTTTGTTTCTCCATTTTCGTGACGAGCATCACCAACACACGTCTACTCAACACGACACAGCAGGCGAATTAAACAAGCTGGAGCGATGGTTAATATATATCAACGGAGAGATGAAGAATGTAGCAGGTTTACCACAAGCATGGCAATAAAATCAGTCTCATTACTTAACTTAACATTAAGGTGGGTCGACAATAGACCAATTGGTTACTGTCAAGCAGGTATTTGAGATTCTTCGGAAGTTTAACATAGACGTACACCAAATTTTCGTTGACTTTAAGCAATCGTATGACAGTATTGACTGTAATTTACTGTACCAAATAATGCATTCCAGCCAAACTAATCCATCTTACCAATATGATAATGAGGTTTGCAATCTTCCAGGTCTGTATCAATAACCACTCCCTTGCCTTTGACACAGATATCGGAGTAAAGCAAAGAGCTGGGCTGCACCTATTGCTGTTCAATTTAGCTCTGGAATAAGAAGAAAGCTATCTGTCGAGACACGAGGTCCATTACTATACAAGTTGAGCCAAATAGTATCCTATGCGGACGGCATCAACATTTTGCCAATTCTACAGCAAAGGAAAACTAGTAGGGCTAGAAATCAATGAAAATAAAACAAAACTAATGACGCAGTCGAGGAAAAACAGTTCATATACTCGAAATATCACACTTGGCGAATACAGTATCAAAAATATGGGCCAATTTGTGCATTTAGAAGCCAAAGTAGCAAGAACTGGTATTGAAAGAGGCAAAATACAGGCAGAATACAGCTCGCAAATAAAATATTTTATGCAGTTTTGATAATCTTGAAGACCAGCTGCATATACAGAAAAACAAAGCGTTAAGAAAACAAATATGTGATAAAACTTGTGTTTCGCTATGGATGCAAAACATGGACCATAACCCAAGCATCCACAAACATATTCAACGTCTTCGAGATACGGGTCCTGAGCGAAGATAGATGGGAACCAATGGTGAATTTGAAACAACTATGATCTGTATGAAATTATCGAGGAGTTGGAGGTCTCAACGATTGTAAAGCTGCGGAAGCTGCAATGGGCTGGTCACATGAATTGGATGAACGAACAAACGAGTACCCAAAAAGGTGTTTTTTGGGAGAACTGAAGGTGGAGACTCGTGGGGAAACCGAGGAAACGCTGGTCTGACTTGATTGACGGAGACAGTTCGTCGCTGCTCCGATTTCTAAATTGTAGAACGTAGTCAATGGAGCGAGACAGTTGGAGGCGCTAGTTGCAAGAAGTGAAGAGCTGAGAGGGACTGTAGTGCTACGAAGAAGGTATGCTATTTATTAATGTGTTGTTGTGGCCAGTAGGAATGCAATCTGGACCCAGTATAGCAAAAAATTATAAATTTGGGCTACAATTCTTTTTGTTTTGCTACAGAAATCAGATATCTAGAGCGGGTAGATGGAACGTTGTTTTTTTCAAGGCTGCAAAGCAGGCTATCATTTGGTGCTGAATACAATTGGTAACTATTTCGATTTCTTGCTATCTGCGCAATATAATTTATATCGTAGCACTACAGCACTTATTGCGCCTTCAACTGTTTCGATTTGTTGACCAGGTCCTCCAATTTCGAAGTCTGAGCAGCAATGAACTGTCTTGAAATGCTTTTACATTGTTCGTGTACAGGAGAATTTTGAGCCAATATTTTAGTTACAGAATTGACCAGCACGTCAACCAGGATGTTTCAGCTGAGGATTTCGTAAAGCAAGATTATCGTAAGCGGAAGTAGACCTTTCGTGCTCTTATGCACAACTTAAAGCGTGCAGCCTTTGCGGTTCCATCTTTTAGCTAGTCTTAGCTTTTCTTTAAAACTAATTCCAGCCAGTAGTTCGGTTGGGGTAGCACTTTGCGGTCAGCTCTCGGACTACAATGATCCGAGCAGATTATTACACGGCACGGTGTTGAGCGAATTTAAGCCACAAATGTAAGCAGGCTGCGATTACTTGCTGAGGATCTTACATGCTCATTCGTAGGTATCTCTGGCTAGAAATGATGTGTGGGAAAATGTGTGACCTAAAAATTATCATATTTAGTACACCGATTGTTCAGACAAAAAACGCGAATCCTTGCGATAATCTACGTGGGAAGGAAAGTCGCAGTGTTTGCGCTTCCATTCAGCCATGTGTAAATGACGATAATCGCACGAACATCTTGACATAGTTTGTTCGAACCCTAACTGCGCAACAACTATCTCTTTTAATTTACTATATGCTGCTTATTTGCAGCATATTAAAGAGCTTGCAAACGCTATCTTTGCTCACCTTAGGAATCAAAAAGTGAATTCAGTATCATCTGCTATTCCAATCGAAATAAATCATTTGGAATGCTTCTGCAACCAATTGAATGTTTCAAACTAAAAGGATGAATGATATCACAGGCATCTGTAAATTGAATTATTTCCATATCTCCTACTCCTTCCCCCAAACGAATGTTGTGTTTTCCCACATGTCAGCTACATTTTCCAGCTCTTTTGACAATACACTGCATTTTCAGCATCCACCACAATCGCTTATCCATAAAGCGTCGTACCACATACTCGTACATATGTATGTATGTGTATTCGAATCTTTAATCCAATACTGCATTGAATTCAGATGAAATTCCTTTCTCTAGTTGCTGCAACCATCGATTTGTCTTGCAGACATGGTTCGTTGGCGGCTTGCTCCTTGTCACGTGTCTAATGCTTTGGCGTCGTCGTTCGTCGAAGTGAGGTTTGCGGATGGAAGCCCGGAATAACACGGAGCAAGTGAGGTTTGTGGAATTGTTGATGGGGTTCGTACAAGCAGCATGGACGATAGAGTCATAATTATTGTCATGTTAAATCAATCTTATTGTCTATTATTGACGTCGAAAGTAATGGAGATTGTGTAGCCAAAGACAGCCGTTTCGACATCTGATGCATCTGCTTGGAATTTTAAGTGAAGGAAAAGCGAGGGAATATGATACTTAAACGAATTGTACGAGTGTTTGTAGGGGATGGAAGATTGCACCTGAAATAGAAAAGGGATATTCTTAAGCAATAGCGGCGGACGTGGAAATGATGATGTTATGATGATTGCGGTGATGAGTGCTGGGAAGTTACTGCAATAGAATTATTGTTCTTTTCTTGATGTGTAATCGTACTGACTGAAAGGGATTTAGCGGCTCAAATTACCAAACATATTGACTCTGATGTTGAGGAATATCACATAATGGGCGTCAAGAACTATTTATAAGAGGTTGACAACGCAGAAACGTATTTTAAGGAATTTTATTACATTTTGTAAGGAAAAATTTAATTTATTTTCACAAAGGACGAGTACAATGAAATTTTTGCGACTCCTCCAACTTCCTTTACTCCGCGCCACATATTTTCACTGGTAAGGGTTAAAGTTCCTTAAATTAAATCTCTCGACGGCGACACGGACTTGGATATGAAAACAACTTCCACTCACAGGCAGTTCCAAAAAATCGAAGGAAATATCCTCATTCAAGGTACATAGAACAACATGTTGCCAGATGAAGACAAATGGGTACTTTAAATCGAGTGCCCTTCCGTTATACGAGAATTGTATATACTTTGCCTGCTTGCTGACGTTGTTGTTGATTTTTCCCTGTTCTCACCGCTCCCCCACACCAGCTCATGCTTTATCGCAACAGAACCACAATAATGCCCGACTTTTGTTATAACATGGTGGAAAAATTTAAAAATAAACAGCTATGGAAACACATTATAACGCAAGGTACTTCAGCTAATAGCCCTTAATGTTGTTTTGAGAAAAAAAAATATAAATAGGTTTATTCCCGAGGTTATCCTACCATTAAGAATAATACAGGCAAAGTGGTTGAGGAAAAGATTAAGTATTCGAGGAACGGAGAGTTGTTTACAAATAAAGGTAAGTTATGAACGGCCATGATTTTATCTTTACTTTGATTGTTATGAGGTTGCTTCAGTTGTTATGCTTTTTTATAGTCATTGTTGAGCTCGATATTGTGTTCATTATAATGCAATTTATTAAGGACTTAATTTGTAATGGGGAAACTTGACTTTTGAATCATTAGAGTTCCTTTTATTTTCGATTAGGATGAAATATTTATGAATATTGTTAAATTAGCAAAACATGAAAGATAAATCTTTTTCCGGAAAACTGAAATTTTCTCGTACTAACCATATTCTTGCATTGAGTCAGCATAAGTTGAAACTTAAGTAATTGATCATTAAATAGAATTCATTTCTTGGCTTACCTGAAAACAAAAATGAAAATTTATTAAATCTTTTGTATTACAGATCTAAGAAAAATTCAGTATAATAGACTATAGTATACTTTTTATAATTGGTTTAATTGCTTAACTAATTTTCGAACCTTCAGTTATGTGATGTGGTCTGAAGCAAACAATGCAAAACTGAAAAATACTAAAAAAAACAATTATCTACTCACTTTTTTTCTGGTGATCATAAGTGTGTCCAGGACTACGTCGTGGTGCCAGGCATAGCTCCTAGGTAGCGTTCATGAAAATGGTTGGTACTGGTGATGATACAGTGTTTATTGCCTATAAATATGCTTTAATGCTTATAGGAGCTACTACGCCCCATTCACTGGGGTTACTCCGACTAGCGGTTCCGGTCCCGGGATTGCTCGTCGAAGGATGAGCTTGGGCGCCACTCCCTCCCAAAACACCCCCCATATGGCCGCCAAGCGAGACTGCAGCAGCCAGAGTATGATTCATCCGCTTAGATCCGCACGGCACTTCTAAAGTTACCACGTGAAAAGAAATATTCCTGATACCTGTATTCACTCTTAACTTTTAGGCACATCTGACACCTATACCCTTCCAGCTGACACCTGAACCCTATTTTCCATCAACTTTTGGGGCGCACCAGTTACCGAGCAGCCCTCTCACCTCGCGCATACTCCTCGGAGCCAAGTGAAAGGACTTTCCTAGTTATTTATACAAACACCTGTACCCTGGCTTCCAGAAACTTTGGGGGCGCACCAATTGCCGAGCAACCTTCTTACCTCGCGCATACTCCTCAAAGCCAAGTGGAAGAATTTTCTCAATTATCTACACAAAAGACCTGTGCCCGCTCGAGCCACGCGCATACTTCTGTATTCAAATATAACTCCCTAATTCGTTTCACTAGCAAATTATATTATTTCATTTCTTCACTAAAATTACATATCGCTAAAATTGATACAAGTTAACAAAATAACAAAAAAGAATACTTAACTTAAATCCGACACTCCTTGAAGTTGAGGGCCCCTATTCTTGCACGTTCCTCCCGCCAGAAGTATCAGCAGTTTCCAGGCACTTCCGAACACAGAGCCGCAAACGCTTGATACAGCGCACTCCTTTGTTCCGCTTAACGATTCTCGATGGCAAATCGTCGTCGTACACTCGCGTTGACAAAATATCCAATCCTTGGGTCACGCATGGAAGCTTCGTCACTCGAAATGATTATACTGGTTGCTGCTCGGGTTGTCTTCTCCTTCCTCCTCGGATTCACATATATTAGATCGCCAACAAAAAAAAGAGACCACTCCAATCGCCAACTGTTCTTAAAAAGTTTTCACTAACGGAGCACTGGTTTCCGTTCGAGGTTAACTCGACGGCGGTTAATGCACTTTTCTCTTGGAAAAGTTGTCCGCAGCGGAAAATATTCGTTGCAAATCACGGGCTACAACCGTTCCAATAGCACTTCTACCTTATCACTGTGGAGAGTTTCCCCGATCCGTCATTTGATCGCCATTGTCTTACGCTGGAAAGTATGTTTTATTCATTTCTTGTATTATCATGTACGAGTATGTTTAAAGGCTCAATAAATTTGTATGTATGTACGTGGCTGCTTCAAATGATCCTTTTCATTTTGCATGTAGATAGATAGATATTTTATTGGGTACTGTTGCAAAATGCTCAATTTATCTGGAATGGTAGTGACTTATTTATCAGCGAAACTTTTCAATTTTGCTTTCAGCCTTGTGCAACTTTTAAGTTAACTCCCAAACTTAACTGTCAGCATAGTCAGTGGTAGCAATGTGATTTTTAAAATCGTTCGAATGCATCTCCAGGTTTTCTTTCCAATGACGTTCTTCAGCATACCATTATTCTCCTTTTCTCTTTCATAGCATTCAACTATAATTTTTGATTTAATTGCTTCAAGTTCCGATTAGCGTTGTTTCTTTATTTTATTCATTTCATTTCTAATTTCTTGTCTGATTGGATTCATAAGAGTTGCCATTTGATTTGCGATCCATCACTAGATGTTTTCGGTTTTCATTTTAAAACTTTTAGAACTCGTAAGACGTTTCATTGGTATCAGCATCTCCAGAAAGTTTTGCGGAAGTAATTGCGGCCAGGCTTGATTCATTCCTCTTTATTTCTGGCGGTCTTTTACTCCTTACATGGAACTCTTTCTTAACTTTATTCCTTAATTTAGTTACAAAATCGTTTAGATTTAAAGAACTTGCAAATACTGAGTTTCATTGTGGCTCGGTTGGTTATGGTGTCTTTTATTTAAATTCTTTTCTTTTTAAAACAGGCGCATTTTTTGGTTATACTTCGCGCTTGTGGTAGAAGGGTTTCCCTAATGGCAAAGTTAAAAGACGATACCGTAATAGAGCGACAAACAACTTTTGATAAGCAAGATATTTTTGTGGATATCCAAATAATAGTTTGTTAAAATAATTATATTCTCAACCCTCTAACAGGTAAATTTTTATATAACAAGAGCAATTTTTCAAAGGGTGTATTTCATGCATATAAACTTATTTTAACTTGAAAAAAAAACTGTTTTTTCAATACCCTATGTTCTAGGTACCAAAATAGGTACCCCGCCATAAGCCGGGCCTGCCAGTTGCGAATAAAAGCATTTATACAAAAAAACTATATATAGGTGAAAGAAATTTATTTATGACATTAACAAAAGTAATATTTTTTAATTTTATTTTGTATGGGATTCTAGGAAAAAATTTTTTGTTGCTGAAAGACACAAATCCAAGTTGCATTTGCAACAAAAAACCTGGGTTTTGGATTTGCACATTCGCTTACTGCTTCCATCAAGAAAATTTGGCATATGACATCAAATCGAATAACTGGCTCTGGAGTGTATGTTTTGTTGTTCATTTTGCCTCTGGCATTTCATATTGTTGTTGAGCTAGGGATGGTCTGCCGGATACTATTTTCGGTGCTTCATTTGCGCAGAGAACAGAAACTGCTTTAGCTCTAAAATTTGGCAATGAGTGTGACGTGCCTTGAATGCGTTTATGTAACAAATACACTTTTACCATTGCCACATCGATGAAATGGTAAAATAATCGTAAAGTCCATTTACTGGTCTTCAAATGGATGTTGTACCTTCTAAGCAGACTATCCATTAGATTGACTCTACCCATGTGGTATTTATACTCACGTATAATGGTTGGACAATCAATCTCTACATATTTTTGTGTAGTTCGATTAAATTGAGTTGCTTTAGATATCTGCATATCATTTGTGCTCTTGAACGGAAGTATTCCAACATATGAAGAAGCCAAGTGGACGTTTTTATTGTCCTTCCATAAAACAGTCGTCCAATCTACGCCATGTGCATTTCCAACGTATTCGACAGAGAAACCTTTCTCTACTTTTGCAAGCTCTTTATCGCTAGGTAGTTTACAATGAGGAATATGACCAGAGCGCCTTGTTCCTAATGAGTAAATTCCTCTGCTTTTGAAATGAACTAGCAGCCGCAATGTGGTGCAAAAATGTTTGAACCTTCACTTATGGTGTTTTGCTGGCATCAACCGTCGCAAAGTAGAAACCATTTTGGTTGCGCACATTTGCTCATCTACACACAATCGAGGTGATTTAGGGACTGTTTTAAATCGTGCGTTGATATGTTTCATCAAAGGTGAAACTTTGTATAATGGGTCAAATCTAGGTTGGCCCTGTTTTTTGGGTATTGTAAAATGATTTTGCAATACCCTACTAAAATCGCGTCCTGTCTGTCTATCTGTCCACTTTTTCTCGCAAACTACATAAGCCTGAAACGTAAGATTTTGTAAGTAGGCGCAAAGTGATGCCCTCTTCAAAATGTTACCACGAAAAGAAATTTATAAGGTCTTTAAGGGGGCTCGCATCATATAGGGTAGTTGCCCCGAAAAAAATGTTTCATTGCATGCAGGCAATATGATGAAATCAAATGAAAAGTATGTAATGAATCATGCGACGCCGCTGGTGCCCACTACCAACACACTTCGCTGCTAGGTGGCTTGTCATTGTACGTAGGTTGCGACCAGTGCACATCCCACGTCTATTTTGTCGTCGAATGCCAGCAGAATGTGACAGCCACATGGAAATTGAAGTGTGGAGGTAGTGGCCGTGACGCAGAAGGAGGTTAGATTGAAGGGCCGCCACGCAGCATGTATCGAACAAGACGGGCGAGGAGCACAAATACGGAGTGGTCGCATGTAAGTCTAATCCTGAAGTTTCTTTAAATTTTCGGAGATCTGTGTAATATTTCGATTTTGTATCGCTTACAGTGGTCGTGTTCAGTACGCAGAACCTGCTCCACGGTCGATTCGAGTCCGGATTAGTTTGAGTGCAAAAACAAAAAAAAAAAAAGGGTACGGATTCGTGTCGATGACGAATTATGAGGAAGCTGCAATGGCGATACGTGCTCTTAATGGATACACGCTCGGCAACCGGCTGTTGCAGGTTAGTTTTAAACGAATAGAATAGTTGTTTGCAAATTCCTGGGCATTGAAAAAGCATATGCGCCTTCATTCCAATCCTGATTTGTATAAGTTCAATCTACGTGGAAAGTCGTTAAATAGCACCAATGTATTTAAGAAACATGCAGCTTCAGATTCAAATCCTGATTTATTTACGTGTAATTTGTGTGGAAAATCATTGAAAACCGGCATTGCATATAGACGTCATAAAGCTGCACATTCAGATTCCGAAAGGTAGAAGTGTGAGATATAATGCAAATTATCAAAAGCATAAAGCTTTTCATATACAGTAGCTTCTATATTAAAAGAACATATGGCTGTGCATTCATATTATATAAATGCAATAAATGAAAAAAGTCGTTGACCAGCTTGTGGTATATTAGCATACCACAAAATTGCACATTCAGATCCCAATGTATAGTGCGAAGTATATAATAGATTTTTACGGAGCCATCGCTGGTCAAAGCACATAAAGGGTTGCATGCCAATGCAAATGAAAATAATGCGACAAATCATGCATAAGTACTCATACACAAAAAAATCAATCTAATCCTGACTAATTCAAGTGGAATCACGTGAAATATCTTCAGCGGCATCCGATGCACTTCAGTACAAACCCACGCCCAAATTACTAGGTATGCAAGGAAGAAAGAGCGGGTTTCGTAATTTATAGGTCAAATTGCTCTGCATTCGAGTCCGGATTAGTTTGAGTGCCATATTATAACAAGAATTATTAATTCTACGATAAAGTTTTAACTCAATTTATATATACCTAAATTCGATTGATGTGAAAGTATTGAAAAGGGAACAAACTGGGAAAACGAAACTACGACGACACATAGTAAATATTAATTATCATGAGAATTGAGAAAATCAGACAAAAAAATTGGAAATAAAAAGGTAGTACGACAGCGTTGACAGAAATGAAATAAAAAAAAAACCAAAATATATTTTCTTAATAGTTAATTTCACTGAAATTACACATAAGATATAACGAAGGAAATTTTATGAGAACTCCAAAATGTTATGCATATGTAAAATAAAATAACTTTAAGAAAGTACTAAATAGAATCGAGAAAAATCGGAATATAATGGTAAAGGCATAATAGGTAGATTCGGATTTAGAAATTTATTTGTACTTTGAAAAACGTAAACGTGGAGAAAAATGAATTAAATTAAAGTTGCATTTAAAAATATAAAATTGTATTTTAAATAAAGTACTGAATAGACAAATTAATAGTATCTAAGCAAATTTCTTTAATTTTTAAATAAAAGAAAAGAACTATATGTCAAAATCAAAATAATCCATGCTAAATTCTAAAATTACCAACATGTACATAATAATATAGCAAAAAGAACAAAGCATCCATTAAAAGCAATTCATTTGGGTATTCAGCTGAAACTAAGGAAATGAAACCCAATTGATCAATGGAATAAATAAATTACTATGCAACAACAAACTCAAATCAACATAAAATAAAAAAATTTTGCGTAATATGAATAGACAAAAAAAATACGTTCAACGTTCTTTCACTTTTGAAATTATTTTATTATTTTAAAATTCATCATCATCACTGCAACTTTTTATTTATTATGTACAGTTTTTGTTCGGTACGACGATCAATCTCTATTTTTCATTTGATCACGTAATAAGTTGACGATTTTTACAATATTTGCGGGTACCAGTCAACCAGCAAACGAATAATTTTCCTTAATTTTCAATTTACCGATCTTTTTGTGATGAACATCATTCTCTTTAAAGAATTTGAAATTAAGATTGAAACAATCTACCAATTGTGCATACCATTGATTACTTGCATCATAAATATTATTTTTAATTTTACTCTTGTAAGTTTTGTAATCTTTAGATAGAATTTAGGTAAGACTAAATGAGGATAATACTAACATAACAAGCGATGAAAGAAAGTTAATAGATGTCTAGTATATTTTCTATACCTATAATATCAAACTAAAGAATCATTAGTTCGAAATTGTAAGATTATAAGCAAATGGTATGTTATACTATGAAATAACAAAATGAATTGCTAACGAGAAAAATCGACTTTCCTTTCCAGTAGTTCTGCTTTTCAGCGGGAAATGAGGTACAAGGTAAGTATGCCGTCGCGAGGGTAGGGTTTGGAAAAAATCCGCTGAGGTCGGTTTCACGTCGCGCGCGGTACGCGGTATCTTAGTTACTTTTGATTTTTCTTTAACGTAGCTTTCGTCGGGTTGAGTTAACGTAGTATACTTTTCGGTACCGCGTCGGAAATTCGGGAACGCGAAATAAAAATTAGATTTTGTACTTTTGACTGGTTAATGAAGAAATACGGATTAATGTAGAATAGGTTTCCTCTCCGTATGGTTTTGTTTTTGTAACGCGTTTGAAAACGGGCGTGTTCAGGTGGCTGAATATTGTAAATGAGCGTAACCCATTCGGAGACCCGCGACCGAAATCCTCTCCGATCTAGCTGGCCAACAAGCAGCCACCGCGTGAATGGGTTTCGGTGCACGGATTGGTTGACCGGTTGGTACCATTCGTTGGCACTACTCAGACTTAACGTCTAAAACCGATGAGAGGTCGGTTCCGCGTTCGCATGTAGACTTTTAAATCATTACAAGTATTAATGAGAATTTTTCAAGGTCTTAAACCAACAAGTTTTGCTTTGGGGAGTGCAGGGGAAGCGGAAATGTACGAAAATTGGACACCCTTGACCCGAAAAATCTCAGACAAATTACAGAAGTGCACGTTGATAGTACAAGGGTAACAGATACCTCAGAAGTCGAAACTCGATCAACTTTGTTAAAAATAGTAGATTTTATAAATTTTACGTTTTTGCCTATAAAATTAAGATGGGACCCTTAAATTTCCCAAAATCTACAATTTAAGTTTTTTTAAAAGTAATTGTATGTGTTCTGAAAATTTTACGATAATTGAACAATAAACAGCTAAGTTACAGCCGATTGAATATTTAACAATTACAACAACCTTAACACGTGCTACTTGGGAGATACACGTTTACAACGGACCTAGACACTACAAATATGTATGAATTTTGATAAAAATTTTAGGAATGGTTTGTAATATTGATGTGTTATCATGACTATTCAAGCGACGGGGTCAAAACACTTGAAACGAAATAGTGGTGAGTTTAAAATCATAATAATCATAACAATTTTTCGAACTCAATTTATGGAATGTATACATAATCATGTTCTGACATGCAGAATATATTGTTTGATTTACCAATTGTTTTACAATACCCTTCCGGTAGGAGCACTCTTTCGCTACTTCAACTTGTTTTCTTTAGACTTTTCGTTGAAGAGAATAACGACCCTAATGCTCTGGGTATCGATTTATTGACATGAATACAAATATGCTAATGTATTTACGAATATCTGAAGCTGCCACTGAAAATATTATTTGAATGTCACGTTGCCAACTGTGTAAGCTTGTCTGTTTTGCAATTTTGTCAAAAAGCACCTGAGTTAAAAGCTACGTGAGACATTATTTCCATATCAAATTGATAAAAAATGTTTAACAAACTTTAAAAAATATTAACTGTAACGAATATTAACTCTTAATGAATAGTTCAATTAATTGGTTAGAGTATCTGGCAACAAAACAAGACAAAAAACTTCGATTTTAAACATATTTGTTTATTGTTGAGAAAAAAACAAATCTCAACTTAATACATTTGCATTATAAACAAAATACAAATAGTCGTATGTAAGATGAAAAGTGCAATAATGAATATTTTAAGTACATTACAAAGTCATCCGACGTTGGAGGTCAACGCTGTTTTTCAAGTTGTCGATCATATCGTTCGTCTTTACGTTAGCAGCCAATTGCTGTTCCACAAACCGTGTCAACAAGTTTTCCAGACGGTCTTGATACAATATCGATCTGAGCTTAGAGTTCGGCCACATTGCGATTTTACTGTCGCAGCCAGTGATTTTTAGACGCAAATACGAGCTCACTGCGACAAGATTTTCAAAGGAACTTCAGGTATGCGCAGAACTAATATGCTCATTTGAAGGTATGCCTTTGCCAGGAACACATGCGCTAACTCATTTGTGCGCTATGCAAGAAACTTTCATGCACGTCTGCGTCAAATGTCCAAATAATGTGCGCCTGCACGAGTATCATCAAAACTACCTACTAAAGTGGTTTTAGGAAAAATCGCAAATTCCTGCGACTGCCGACTTGGATGAAAATGTCGAAAACCGCAGTGTGCAGCGACAGAAGTGCGACTTTATAGTCGTAGTCTGATGCATCCCTTAGATTTTGTTATACTCAGCTTTGAGAACGTGCTTTTGCTTGTACAACTTGTTACAGGCATTGCGGCAAATTTATTGAGTACTATCCTAAACTTTCCAAATGTCGAACTCCTCTGAAATTTTGAAAACCAGCTAATCCAGTCTGGGATGTTTGACAGTGGGAATGCTGGATCATTTTCTTCTCGATTCTTAGATCTTAGAAGCTTAAATTCTGCGTCTAGTTCAGCAGTATTTTCATTAAATCGTTTAGCGAGAATTTCAAAGTCCTTTGGTCCACTCATGTAAGGATCATCCATATTCAACTTTAACAGTTTTTCTGTGACAGAGATAAAACTCTGTGGTCTTTGGGAAAAACAAGACTTAAGGTTTTCTACGAGACGGTCCAAAACAGGATTATAAGTTAAGAGTTTCAATTCCTCTTTTTTGTGTCTGTGTAGAAAGCAGAAGAAGGGTTACTGTTATATTCTAAGAAAGCAGACACATTGTTTCTCTAGGAATTCGGGATTTCAATCTAATGAGGCGCACGTTTCTCTTGTTTTGTCAAAAATATCTTCAAACTCTTCTTCGCTGTTTCTCATCTTCACCAAAGGAAGAGCTAGGCTTTCAATACATTCCATTGCTTGGCACAAATCTATTTTGGGATTTTGCAAGGCTTTACTAACCTTTACTACAAGTTGAAGTATTGGATGCATAATTTGCAAGGAAGCAATAACTCCACTTGCAGTAAAATACCATTACCTTTCGTCCGAATTGCAGAATCGAAACTAGATTCAATACGCTCTTCAATTGCCCTATTTTGTTCAACTGTCTATAATTGACTGGTTGCGCTACTGAGCGGCAGCCTCAGAACTTCAGAGCCTCAAGTCTCATTATGGTTTATTTAACAGCATCCTCAAAGACGCATGCCTCTTTGGGCAACCTTAGATAAAGTTATAAATCAGCTGGATGGCTTCAAAGGAGTTAAAAATAAGTGAATTTTCTTTCTGACTAATGCAGGCACTTACCAAGGTACGAGTAAGGTTTATGCAGTGTGCATAGTAGTACACGTGCATTATGGACCCATTGAATTCCATACATCTGGCCTGTACTCCTGTAAATTCACCGGCCATTGATGAAGCCCCGTCAAAACATAAACAAACAACGTCTTTGCATAGCAAATCTATTTCAGACAGAACCGTGCTTAATGATTTAATATGCTTTCCGCATCAGTAGATTTCAATTGTTGCAAAGACATTCATATTTCGATAGGAACATTTTTCCCCTTCGGTACGTGGCGAAGCACAACTACAAATTGCACATGATGGCTAGGTTGCTTAGATAATTACAGTTCTTAGGCGCCTTTTCTATGTATCTTTGAAAAAAAGGTCATATTTTTGTAAGATAGCGACCATTTCAAGGAAAATCCCTCTCTTTGTACTATTACTGTTTTCGTCATGGCCTCTAAGAGGTTTGCTCCCACTTAGCCAGCAAACGAACAGTATCGACAAGCCGTGACACGTACTCCCGATTTTGTCGTCGTTTCTTCTCTTTTTCTTTCAACTCACCTTCTTGAGCTTCATCTAACATGAACATGACATCAACTGAAAAACAAAACTTTCCCAGCCTAGTACACTAGATACATGACATTTACTTTTTTTGTGGGCTCTGAACATTTCATTGGCTTTAGGCCAACAACTAAAACCTGAAGTTATTAATGCAGGTTTAACTAATTCAGGTAGTGAACCATAACTTAAAGCAAAACAACGATAGGCTAAACAATAAGCAGCATTTTTTGCCATGCTGTACTGCAATCATTTATAACTTTCAAATCAGTTGGGTTTAAATGACCTTTTTCTTAAACTTTTCCCTTATCAACTTCTTTTGTAGGGTATCAAGAAGCTCGTGGCTAAAATGGTCCACAAATAGTCCGAGCTATCTTTTCTAGTCAGTTCTTTGGTAGGCCTTCACAAGGATTGACAAACTCAGCTGTTCTCTTTAATGACTAACCGATATATTCCTTCTTTTCAGAACTATCACCTTGATTATTATTTGAACTGGGACCAGCGACACAATCTGGAAAGGAAAATACTTTTTAATGGGAGTTTACGCTATGGGTGCTTCTTCTTCTTCTTCTTTTAGTTTCATTCATTCGTTGCTAGGGTGTGCTAGTGGCGCTCAACTGCTGCTCTCCGCATCCTGGCATAACCGCCAATTAGCATGTGTTCCCCGAGGGGATAAAGTTTTTTTTTGTTCCGATTCAAACCAGAGTTAATTGTTCAATACAGTCTACTTTTTCAATCAACTTGCGGCTTTCGTTACCACAAAGACTAACATATGGTTACGTCTACTTTGCCCCAAACACTTTCTCTGAGTTTAAGTTATAAATAATATAAAATTAAAATAAATAATATAGCAATTACAAATATACATACAAGATACGCGCGAAAAAATATAAAGGGTAAAAAGACTTACCTCCACTTGTTTGTGGTTATGTGCTCAAATCTTTTGCAGGTTGGATGGTTTTTATCAGACATTTATACATCATAATGTAATGATACTGACAGCTCTTAGTGGAAACAAATAATGAATAAATAATTACTACAAAGTATTGTAATCTGTAACGACCGACTTAGAGTGTCTCTCTGAAACGTCTCACCGAAATTGAGTTGCGCCTGGGCGGTTGCAGTTGAGCGGCACAGCACTCTTAACAGCTAGAGGTGGAAAACGCGTAAAAATACTATAAATGTAGCCACTTACCTACATTCAACATTATGGCAGGTACCAGGTGTGACAAACGATATACGATATAAAAGTTTATTGCATATCTTTTACGTATCCTTTGGATGAATAGGAGTGCCAACACGGAACTGATAACGTTTCTTCATAAAACACATTTCAGATTAACTTAGAAAAAATCTCGATCTAGTGGTGGTGCCACGGCTCCATTGGGAATGCGACTTTGGAAAAACGGTCATCATTTTAATAAATTTTAACATTTTAACAGTATAAGTTTTTGTCTAGAGTGCACTAGAATCAAGATAACTTATGTGAAACCGGGAGACACCATATTTTCACTTTTTCCTTAACTCTGAACAACTCTAGCTCCTTAGGAACTCAAATTTGGAAAATTTATGATGGTTTTAGGAAACCTTAATCAAAGAAATACAATATTTTGATCATTGAAAATCATCAATTTTTGCCTAGGGTACATCAGAGCCAAGATAGCTAAAACGGCCTGCTTTTAAATGGGAGAACTCCTATTTTATATAATTTTATTATTTCAAGATGGAACTCAGCTTCATTTAATTTTCTTCTCTAATGGATTAATGCTGACCAATTTTTATTTTAGTATTATGTGATTATCAATGTTATAACCAATCGCAGTCGTTAAGTGACCTCTTAACATAATTTCCCCAAAATTACAGGGTCTTTACTAGCGAGTTTTCTTCTGGCATGCCTCAATTAGGCATTCTGTGTAAACGAATCCAGCTACAACTGGGTTCATCATATTGAACACATCCCTACTTTTCAACAAAAGAGCTGTGTTTGAATTATACCAGAAGTGACATTTGCTTGAGTCTCTAATATCAAAGTTAAAAATCTGGAGAAATCTAAGGCACCACTTTGTTTGTGATCATCACTTTGTAGCACTTGAGATTCATGAAGGCACTTTTTGATGCCTGTATACTCAGTCTATAAGGTTTCAGTAGAATACAGGGAAGTTGGACATTAAGCGATTTACAAAAGTGCTAGCAGCATGATCTCCGCCTATGAAAACTTTGTTGGAAGTAGGGGCTTGTAGCTAAAGATGTAGTGAACTCAGTAATAGGATGTATTATGTCTGCCTGCAAGTTTTTCATATCCTATGGAATAACCGTGGCATGGAAAACTTCCAGTGTTCTGGTGGTCTCTTGAAATTTCTGAAAAGCGAAGAGAGTGTCACAAGCTTCAGTAAAAGCTCACCGGGTATATATTCAACACAAGACATGTAGCAGACTAGCAGTTCAAAAATTGGCTATTATAGACTAGTGAACGTTGAGACCAGGGATCCATAGTAACTGGGCTCCAAGTTGGATACGCCGAAGCTCGATGACCAAAAGATGGGCGCGATAGTGTGGGCTCTTTTCTCTGTTCACCCTGCCACTGTTGATACTATCTTCGATCAAACTCCAGAAGAGCGTCCACTTTTCATGAAGAAAGTATTGAAGGAAGCAGTTTTGTCTACGAAAGCGAGAAAGGCTCTGAAAATAGATGGAATTCCAGCCGAGGTACTACAGACGGTTTATAATTTTTGCCTTAACATACTGTTCAGTATGTTCAACGCTTACATCCTCGAAGGGCATTAGCGGCCGGCAGTAAAATTGTACTAAACAGCCAAAAGAAGTTGTATCTTAATTCGCCGTCTGCATCCTACCCACTTTGTATGCTAGATATGTATATAGGCAAAACTGACGATAGATACAAGCCATATGGTAGCAATTTGCATATGTATTAGTCGGCCTACTATGGACAAGCTTCCGGTAGCTGTCACCCAAGTGCGGCATTAGCAAATGCTTATATTTCGTCATATATACTATTTTCCGAATAAAAAACGTGCCGAACGCATTCCGTGCATGCTATAAATTCACCTTGTATAGCCCATTGTGCTCCTAAACTTTCCAAGACGAGCAAATGAAGCACACGTTTTGCACCTTCCACTGATAGCTCAGCGTTGAGATGTAAACAAACTCCTATAAATTCACTTTGGAAGGCGATAATAACTAAACGGGTATAAGAACTGAAATAATTTTCACTTCACTAGGAGCGCTATTGTGTTCTCCATGGATCATCTGGATTTCACTGTAGAAATCCGTCTCTAAACCGTACAAAACCTCGAATTTTTGTTGGCACCTCCACAATTCTTCATATAACGCCATGTAAGTTAGCCAGCAAAGTCGGCCTACTAATGGTCATGTGTGTGGTGGTAAGCGCTGCTGCCATATGGCTTGTATCTATCGTCAGTTTTGTATATAGGGGAAATTGCTCAAAAAGCTCATCAGTGTAAGACTCGCTGGAGCAATTCATGCTACCGGGGACCTATCTCCATGGTAGTATGATTTAAGAGCAGGGTCCTCTACTATCATTGCAATTGGAGTTGGTGAGTGCGGTCCAGCGAGTGGAGATGCACAGCAGTTTCAGCTGACGGATTATCCTGTTGGATAATCTTGATATCAGAAATACTTTGGATTTCATAATATGCTTATTATCATTCATACGTGAGGGAAGGTTTTTACTACATACATACCTTCCTCTCCCATACGAATTTAAATCTTCCCACCTTTCATGCCCCTAAAGCATCTACATACTCAAGCGGCTCTCTGGTTGCTCTCACAAAAGTCGCACTCCTCTTATACTTTGACCCCCGAATCGTCAACGAAAACTCAACCATATGATTGAAAACATATGATTTGTAAATATTCAACATATAGTGGGAAACATCTTGTCATGTTGAATTTGAAATTTTACACAGAACAGTTTTTTTAGATAAATCGTGTTAAATGTAGTGGATACGTATTGCAAAAGTGAAAGTGAATTAAACTGAAAAATTTGACAGTGATTACGAGTGTTGTTGTGTCGAGAAAAGAAAAATTGAGTGTTGGGTGCGGGATTGTAAAAACAGCTATATGAAGTATGCCAGGGACGCATCCTTTGTAGGGTAAGCCATGGTGAATCTTTTATTTCGTTAAATTAGAATTGCAGCACGGAAGATTGATTTAGTTCAAGACGCTATATTCGGTGGGAGACGTCACGTCAAATTTATTTGAAATTTGAATCAACAGCTGATAACATGCCAACTTCACGCCACATCATAGAATGGTTCAACTCTCTTGATGTATTTTGCATCCATTCTCTCTATAATCTATGGCACCCAGTCTGCTTTGTAGTGTGAGCAAACGCGTTTTAACTCTGTGTCTCACTGAAGATGCCTCAAAGGAGTCGAAATGCGTCTGTTCATACAACAAAGCAAGGCCCGACGGCTTTTCAAGAAAAAAATGAAAGAATTATTACTTTAGTTTATGGTAACTCTACATAATTAGGATGTCATATGTTAAAATATATTTATAGATGCTGGACAGGTTGGAAAGCTCAACTGAAAAGACTAGAAAGTCCAATACAGACTTGTTCATGTTACATCTCATTTGATTTGAGAATCCAATATCTTAAAGCTTCCACCAAAATACTTCTTTGGTTTTTCCTGCATCTTTGCTCCTACAAACAATTAATTTATTAATGCAATATCTAATAACATAATCGCCTAACCCTAGAATAGCTGTCGATCAATCACCATTTGTTTCACATAACACATTACCACAAAGTGGAAATAATTTTCCCGTAAATTGGCTAATTACCCACACACACCCGCATACATAATTCATGAACCTGATCTTGAATAAGCATATTTTGGTAGCAAATCCAATCAAATATTCAAGTAAGTATCCCAATCCGGAACTGAACCTCTTGCCGACAGCCTACACGAATAGGTTCATTGGCTTTAATAGCACCCGATGTACACTCAGCACACATCATACATGATTGATTGCTGACCATTGATCCTTTGCTAACAATGAATGTAACCCATCAGGAAAGTTTCTAGTTCGTCTGCTTTGCCCGGAATAATAAACATTTCTTATACTTCATGAATTGCTTATCGAAAACTTATTGGAATCCATTTTTCAAACGACCCCCAACAAGCAATCCAAAAGGATATTTTGTGGGTCACGTGAAGTAACATTCCATAAATTTCGATTTGATATCCTCAACACTTTCTGCTCGCCCCACGCACGAGCAAAACTTTTCAATCGAATGCGAATCAAAATTCGTTGAAGCCTATAGAGTCTAATTTGTCTAAGGAGCAGGCTCCTTGCGCGAGTATCCCTGCCATTGGGTTGTATGGTGCTGAAAGATGTTTCTAAGAGAACGGGGTTGAAAGGCTGGTACGGACGTTCCTAGTTCGATGGCATTTACATAAAATTCAATGAGATAAAAATTGATTACCGACGGGATAGCGGACGGTACCTGATGACTTTCCTTAGCGCCAGCATAATATTTCTTCGCCGGAAAGTGATGTGAGGAGAAATGCTGAGGTGATTTTTTATCTTTTTGAGCGTGGAAGGGTGCCGGAGCTGAGCGTTATGAATTTCCAAAGTATTTCTTTCTCCATTGACGATGTGGACGAATATAAATGACTGGCGAAGATTCTGACAGGCGTCAATGCGGGAGTTTGGAAGTGCCAATAATTCATCAAATTATTTAGGCAAGAATCCTTTCAATTCATTTATCTTTAGCTGTCCCAGCGACGGTAAGTACCTATTTGAGTAAATTGTTAGACAATACTATGAAATATTAAAATGAAACGGATTGGATGGGACATTGAGTTGAAGTATTAGCATAAATTTAACACCGATCAATTTATCCTGAAGTTTACATGGGTCTTAATTTTAAGTGTCCCTTTTGTTCACAATTCATAATATATTCTGATAAAGTTTCATTTATCAAACGTTGCTGATTGAATCTAGAGCAAAAGAAGACGTAAAACCAATGGGATGGTTTCGATTCATCGAATCTGTAGGAATAAAGTTATCCAACTTTATTCAGGCAAAAATGATTCTCTTCTCAAGTATGATAAGTGCATATTTGATTTTTATTCAGAGTTAAAGAACGAAAAATCAATTTAAGAAAGTAATTCAAAAGCAGAAAAATTAGGTGTAATAGATTCATTTGTAGAAACCGTAACGAATTTTCGTAGCTTTCTTTTATGACCTTGTTGTGGCAAACAAAGCTACCAATTCTCGCGTGTTTTCAACATATGGAAACAAGTTTGTCAGAAATAGCTACAAGTTTTGTACCCAAATATGATATGACAAATGACAAATAAACTGAAATCTTGAAGACATTTTTGCTATTGATTTTACCTGGCAATTCGGAGACTATCCAATCAAAAGTCTAGTTTGATGGAAAGCACAAGTTGTAAAAATACTGTATATTGTTTTTGTTACACTCAAAGAAAATGCATGTTCTCAATATTGAACGTTTTAAAACTAATTGCGAAAGACATTATCAACCCCTTTCACTTTCACTTGATACCCTAATCGAGTATTTTTGGTCGAAAATTTTTTGGGGGACGCCCCTTAAAATCCTTTGAAATTTGTTCGACTATGAAACTTTCATAAACCAGAAACTTCTGAGCTGCTCAGAAGGTTTGATGGCTCTAACTTCACTAGTTCCTGAGAAAACCTGCTGTGACAAATTGACAGACGGACGGGCGAATAGGTATCAATATTAATAACACATTGTAAAGAAATTTTGTTACATTTTGCCTCCCCCTGGACCCCTTTATGCATGAAATGACTATTATTTCAGATTCTCAAATTTCTAACCAAGGCCTTTCATTTGATACCCTACTCGACTACCTTTGGTAAAAAAAATGCTAAAGGCTGCTTCATATATTTTTTGAAATATTTGGTAAGACGTAAACTTTTGAGAGACCACCTTTTCTGACCTTTTAACAAAGTTTGAGCATTCTAGCTTCTATCGTGCCTGAGGAAACTTGCTGCGACGCACGGACAGACGGACAGATAGGTCGCGAAAGTAGTAAGGTTTTTGTAAAATTTTTTTACATAGACCTAAAAAGGAAAGAGTTATTTGAAAATGTCAGTTTTACTTTGAAGCAAATTTTAGTGACATTTTGAACTTTTAATATAAATGAATATGTTGAAACTGTATTCTAAAAGATTTCCAAGCTTAATAGTAAATCTATGACAGAGAAGTGTCAGGTCATCGAGGAAGCCTTAGCCAAGGACAAAAAATGCTGCAATGATCCGTATCTTGCTGATAAACTTGAACCGCAGTATTGTAGCCCGAAACCTGCTGGAGAAATTTGCAAATGAAATCCGATTTGTTCTGCTCAGCGAACAGCATCATGGCAGGAGTTCGTCGGCATGGTTCCTCAATGAATTTGGTATGGCGGCCATCTAGATGCAAGACAGTGCTCATATGCAGGTGACCCCACATCTGCATATGAGCACTGTCTCGCATCCAGATGGATGGCATCCAGGGTCACGCGCAGGGGATGGCCTCGTGTGTATTCATTTTATGGAGACAACTCTCTCTTGTGTGTATCTTACCGCAAATTAACTATGACTGCTCTTCCACGCCAGAATCATTGCACTGGAAGAGGCCGTCTGTAGTGATTTTAAGTCTACGTCCGAACGAGGAACCGACCTCTCATCGGTTCTAGACGTTAAGTCTGAGTAGTGCCAACGGATGGTACCCACCGTTCAACCAATTTGTGCACCGTAATCCATTCACGCGGTGGCTGCTTGTCGGCCAGCTAGGTCGGAGAGGATTTCGGTCGCGGGTCTCCGAATGGATTACGCTCATCTACAATTTTCAGCCACCAATACATGCCCGTTTTCAAACGCGTCACAAAACAAAACCATACGGAGAGGAAACCTACTTTACGTTACTCCGTATTTCTTCATTTAATCAGTCGAGGACAAAAATCTAATTTTTACTTCGCGTTTCCGAATTTCCGACGTGGTACCGAAAAATATGCTACGCTAACTCAACCCGACGAAAGCTACGCTAATAAAAAGGCAAAACAACAAAGGTACCGCGTACCGCGCGCAGCGCGAAACCGACCTCAGCGGATTTTCTCAAACCCTACCCTCGCGACGGCATACCTACCATGCGCTCTATTTCCCGCTGAAAGAAAGAGCCACTGGAAAGGAAAGTCGGGTTTTTAATTAGCAATTCATATTATTCTTTTTATTTCTTGCATCTCAATACTAAATTGGTGACCTGTTCACTTTATAGTTAATCGAACGAATTCCTACTGGTTTCTAACAAAAATTATTTACTACCTTATGTAAACAATAATAGGGTATAGTTATCAATGTTTTAGGGATATAATATAAAACTTTTTGTTAATTCTTAAAAAGATTGTAATATTTAGCAACTACGTTCATTGAACCGCCTCGTTCACTGCAAGAAATGTAGGAAATTATTTCATGTAAGTTCATATACCTCCGATATAAACCTTCAATTTCTCTTTTAAAAATTACTTTGAAGATAATTTTCGCGTAAGGACACTTTCCTTTTGAAATTTATACAAAGGTGCCAAATTTGGAAATTTTAATGGGCCATTGACTGGAAGTTTTCAATTAGAAAAAGCTGGAAGAATCAAAGTTAACAAGTGTTAGCTTTCTTGCACCTAAGTGGCGGCCCAAAAATTATTTTCAATGGTTTTGTTTAATTTCTCAAATTTAAAGGTTACAAATTTTCCTCGGTAGTTTGTTTACACACTATTGTACTTTATTTTGTAGTATGAAGAGAAGAAAAAAGACTCGCAAAAAATACTGAATTTGACTTTCGTCAATATCTCAATTATTGTTTTTTATATCATTGGTTGCAATTTATTATTATGATATCTGTTATGCCTTATTATTGTTTGTATTATTTGGTATTCTTTAACATGCTTAGTATTAGATCTTATTATTATTGGTTATTTATTATGATTGTTCGTATTATTTCTCAGTATTATTTGTTAGATATTATAGTGTTCAAATTATTTTGCATTATTATTTGTATTATGAGTTATTTATTATTAAGCTTCAACATTACAAATATGACAGTCATAAACTCTTAATTTCATTAAAATTTCTAAAAATTTACCAGTTATTAATTCACATATCAATAGATGATTATATATTAATGCCCGTATTTGCATAGTGTAAATCTACTACAGCTTTATATAATTATATTATTGGTGTGTTTTGTCTTTCTCTTCATTCCTTTTTTTTCTTTGATATATTAATAAAAAAGGTACTATTAATTTATGCGCATCGTTTTCAATCTCGAAAAGCTTCCAAATTGATTCAAATTTAATTGATTTCCCTAGCAACATCATAGAATTTAATTAAATTCAATTTCGCGTATTTGAAGCGGCGCTCAGTGTTCTGTCTGGATTAGCCTGCCCACGAATATTCTCACCCACATTCAAGTTGTACACTGGGTTCGGGCAATAAATGGGAAGTGTATTATAATGTATGACGTCGGTATACTCATTCAAATTGCCAATATTTAACATCATTTGGTTGAGTTGAATTTGACCGATTTGACCTTTGTGGAACAGTCGGCACACTCCGGGACTTCTTCATGGGCGGCGGCCACTACTTGCACACTTCACTCCCATGTGGCTGACAAATCCTCTTGACATCCCACGACAAAATTGACGTGGGATGTGCGCTCGTCGCAACCAACGTGAAATGACAAGTCACCTAGCAGCAAAGTGTGTTAGTAGTGGTCGCCAGTGGCGTTGCATGATTCATTACACGTCTTGAAGACAGAATGGCATGTTCTCTTTGGAGGAGACTTCGATGCAAAAGGGCATGCCTCTTTTAGATGATAGAGGAAAACGAGTCCTGGACATGGTAGCCAGAACTAAGCTGGTTGTGTTAAACACCATTAACAACCCTCCTTTTTACTACTGGGGCTGCATTCGAGCTATATTGGATGTAATATTCATACAGCTTCTAAAACCAAAGGCATACTACTGGGGAGTTCTATAGGACTATTTGGCCAGGGATCACTACTGTATAGTCCTTAGTATCAACGATGGTCTTGTAGTATTTAAGTTGTTGATTGAAAGTCTATGAAGGGCAGAAGTGATATTTGTTGCCTCAGCGAGCTTAGATTTGGGCTTGCTGGAAGGATGACGTGTACGTGTTGCGAGCGAACAAATACAACATACTCGTACAGGTATATACTTACGCTTCATCAATGAAGTAGTTGCGAGCGAGCAAACACTAACTATGTACTCGCACTTCGAAGATGAAACAAGTTGGGTAGACAGAACTACGCTCATGTCAGAAAGGTTTTGTACTCAACTTACAAAATGCAGTAACCAGCAACGAATAAAATCAAGAAACACGTCAAAGACGATTTTATTGGAGAAAATATGAAATTCAACGATCATACTATTATAGAAAAAGTTGAACGAATTTCCGCTTCTGAGGTATTTGCTTTTGTCATACCCATAAATATCTCCCCTGATATTTTTTTAAAATTTTTTAGATCACAGGTGTCCATTCGCGAGGGAGGAAACACATTTTTCATGTATTTTCCCTCCTGTGCCCCCACTGAAGCAAAAACTGTCAGTTAAGGGACTGTTTTGAGAACTTTTAATAAAGTTCTTTCATTTGATACTCATATTGGCTACCTTTGACGAAATTTTTTTTTCACGGGACACTCCCCTGTACTGTAATCATGGCCTATTATTTCGAATCCTAGAATGGTTACAAAGCCCTTTTGCTAGGAGCTCTCTCCTGCCTCCTCGACTTGTTTCACGTATGAGTATTAGTTGTAGGTACTCATCTTCAGTCATTCATTAAATTGAATCAAGTGTTCAAAGCATGCACCTTAAACGTTGAAACTGAGGAAAAGTAACTCAAAATTATTCAATCTTCGCATTTAAAATAGCCGCAATTTCGTTTTACGATCACTGATACCACTAACTCAATTCTCAAAGGTATTCATGATACCTATCATTCCTGAAATTTTCATGCAAATCCTAGCAAAGCTGTAGTGTCTGAGTCGGCAAAAAGCGCATATGGTTCCATAGCCATATGTTTCCATAGTAATACAGCGCATATTGTTCCATAGTAATACATGAAAATTCAAATCGCTTTAACTTCGTTACATATCATTCGAACTTTATGAAAATTTGAGAACAGATCAACCTTACAAATAGTCATCTGTGTGTTTCATTGAACTTAAGGGTACTGTTAAGACTTTATTAAAGAAAATATAAAATGATAAATCATACTTTTACTAACAAGTTGAGTAAATTTCGACTTCTCATGTATTTGCTGTTGTTGTACTCATACAGGCCTACATCCATGATTGTTTTCAGATTTTTTGGATGAAAGGTGTCCAATCGCGAGGGGGGCGGGATACGCGAAAAGTTCGGACATTTCCCCTCCCCCTGCCTCTATCGGTACCAACAACGCAATTTTAAGACTTGTTTTGAAAAGATCTCTTGAGGACCTTTCCAATGACACCCTACTCGACTACCAATGGTGAAATTTTTTTTAAGAGGTCACCTCTCTATATGGGGAGACCCCCTTAAATCCCTTTGAAAAAATTTTCTACCCTTGAACTTTCAAGAAGTCACCACTTCTTACCTTTCTACAAGGTTTCATGGCTGTAGCTTCTACAGTTTCGAAGAAAAAGTGCTGTGACATACAGACGGATGGACGGACGGACGGACGGACGGACGTGTCTTTCACGTGGCCTAAAAGGAAGAAGTCGCAAGGTGTTGAATCACAAGATCTCGATGGCCAATTGTGATCACCTCTTCAAGGGATAACACGGTCCAGAAACTTTTCCCGCAAAAGATCAATGGTTTCGTTGCTTGTGTGGCACGTAGCGCCATCTTGTTGAAAATAAACGTTGTCTAGATCAATACCACCCAATTCCGACCATAAAAAATCATTAATCATCTCTCGATAGCGCAATCCATTCACAGTAACTGTTGCTTCAGCCTCATTTCCGAAAAAATAAGCTTATGTTAAATAAACTTTATAAGCCACAATACCCAAATCTTTATCCAAAATACGGTGTAATGACGTTTGTGGAGTGCCTTATTCCAAAAAACGACGAGGAATGGACAAACCTGGGTTTTCTCGAACACTTTTGGCTACAGCAGCAATATTCTCGGGTGTTCTTGAGTGTCGTGTACGGGTTTTATTCTTCATATCACTTGGTTGTCCCAACAGCTCGAATTTTTCCACCAATTTCTATATTGTGGTCCGACAAGGTGCTTCACGACGAACCAAAAATATTCGATTTTTACGAACCGTCCCTGCCAGACTTCACCATTTTTATAGTGAATTTTAATAATTTCAGTGCGTTGTTGAAGCGTGTATTGTTCCTTTTTTATCAATGGCGTAGTTTTTAATTGTCAAATGCTAAAAAATGACAGCTTCAAAGTAACATCTACCGAAGTAGCGGGCTACTGAAAATAACACCCTTTATTATCGCAAGCTTTATCTTACTTCAGGGCTAATAAATGGCTTTAGTGAAGCCGATACTGACGATGATAAGTCATTAACCCGCGATGAGGCATTTGATAAGGTGTCAAAATAATACAGCTGTGTGGTTAAAATCACGAATTTAACTTAAATGGTGAATATACCTCTAACTACTCTACCTGTTCTTTGTTTTTCCACTTCTTCAATTTAAATTGGAATTTAGCTTTAATTCCTATTTGTTTGAAGTTAGGGAAAAACTTGTCCAAGTCTACATTTTCTAAGTAGCCTAGCCCTTGTTTTGATATATTGGCTCCTTAAATTTATAAACATTCATCAAATTTCATCCACACCTTTTAAAATCAAAAAATACCGTTTCGTTTAGATCGAAACTTTTTATTAATTCATATAGCTCACTATCATCGTTCGATGAAATAAAATCTGCTTTTTCCAAAACGATATCTCCTGCAAAATCACTCATTTTTAAGGGATTCGTAAAATAATTTTACAAAACCCTACTATTTGCGAGACCAGTCTGTCCGTCCGTCCGTGTGTCACAGCACTTTTTCTCGCAAACTACTTAAGCTAGAAACATTAAATTTTGTACGTAGGTGTAAAGTGGTGCTTTCTTCAAAGTTCAACTACATAAATTTTTATAAGGTATTTAAGGGGGGGGGGTCTCCCCATATAGGGGAGTGGCCCCCGAAAAAAAAATTTCATCAAAGGTAGCCGATATGGGTATCAAATGAAAGGTCTTGATGAGAACTTTCCAAAAAAGGCTTAATTTGATACTTTTTGCTTCGAGAGACGCGCAGGGAGGGGAAATACACGGCAAATTTGTGTCCCCCCCCTCGCGATTGGACACCTGTGATCCGAAAAATCTGAAAAAAATTATGATGGTCGGTGTTTATGAGTGCAACAACAACAAATACCTTAGAAGTCGAAATTCGCTCAACTTTTTTAATAATAGTATGATCTTCGAATTACACATTTTCCCCAATGAAATCGCATTGGTACCCTTAAACTGAATGAAATTCGAAATTTACATAGTCCTACTAAGGGTTCTTAAACTTTGTAAGTTTGATGAAAATCGAATGATAAACACGGAAGTTATAGCCGTTTGAAATTTCTAAAATTACAACAACAATAACAAATGATTTAGGTATTTTATGGACTTTCCATCGAATCAGTCACTACAGTTTTGACTTGATCTTGAAATTTCCCATTGAAGTCAATAACATAAATATTTTTGAGAATTCATGATTTGAGTGATTTTGGTCGGTTTGCAACAAAATGTTGAATGTAGAAAAACAATGGATTTTCTTATAAAAGTGCACATCTCTTTGACATATTTCTTGACGTTATTCATTGTTGGTGACTGCATTTCTGAGAAGTTGGGTACAAAACCGTTTTGACATGAGCGAAGGTCTGTTCACCCAACTTGTTCACACTAATTTTTTGCCAATTTGCCAATTTTGCCATCACTTTAACATTTTGCGCGCTTGGACCAAAACTGAGTTGACATGCGCGTCGTGGTTGCGTTTGGTGCCGAGAGGTATCTGGTATATTCGAGCAGCTTAATGAATGTGACTCACTCTCAGATATTGATCATGCTTGGTGGGTTCTCGTGGTTTTGAGTAAATTCATTTTGTTCATTTAGTTGTGAAAACAATTGCGACAGTAGCTCACAGAATTGTTTGTACATGTAACAATATGATCTGGAAAAAATTACTTAAAATGGCAGTGTTTTACTTGACTATCAAGCTGAGTATGAGATTTATTTCATATCACTATTTGAAATTCTTTCAGTGCAAATCGTTCAATAATCCCGGTAGGTCATCTTCGGGGTATCGATGGTTGACTGTACATACGCACTGAGAGTAGACAGTGGATTTGGCGATGGTATTCATTCGAATCTGTCTCATTAAAAAGGCGCCGTGATTAGCTCTGACCGATGAAATCGACAACCGTTGTGGATTTTGCTGCTTTTTAGGTCTTTTTTAACGTCTTTTACAAAGACGTACTAGTTTCGTGCGTCCATGCGTCACAGCAAGTTTCCTCAGAAACTATAGAAGCTAGAATGCTTAAACCTTGTGAAAAGGTCAGAAGTGATGGTCTCGCAAAAGTTTAGGTCTTACCAAAAATTTAAATTTTTTTAAGGGTGTCCCCCATTATAACGAATGAGCCCTTAAAAAATTTTTTTAATCAAAGTTAGTCGATTAGGGTATCAAATGAAAGGTCTTGATTAAAACTTGTAGAACGTGAAATAAAAAAGGCATTTAATGAATTAGGTGGTCTAGGGAAAGGCAAAATGTACCAGAAATTTGTGCACTCAGCAAAACCATTTAAGCTGGATCAAAATGGCGGCTGCATTGTCCATATGAAAAAAACTGTGCATCTTTTGCATAAATTTGAACGATTTCATATCCAAGTATTGGATGAATAATTCAAGTTATCAATTCACGCTATTAGAAAACTTGTTTCTAATCCTACGATGTTAACAAATACCTTCTGGTAGGAGCCCTCTCCTGCTTACTCAACTTGTTTTGTTACAGATGTCAGGATGAAAGTAGGTCTTATTCATTAAGTATGCACAAAGATAGAAATAATAGAAAAGAAAAGAAAGTAATTTGGTCTTCCCGAGAATATAAATGTTTATTAAGGTTACTGATTATACAAGAATAATCTTTGAAATGCTCAAACGCTATAGCAACATGGTACGTCCTTGGCGGTCGGCGGTTTGCTGATCACTGCTGTGCCTCTCACTAGTAATCGCGTAGTTGAGTGTGTGTGTAAGACCGGGCTTAGCCTGGCAGCTTGGCCAATCCTGCATCGTGATCGTCCTCAATTACGTAGTCATCTTCATCATGAGCATTTTCAACTTCGGAAGGAGTGGCACACCATGGTCGAATCTTTTTGGACGTGACGACAGAACAGAAAGGCCAGGTGGATATTTGTAGACCTTTGATGTCTTCGATTACATAGGGATCCTTATCCAGAACTCGGCTTTGTCCGTTAGATGGAAAATCATTTTCGATGAGCACCAAGTCGTTAATTACGTATTTCTTCGGTGATGCATGTTTGCGATCAAATCGACTCTTCCATTGTAGACGCTCTTTATCAATTTTCGCCAAAGCTTGATTGCGTTTGGTTCGAATATCAATTTTATTGTTTTTGGTTGTCGATATAACGGCGTCTTGCAGAAATGAGATAAGTTGGTTGCTTGTTACATCTCTTAATTATAATCAAAGATGAATTCGTTCGGGCTGAAACCTGTTGTAGAGTTTTTTTGTGAGCTTACAACCCACTGAAGTGATGGTAAGAGTTCGTCCCAATTATTCTCATTTTCAACGGTGGCAGCCAAATACGATAGGGTAGTCTGATTTGCCCGCTCCATCTGACCTTTAGCTCGCAAAGTTAGGACCGCAACCGTACTATGTTTAATATTATGTAAATTGCAAACAAAGCGAATTTTCGGGAGGTAAACGCGGTACTTTGATCGGATCCTATAATCTGCGGTAAATCAAAATAACTTTTAAATTCCGTTAACGCATATAAGACTGGCTATGTGGAGGTATTAGGCACGGCTTTTACCACTATATATTTAGTAAAGGCGTCGGATATTGCCAGAATGTAAACGTTCCCCTTTTTACCACGTTTGAAAGGGCCTAAATGGTCAATATGTAATTGTCGGAATGGTATAGGTGGCCTTCCATCACAATATAAACGTCCTTCTGGTTTACCCAACCGCAACTTATAATAAGAACAGTTCACGCACGCAGCGATATAGTCTTTCACAAACTTTCGCATTTTCTGAAAGCAATAATATTGTTCGAGGTGGCCTTTAGTCTTGTCGACACTGAAATGACCACGATTGCCGTGATGGTTCTGCACTACGCGAAATCTAATCGATTTAGGCACTACTAATTTGAGTTCGCGATCAGTTCTCCGGAACAGTCGATGTTGGTTAAGTTCGAAATCGTTTTTTATTTGTTTCATTTGCACGTCTTCTTCTTCATTCTTAAGAACACTGTATATATCCAGTCGTCATTAAGAGCTGAAACGGTGAAAACGAACCCAGTGACTGTGGGTTCAAGGGGTGCGAAATCAGAAACACGACTGAGAGCGTCGACATGAGCGGTTCGTTTTCCCGGTCGGTGTACAATTTTGAGATCGTATTCCATTAATCGCAGCATCCACCTGGCAATTGTTGGTTTTAATTCGGTTTTCGTTTTCACCTGAGCAACGGCGGAACAATCCGTTACAACTTGGACGCGCTTTGCCGAAATATAAACTCGAAATCGATCCAATGTCTCTCAACCATGATAAACGCTTTCCGCTGCTGAACAGTGGTTAAAGACAGGCTTCCACCTTTTACCATCGCTTGATTGCAAGAGTACACCAGCGAGTCCAATTGTGCTGGCATCCATATGGATTTCGTGTTGGGCATTAATATCAAACAATGTTAACACCGGCTCGTTACACAAGATATTCTTAAGTTGTTCGAACGAATTTCGCTGCTTGTCGACCCATACAAACGATTTGCTGGCATCTTCCGATTGTCGCAACAATTGCGTCAGTGGTTTCACTATTAACGAAAAATCCTCCACAAACTTTCGAAAAAAACCCGGTGAGACCTAAGAATCTCTCCACTTTGGTGATATTGGTTGACGGTTTGAAATTCGTTATAGCTTTTCCTTCCCAGGTCGAATTCTATCTTTGTTCACAACGTGTCCCAGATAATCTATTTTCTCAGTCAAAAATTTGCATTTATCTAGCCGCAGCGTCAGTCCGTAGGTCTTCAAGAGTTCGAAAAATTTTCCAAGTGAATTTAAACTACCATCTACATCCTTACTCGGTAGGATTATCGTCTAGATATGCTATTGCTTCTCTAGAGTTCATTCGAGAAACAATTTTATTTACAAGGTTTTGGAAGACTCCAGGCGCATTAACGAGCCCGAAAGGCATTCTGTTTTATTCATAATGCCCATTATGCGTCACAAATGTGGTGTATTGTTTTGATTCCTCAGCCATTTCTATTTGATGGTATTCCATCCTTAAATCCAGAACCGTAAAATATTTATGTACGGACAGCTGCATAAATTGGTCCTCAAGATTTGGCATCGGAAACGGTTGTTTTATCGTAGCGATATTCCAATGTCGGTAATTAATGCATAAACGGCTCTCTCCATTTTTCTTGTCGATTAAAACGACCGGGGGGGAGTATGCAGAATCGGACTGCCGTATAGTATTCGCATCCAAAAGCTCGGCGATCAATCTGTCGACAATCTGTCTTTTTGCATACGGAAGCCGGTAGGGTTTTAATGCAACACGTTGATCGGTTTTAAGCGAGATGATCATTTGATAACTACAAAATTTCCCCAATTCATAAATATTCGTTTCAAATCTTGACCGAAATTTCATCAAGACATGCTCAAATTTATGACGTTCGTCGTTCGTTAATGATTTGCCCACGTTTAGATTTTTGTCTTTCTCAATCCAATATTTTTCTCCACGAATCACGTCTCAAGAAAATATCGTGTTCCAGGTGGCGATCGCAAATCACAAGAGCGTCAACTTCGTACAAATTGCCATCGATTTCGATGTCGATATTAATTTTATTTTTCCATCGGTAGTTACCTCCAGCGAATCCATTCATCGATACGTCACAAGAGTCAATACTTCCAATTTTCAGTGCAAACCACTCCCTCATCAATGTTTGGTTGCTACTAGCGTCTACAAATGAAGAAACTTCTTATCCATTAATTTTGATGACATTAATTATTTCGGATGGTTCACACTTGGAGGACTTAGTTTGGATTTCAAACGTTTTCATATTAGGGAGCGGTTGCTTATTTGATCATTCTGGACATTCACTCGTTTTATGATTAGTGTGGAGGCAAACGGTGCATCGCTCCTGACATTGTTGAAGCGGACAACGGATGGAAATGTGTCCAGGATTGAAACAATTAAAACAAAGCCGTTTTCCGTTTTTTTCTTGTTTTTTCAGCGGCGAAACGAAAATCAGTATTTCGTGCCTTTCTCGATATGATATGTTCCGATTCACTATAATTAGTGTACTATCGGATTGCCGCCAACAGCTCATGACAATAAACATACAGTTAGGTAGATGCAATGCGTGAGAAATCCGTATCAACGCAACCACGAATAAAATATTTAATAATCGGCTGACCAGGTAACTGATCCTTCCTACCCAGCGATAGTACTTCAAGTGTTTCGAACGAACTCCGCTTAGTTCCCACGACTTCGATGTGTATATCAGCGACATTAGTTGCTACCGGGAAATCCGTCAAAAATTTCGAAACTGATTCGGGCTACGAATTGAAAAAAAGTGAACTGTCTATCTACATCGCCAACAATAAAACCTTTTCGCTCCAACCGTACGCATTTTTAAGCTGCTATACGCGATGAACGATATATGTACCTGTATTTGGTGGACTCAAATATTCAAATGATGGCGGTGGAATTTGAGAAAAATAAAATCTGACAGGAGCGGCGGCATATTTCACTTGTATAGAGGCTGGAATCGTGGTATTTGAAATCAGCGATGTCACAGTCGGAGCCGTTGTATACGTAGACGGCTGAGTTGTGAGTGGCGGCGATAAAATATACGTATACGGTATACATGCAACGACAGAGCCACCACTCGCATATGGCTGGTTGTGAGATGGACGGATATTCGGAGTAGAAGCACTGTGTGGCACATGCACAGCTTCGTGTGTGTTTTCCATTATCGAGTTTTGTGCCAACAGCTGTCGTACTGTTTGCTCCAAGTCCCGAATTCTCTCGATAAGAGTATCGTTCGTCTCACTTATACTTGCGTTGGATTTCGCGTTATCGACAAGACGTTGAACAAGACTAAACTTGTTTCCCGACGACGCCAATCTATATACGCGGGACTTTTCACGTAACTCCTTCACGGTTAAATCGCGGAAATTTTCCATATCGGACATTATATGCGTCACGTATTATGATACACGATATTTCACAATTTTTGAGCACAATGATCCCACTTCTGAAATGTCAGGATGAGGGTAGATCTTGATCTTGAAAGAAAGTAATTCGGTCTTCCCGAGAATGTAAATGTTTATTTAGGTTACTGATAATACAAGAATAATCTTTGAAATACTCAAACGATATAGCGACGCGGTACGTCTTCGGCGGTCGGTGGTTAGCTGGTCACTGCCGTGCCTCTCACTAGTCATCATGTAGTTGAGTGTGTGTGTGTGAGACCGAGCTTAGCCTGACACAAATTCAACTTCTTTTTGCAAACACCGAGAGGAAATATGTAGATTTTTTCAACTGCCGATTCGTATAGCGAAATCGTTGGCAAATTTGGCGACTCATAATCGGTTGGCTTTAATAACAGTCCTTTTTTTTAAAGTAGATGCATACACGAAATGTAATTTGACCGTTCACAATATTTGTCCCTTCTAGCCACTGAGTATTACTCGTTAAGGTTCAAAGTTTTTCGTTTAAATGCACTGTAAGCTCACGAGCTAGAATAATTTCAAGGAAACGAAGAAGACGTACAGAGGCTATCGAAAATTTCTTTAGATTCACTCCTAATTCACTGACCAAACTCAAAACTCTATTTTTTTCTCCTGACATTTTGTCTAAATTTTTTATTTATTGCCTTCTAAGCTACTAACTAAACCTGTCCAATAAATTGTCCAGTGTCTAATTAAATGTCATGTATGTGTGTAATGTATAGTGTTTAAATATGATGATGAATCTTTAATTTAGAATATAAATTTAGATTTTTAAAATTAATTAATTATTGAGGTGTTACATTACACGCTTCCAAATTGTAAATATGAAGGAATTTTGATAACAACTTTCAAAATAGTTTGTAATTTTAATATTTAACATGATTATTTAAACGATGGAGTCAAAACACTTGAAACAAAATGGCAGCGAATTTAAATACATTATAACAGGAATTTCGCTTTGCTCGCACACATAAAAAGATTTTCATAATCTCACAAAACTCACAAACCAAACGAACCAGCTTCTAGCTGCATACATAGCACACTTGCAAGTTCATTCAAGTGCACTCAAAGTTCAATTACCTGAATTCACATCAATTGCATTTATTTATTTTAAATCAATATTGTTGTATCGACACATTCGATTTTAAATTGTGCTGTAAAGTTTATTACCCTGATTACAAATTCCAATTAAAAACGTAATTGCATGAGAAGCACAATATTTGGAATATGTATTGTAAGCAAAAAATATATTTATAAAAGCCACAAAGAAGTACCAATAAACCATTCATTGCAAGACAGCAGTAATCATTGTTTAAATTTACAATTCGCTCCATCGAAGTTCATCACATCAGAACATTGGTCCGTCAAGCCGGATTGCAACTATCGGAATTAGGAACGAACGAGAACCAACCCAAGATGGCGGAGAAAGCTGGACAAGATCAAAAGATAAAGGCTATTCAGCGGCTGATAGAAAACTACAAGAAGGATAGCTCGAAACGTTACAGCATTGCTTACTTCACAGCAAGGTTAGAAAAGCTTCAGGGACTTTGGAGCAAATGCGAAGAACAACATCCTTTGGTATGCCAGGAGCTTAGTAACGAGAAGGAGAATTGAGCTGTATATGAAAGAATTCGTGGCGCTGGAAAATATTGTACTAGACTACGTTACTCTGTTTTTGGAGAAGATCGAGGATTACGAGAAAACCTCCAACCCAACAATAACAGGAACTAGACCAGGGAATGAAGTGGAAATAATCAAATTAGAACGACTCAAAATTCCTGCCTTCGACGGCAAATATTCGTCATGGTGTGCATTTCGTGATTTATATAAATGTATGGTGCACGAGAATGATAAACTAAGTGCCGTATAGAAACTGCAGTATTTGCGTAGTTCACTTCGCGATGAAGCGGAACACCTCATTCAGCACCTGACGATCACGGAAGCAAGTTACGCGCCAGCATGGAAGCTACTCTGTGAGCGGTATGACAATGACAGAGCAATCTCCAACGAAATGGTGCAACGGTTTTGGGAGCTGCCCCGGTGCAACAAGGATGATGTTGGTCAATTGAAACGTTTGGTTGACATAACCAATCAGCTGGTGACTACACTTTCCACGCTAAAAGTCAACGCATTCGACTTAGTAACCACATTCATCCTCAACCAGAAATTCGATGATGAGACAAGGAAGGATTGGCAGAAGTAGATCGGTCATTCAAAAGCAGTGCCAACATCGCAAGAAGTGTTTGACTTTCTTAAGAATTGATTCATCATGCTGGAAGCATTATCATCTTCAGTGGCGAAACAATCCACTAAATGAACAGCAATCACGGTCCATTCAGTGCATACTGGCCCACAATGTCCAATGTGCAACAATTTACTGTTCAGACACGACGAGAGTTAGTCAACTCAAAGTGACTATGCTTCAATTGTTTGAGCGATCAACACGGGGCAAAGTAGTGTACATCAAAGCACGGTTGCAAGGTATGTGAAAAACGACACAATACCTCTTTGCACCTATTTTCAGCTCAGCCAGTACCGTTGGCATCGGTGACTGCAAACAGCACTGGCATGTGCACATCCGAAAATAAAACCCAAGTTCTAATGGCGACTGCGCTAGTACAAGCCAGTGCAATTTCTAACGCGGAATCACCAGAGGCTGAGACTATCACACTTCGAGCATTATTAGATACGGGGACTCAGCGGTCGTTGATTAGTGAAGCAGCAATGAGAGCATTAAAGGCGCCAAGGAAGCAGGCGAAAGTGGTAATTGGTGGTGTTGGTGGGGGACATGAAGTAACCACTCGTGGAGAGATGACCATTGCAGCCCATGTCAAAGGACGAAACGGTATGGAGAAATTAATATTCAGCCCACTAATTTTAAACACCATAACAACGCCGTTACCTGCTACGCAGACGTCCAGACACCTTTCTGAAGGTCTCAAGTCAAAAGATTTAGCCGACCCTAAATACTACGTAACGTTGAAGATTGACTTGCTAATTGGAGCTGATATCTACAGCAAGATTCTACTGCCTGGATTTTTGCCAGGTTATCCATCAGCTCAACAAACAAAACTAGGATAGGTGATTTTTGGTCCTATTGCACAATTGCCTGAGAAAAGGCAGGCACAAGTTTTGATGTCGTACAGCGCTTTGGATGAATCTTTGCGACGATTTTGGGAACAAGAAGAAGCTTTACTGTCCCGATCTCTTACACATGAAGAGAAACAAGCGGAAGAACACTATAGAAATCATACTCGTTGACTATCTAATGGTTCTTATTCAGTACGATCACCTTTTAAGGCTGATATTAATCTAAAGAGAGACATGAGCGATACTCAAAGAGTAGCGTTTATTCGATTTCGTCAATTAGAGCAGCGGTTCAAACAAAACCCCAAACTACATGACGAATACAATAAATTTATGGGAGAATATCCCAAACGCGGGCACATGGAGCTTGTATTTATTTACCCCATCATGCCGTCCTCAAAGAGAGCAGTACCACAACAAAATTAAGAGTTGTGTTTAATGCATCGCAAAAGAGTCAGTCGGGTCAATCTTTGAATGACTTGCTACGAACCGGTCCTACAATTCAGGAAAGCATATTCTACATCCTAATGAGATGGAGACAACACCGATACGTTATAACATCCGACATAGAGGAGATGTACCGACAGATATGGCTAGATGAATCGGATCGAGATTGTCTCCGCATTTTGTGGCGGTTCAACAGAACAGACCCCATTCAAATGTATCGATTAACAACAAATACGTATGGAACGACAAGTGCGCCATACTTGGCCATTAAGACCCTTCACAGGTTAGCAGAAGATGAACACATGAGCTATCCTAACGCATCAAAGGTTTTGAAAGAAGACTTATGCCGACAATTGCTTAACTGGTGCAAACAACTTGGCAGACTTGCGACATGTTCAATAGGAGCTCCAGGACTTGTTGCACTGTGGTGGTTTTCATCCAAGACAGTGGAGTGCAAATCATTCTGAATTATTGGAAAACGTTCCCTTGGCAGATCGAATTACGCAAGTTCCGCTTCATATCGAGCTATTGGAAAACGTCAACACTCTCGGCCTTTGGTGGCATCCCGCAACGGATATGTTCTCATTTAGTGTCAGCATCAATGCGATTGACCCTGAAACCAAACAAGATGTGCTCTCAGACGTATCGGAATTATTCGACCCGATAGGATGGTTGCAACCCACAATCATAATTGGAAAAATAGCGATGCAGAGGATTTGGCTAACAAAATGTGATTGGGATGAGCCACTCGATAAGGAAGTAATCAAAGACTGGATTACTGTACGGAAACAATTCCATCAAGTAAGCCAAATCAAAATCCCGCGCTGGATAGGATACCTTCCATCCACCCTGGTTGAACTTCACGGATTTTGCGACGCCTCATCCAGAGCATACGCTGCTGCAGTTTACGTGAGAATTGTTAATGGTTCATCAATCACAACGAGACTTCTAGCTGCTAAATCCAAGGTGGCACCTATAAAAACGCAGTTCATACCCCGACTGGAACTTTGTGGAGGTGTACTTTTGACGAAAATTATGAAACAAGTTAAAGAAGCGCATCGTTGGGGGCATGCACGTATCAACTACTGGACTGATTCCACCATTGTGTTGGCCTGGATACAGAAACCAGCAACAAGCTGGACAGTGTATGTTGCTAATACAGCAAGCGAAATACAACAGGAATCATCACCAGCCGATTGGAATCATGTTGCAACTCACGACAACCCTGCTGACTTAGCAACACGAGGTTTATATCCAGCAGAGCTAAGAGTATCTTCTTTATGGTGAAATGGACCTTCATGGCTAAGAGATACAGACATAAAGTTATCTCAACCAACAATTTCAACCTGCGAGAAAGAAGAAGTTAACGAGAGTGCGGTCACACTCCTTTCAATACTGACAAAGGATGAGCCGGAAATTTTTGAAAGATACTCTAATTTCAGCAAACTGAACAGAGTACTGGCCTACTGTTTTCGGTTCATTCATAATTGTCGGAATCCAAAAGACAAGCGCATTGGAGGATTAACAGCCAAAGAACTTAAACTGTCACATGACAAATGCATAAAGCTAGCCCAACAACATGTTTATATGGATGAAATTCGGTATCTACAGAATTCAAAACCATTATCGAATACCAGTCGTCTCCGATTGCTTACTCCTTGGTTAGATTCTGAGGGTATCCTCAGGGTGGGCGGAAGGCTACAATTTGCATTGGTAGGAGAAAAAACTAAGTATTCAGCTATCATGCCGAAAGGCAGACTAGCACAACTGCTAACAAAAAGGGCTCATCTAAAAACAATGCATGGCGGTATCCAGTTGACACTTACAACATTACGACTGGATAATATCTGCGTCTTCACTAGCAAGAACGGAGATTCGTAGCTGTCTCACATGCTTCAAGCTGACAGCAAGGCCAAATGCACAATTAATGGGATCCCTACCATCGATAACGGTGCGTCCGTCAAATCCCTTTGAGCACACGGTGAAAGATTAGAAGAGTTTTACACATTTCTTGCACAGATTGAAGCGTGCATGAATTCTAGACCATTGACCGCGATAAGTGACGATCCTTCAGATGACGCCGCTCTGACACCAGGACATTTTCTGACTGGAGGAAATTTGTTCGAGCTCAAAAGTGATCCAGAGGAGACGAGTTTGACATTACTGAAGCGTTGGAGATTGGTGCAGGCAATGAACCATTCCTTTTGGCACCGATGGACAAAAGAATATCTACAACGTCTTCAACAAAGACCAAAATGGCTTTAACCACAGGAATATGTAAAAACAGGAGATCTAGTTCTAGTCAAAAAGGATCATTTTCCATCGTTACAATGGCCATTAGCAAGGATATTGGCAATTCATCCTGGCGAAGATGGTCTTGTTCGGGTTGTCACGATCAAACAACATGGAAATGTGACAAAACGGCCTATTACAAAGATTCGCCCATTACCATTCCGAAGCCAATCAAATGAATCACCGATAGTTGAAACTCAATCAAAATTGCCGATACCTCAGCCATCATCTAGTACACTTTCAAGTACGAGAAAGCGAAAGCCGGTTCCAAATGATCCAGAAGACATGGTATCAAAGCAAACTAAAGGGGAAAAACGGCAGTCGATGACTACCAAAGGAGTCATTTCGAACTTACTTACGACTTTGTTGATCTTATGTGTCTTTTCGACGCCAACACAAGCAACTGTGAACATTTCACACTTAAACGGAGGTCTGTTTATCGAGCACGTGGGTATCGGTAATTTATTACGGGGATCGTTGCAACTAAACATCAGGACTCCAATGTCTGACCTCATACAAGATCGAAAGAACATAGAAAATGTTAACGACAGTATGAAGAGTCTATGCACGTTGGGAGGCAAAGTAACAGACAGAAGTGTTGTCAATCATCTCGGTAAGTTTCCAGACGACACCTTCCAGAAAATTGAAAAATTACAGTTCATCACTAGTCGCGCCAAACGGGGTATACTAGGTCAAATGCTTACGGCAATGTTTGGCGTAAATGATCAAGTAATAGCCGATGTTAGCACCTTAGCAGAAAACCAAGAAAAGCTACAACGATTGTTTTCTCACCAAGGTGCAATTATCCTTCAAGCAACGAAAACATTAAACGAAATATCAAGCAGGATGAGCACACAACTCAGTCATTTTTCGGAACAGCTGGAGGCAGGATTGAGTCGGATTAACCAGTTTCAGGTTGACAACGATCACAATGCTTTGAATATTCAGTTTTTGGGAACATACCAACAAGCGGTGAATTTTATTCAGGAGATACAGGATAAATACAATCGTATTTTAACAGCCCTTTATACGAGAACAGGAATCTGGGTATGCATACAGATGGCAGAACTAGAAGCAGACATACATACAGCTCAAGCATTGCTATCTGCGCATTTAGATCTTCTACATATAACCACGACAAAGATATCATTTTTCCACACCAACGCCTCAATTGAGATCCAATGTCTTCTTCCTAATATCGATAAGCGGCCATACGACCTAGTCAAGGCAACTGCTATCCCTCAGCTGCATGAGGGGAAAACATTCTTCGAATTCAACATCAACAACAATCTCCTTGGAATCAACTATAAGGATCAGATGTATTTCGAAATATCAGAGGAAGAGTTCTTCAATGCTCAATAAATTGGTCACAACAAATACTTGCTATCGTCATCCATATTAACTGATTTACGAACTAGATCGAATTGTATTGTCATAGAGATATACAAAGCTTATACAATGGAAAACTGTTCAATACATTCATTTGCCATTGAAAGCCTCGTTGTGAAACAATTGCTGACAAATAACATCTGGTTATTCGTAACGCCAGAGCCAACCCATGCACAGACGACCTGTCACAAATATTATACTAAATGGAACGGGTTTGCTGCAGTTATCAGAAGAGTGCACCATTCACACCAAGGAGTTTATCCTTTCACCAAAAAGAATGGTCCAGAGTCACCAATTATCATCTTACATTACTTCAACGGTTCCAGTTTTCAACTTAACGTATCCAGCTACGGCGACAAAACATATTGCGAAATCAACTATCATACAGTCATCTGGATCTTTAAAATCAGCCGCAACTGAGCAAGAAAACTTGATAATTGAAGTAAAGGAAACCGTCTGGAAGAAAATCCACGACCATGGTATTACGGCAGCAGCATCAAAACGAACATCCTGTTTTGTGGTTATCGCAGTAGTCATGCTAATTCGTTACCGGAAACCAAGACCACAGGAAACCAGCACCTACATGGTATGAAGAGCATTAACTATAAGAGCCGGACCGGCTCTTGGTGGGCGGCAATGTTCGCACACATAAAAAGATTTTCATAATCTCACAAAATTCACAAACCAAACGAACCAGCTTCTAGCTGCATACATAGCACACTTGCAAGTTCATTCAAGTGCACTCAAAGTTCAATTACCTGAATTCACATCAATTGCATTTATTTATTTTAAATCAATATTGTTGTATCGACACATTCGATTTTAAATTGTGCTGTAAAGTTGATTGCCCTGATTACAAATTCCAATTAAAAACGTAATTGCATGAGAAGCACAATATTTGGAATAGTGTATTGTAAGCAAAAAATATATTTATAAAAGCCACAAAGAAGTACCAATAAACCATTTATTGCAAGACAGCGGTAATCATTGTTTAAATTTACAATTCGCTTCATCGAAGTTCATCACATCAGAACACGCTTTTTGAACCGAATTTGTGGAATCCGTATATAAATCAAGTTTTGATATTCATAGGATATTGTTTGAGTTACTGATTGGCTTACAAAAGACTTTTCGCAGGAGCAACCTCCTCTCACTTCGATTTATTTAATTTTTTTTGTTTTAAATTTCGTTTAATTCACAATTCCGGCTATTTCGTTATGTACTCGTACTTATGTGTAAGCATTTCATCTGAAAGTGTTTGCATTATGTTTGTTTTAATTTGTTTTTGTTAAATATATTCGAAAAAACTAATTTTAATGGAACTTAATTATTTGTGTTGTGGTTTTGATATCCATAATCCTCTTTCTTGTTAGGGTGTGATGAATGAAGGATACGCTTGAAGCTAAATAAATAAGCATTTTTTTTTTGTTCTTAATGAAGAAGCTTAGCATTCAATCTGACCACATTGTCCATCAAAAAAAAACGAATACCGACAGATCTCGACAAAATCCACAAAACACTAAGTATTATTAAACCATCATCAACTGAAAGTGGGCCATCAACTGAAATCTTTTTACAAATGAAATTAAACATACTTTACCTATAATCCGAACGGGTTAGAAAGGACCCATCTATGAGTACATAAATTTAAAGCAATTGCTTTGAAGTCTAATGCTACTTTTTAATGTAGGAGGGAAATTTTTGATTTCAATATGCAAAATTTTCTTATAAACTCTCGAAATAAGTGGAAGGAATGATATACCTTACCATATCTTAGAACCAGTTTCTAAATTATTGTATCGTGCAACAACCATTTGGGAACGGTTTGTGTACTTTACGAAAATTCCCCATATAGTATCGAAACAAAGATACTTTTTGGTAGAAGTATTGACTAATCCTTCGACTGTTCCCATGATTTGCGTCTCAGCTGATGGGAATTATGCAAGGACAACAACCGTTTACGTACATTGTTTCTTTGCTACAATGTCTCCGACTATTTTATTTTATTCACAACTAAAAACGTTACATTCGCTTTTTCGAAACGGCAAGGATATAAAAATTTTTCATTGACTTTTCATCACGCAATTTGCTCTACAGTGTAGTTGACTTGAACATATGCTCCACCATTCATTCATTCCTGCTCATATGATTTGCCAGTGTAATGCGGGAATATTTTAGCGCCGCTTCATGCTACGACTCTATTTTCAAAGAGAATTCATTGTACTACTCTGTTGTGAATAGTGGCAGTCGTGAGCAAGGGTAAGTAATGCATTTGGCTTGTCATGAACATTGAAACGAAGAATATATAAAATTTCAACGTCAGATAAATGAAAATTGTAAAGTTGGATGTCAAGCACCAGACGGGGGTAATTTCCGGACGTGAGCTTTACAGTGGGTGGCGATGACTGAATTACCACATAAAACATTTTCTCATATGTCCAATTTTTATGTCTTACAAGCATAATGCTGTCACTTATTCTATTTTTATGAAGTGGCTGGTGGAAGGATTTGCAAGGACGATAGCGATATGGGAAGGATATACGTGCATTTGATGAAATCAAAGAAAAATTGCAGGGTTGAATGAGTTGAGTAAGAATGAATGGATATTTATGGATAATAGGGATGTTTTGGAATATTTTTACACTTAAGGATAATGGTTGGGTTTACTGTTTTTATAGATAGTGAGTATGATAAATTGCAAGAGAAAAATATTTTAGATGGATGACCGGGTAATCTCTGATTGATGGGGAGTTGTTAGTCATTGAAATTTTGTAAGCTTTGATGATGATATGCAAAAGAAATTTTTATATCTAAGTGAAAAATCATTTTCTGAAGAATTTGTGATGCTACTCGTACTTAAAAGCTCAATATGTAGTAAAAGCAATAGCTACTGTCCAATTTGGTTCAGGCAATAACTTTCAATTTTAAACTTAAGTAACTTACATTTATTTTGATCATGTGGGGGTCATTCGTCGGAAGGTCGTTAGAAGTAATGCTTTTTATTGGTGTCCATCCTGTACTTTGCTCTTGCTTGATTCCTTGAAAATCGAAATGTAATAAATTTTTTTGAGAGGACCAAGGATGATAGCAACATGTAACGTGCTTCCTTGTGCTTTTTTGATATCATGATTCCTGCATTCCACTTGTTAGTTCCAGGAACTGAACACATTCCATGAATTGCAGACAGGAAAAAACCTTTTTCGTGACGTTCGCTGCTAATAACCAATAAATAGCCATAGGCAATGGTTGGCAGAGAAGGGAGAGCCTAAGGGTTGACTTGTGTCACTACAAATATTTAAGTTTCAATGATCTTTAATACGAATGACAAAATATATGGCGTCATCAAGGATCCATACATCTTTGCAGTAGGTAACCCAGGCAAAAACCAAACAGGGAAGAGGAGAAGGAGATAAGACTTACAGTGCAGGGGAGCAGATTCTCAGTACTATCGGAAGAAGGTAGTTAGCAAGTAAGCTCGCAGCTGTTGTTATCCAACGACGGTGATGTTATAGAAGAAATTGGCTTCTACAATATAACAAATACATCTACAAGGAAACGTGAACTTAATATGAAAAATCCATTCAGACGAGGAACGTTGTTGACGCAATCATCTTTAAAATAGAAAACTGAGTATGGGGATGGCAACAGACCCTAAAAGATAATCCGCAGTGAATGATTCCAAAGGCAATGCATTTTCCGATGGAAGACACAATAATTCTGAAGTTCAAAAAACCAACACCATCTACAGCAGCAGCAAGGGTATTATCATTGAAGATTGACGACAAAGGGATAAATGAGCTCAAAAAAATGAAGACAATGAATTAACTGGACATAATTACATTTAGAGCATTCCGCGGCGCTAAAACAGAAAACAAAAAATAAAGCATCTCAGTAACAGGACAAATGGTAAAGAAGAGCCGAGGAATGGAGAAGTTTAAGGTTGCATTGGTGCATGATGTTGCTCCCATAACCCTCAAATCAAACGCGATGCAAGATGCAAGTTTTGAGATCCTTTCTCTAGAAGAGATGACACGCAGTTTGATTATTTTTGACCATTTTGAAGAAATATGGCTCATAAGGAAAGCAAAAAAAGGTCTAAATGGATTAAAAGTTAGCTGGGACATTTAACAGAGCATAAGCAAGCACATCATGAACGGTGCTCTCGAGCTGGAAGATCTGTTTGATAAGATTAGACATTTCAGACACAAACAGCCCAAGAAAGAGGAGTGGTATAAGTCCGAGCCAGCCGACACAGGTCTAGTAGCCTCAATCCCTATCATTTGTAAAAGGATTACCTGTAGTTTATTCCAAGGTGACAAAAAGAAGAGGAAAGATGAGGTCTCCAAAGAGCACACCACTTCAAAGGAAAATTTCGAATAGCAAACAACAAGAGCAGCCACCCCAAGAAGCAAAAAGTGGATAAAAGTCTGTGGCAGCAGCGTTAGCATTGCAACATTGTCCGATGCTTCACGTTAGCGTGCAACTTTGTCCGCAGTGCAACACTTGCATTGCAATATTGTCTGATATTTCAACCAATGTAGCAATTGCCTCAAGCAAACATGTCATATCAATTTACACGACCAGAGCTTCACTCAGCATGTCTGGTGGTCACACGTATGCATGGTCAGCAGTTCTAACGCAAGTGGAATGTTCTGTTGCAAGATTATATTGCGTCGACGAGAAGATAAGAACACTTCATTCCAAACTTCACGAGGGTTAGCAATAGACGAGCATTCAGTAATATAAGTTTTTATCGAGATTTATCACAAGTCATGGTGTTATTGTAAACAATGGAAAATTAGAGAATAAATAGCTTTTTAGCATCTTGACCACCGCGTATCGAATTTGAGGACCATAAGTCCGAAGTAACCCACACTAGGGTTAATAAACTGCGCGAATGCCTATAGCAGGCTCTGCTGGTTAAACGTGATGACAGTAAGTCATATGCAGATATCATGTGAGAAATAGCGAGAGTGGTTAATCCAGTTGACATGCAAACCACAATTAGAGTAGTACGGTCCCTACGGTCAGGCGATCTACTGCTAGGATCTGGCTGAGAGATAACAACAGAGATTCTTTCCGTCATGCAGTCAAAAATGCCTTCGGAAAGAATGCTCCTATAGCTTCGTTAGAGTTTGTAGCAACGCTTGAATCCAGAATTGGCCACGGTAGTTTCCTAGCTTAATTATTATTCACCAAAGAAAATAATATGAAACATGGATCCTAGCCCAAGCATCCGCGAATATATTGAACGCCTTTGAGCGACGGGTCCTGAGGCGAATAACTGGAGCAAAGCTAGATGGGGACCAATGGCGAATACGATACAACCCTGAGTTGTATGAAGTTTTTGACGAACTGGAGGTCTAAACGATTATAAAACTGTGGAAGCTGCAATGAGCTGGCCACAAGAATTGTGTGGACGAACAACGGACACCCAAGAAGGTATTCATTGGGAGAACGAGAGTCGGAGACCAGTGGGAAAACCGAGGAAACGCTGGTCTGACTCGTTTGACGAAGACAGTTCATCGCTGCTCGGATTTTGAAATTGGAGGACACGGTCAATAGACCAAGACAGTTGGAGGCGCTATTTCCAGGAAGCAAAGGCCCGAGAGGGACTGTAGTGTTAAGAAGAAGAAATAGAAGATGAAAGAAAACAATAGAGAGCAATGCATGGCCAATATTGATCTTCCTGAATATAATGGATTAGATATGCAGTTATAACCTGTTCCCAGTGTACCCCTGGCCTCTTCCAGTTGTAATCTAGACTCAACTTTATCCTACTCAGCTAAGTTCTTTTGCCTATACCTTTCGGAATAAAATATCAACTGTACGCAACGATTCTACAATATATTTCACAAGGTATTAATATTTTTCAGAACGTAATTACAATTATGTTTCTGCTCGTTTATTCTGAAAGCCAGCAGCCGTTTTCCTAGAGCCCCATCCAGTTAAGGGTTTCTCACCACCATATGTACTGTGTGTGGAGTCCTTGGGGTGCATTTCAGTGGCTCCGCGGGTATGCGTACATCCTAAGACCTTGAAAGTGAGTACTTGTCCTCGGATCAATGCCTAGTGACACCGATGCGTACACAAGACTAATAGAAATGACTGAATTGTATCCTCAGCTCAATGCCTAGTGACACCCACGCATATAAAAGACTGCACTGTGTCCTTGGCTCAATGCCTAGTGACACCGACGCATACACAAGACTCGTAGAAATTACTGCACTGTGTCCTTGGCTCAATACCTAGTGACACTCCCATGTACACAAGGTTCGTAGAAATGACTGCACGGTGTCCTCGGCTCAATACCCAGTGATACCGACGCGTATGAAAATCTGCAACGAAGGGTCACGCCAAAACTAACCCATCACTGCACTGTCGAAAAAGATTTTGGTTTTGTTAGGTAAAAAAGCCGACGCTGCGTAAACCTCAAGCCAATTATTCCATAAGGTTCACCACGCGTATAAAAGACTCGAAGAAATGACTGCACTGTGTCCTTGGCTCAATGCCTAGTGATACCGACACATACACAAGAATTGTAGAAATTACTGCACTGTGTCCTTGGCTCAATGCCTGGTGACACTTACACGTACATAAGATTCGTAGAAATGACTGCACGGTGCTCTCGGTTCAATACCCAGTGACACCAATGCGTATGAAAATGTGCAATGAAGGGTCACGCCAAAACTAACCCATCACTGCACTGTCGAAAAAAATGCCTTTTCCTCTACCTCGAACCGTTTGTTTTTATTGGGTGAAAAAGCCAATGCTGCGTAGACCTCAAGCCAATTATTCCATAAGGTTCACCAAGCTGCTGACCAAAATCTCAATTTCGCACAAGAAATTGTTGTGGAATCCACATACTTAACAAAAACCCTATTCCATAAGTTCACACGATTAATACCTCAATCCAATTATTCCATAAGGTTCGCGAACCCTGCTGACTAAAACCCCCATTTCATACAAGAAATTGTTGTGTAATTTGCATACTGAACAAAAGCCCAATTCCATAAGTTCAACCGCCGCACCTCCAATACTTCGGTCATAAAATCATGTCAGCATCTCAATTATTTACTGTAACCAGGGATCCCAACATCCGTCGTTATGAAATTCGACTGGGGGACACCAGCTTACTCGCATTGTTCATTTTTTAACTCGTGATTGATAATGTGCGCCTATATGTCTCGTATGTCACTCTCATGCGGTGCGTATTAATTTGTTTCATTTTTTGTTATTTTGTATGTTGGGTTGGTGGACGCTTTTTGCTAGATATTATTTTGCTTAGTCAAGGGATTTGTTTTGGATTTTATGCGTAATATTTGATATTTTGTTTAGTCACGTGGTTTGTTCTTACATGTGTTTTCTGCTAAATATGATTTAACTTAGTCGAGAAATTTGTTTTGGTTTTATGCGTAGTGTTTGATATTTTGTTTAGTAACGCGATATGTTGTTACATGTGAAAGTTTTGCTTTCAGGCAGGGCTTGGTGACGAGTCTCCAACAATGCTTAGTAAGGGAAATAAAAAGGTTAGGTTATCGGCAAGCTATGGCAAAGAGCCGGGCCTCTTCCCTGCATTAATTACCTTAGTTAGTGTGATACCAAATAAGAATGTAAGGACCTGATAGAAGTTCATTGTGCTACAAGTGTGGCAAAGTGGAGTACAAAATGAAGCAATACATGAGCGGGACATATTGCATTTCTGTAATAAGTTAAACATCTCGTCCGTATACCGAAGGAAATCCAAACCGACCTCTCATCGGCTATAGACGTGAAGTTTCCAATGTATCAACAAACCGTACTTATCCGGTCAACAAGTCCAGATACACTTAGCCTAATCCAAAGTGGCTGTTGGCAGGCTAGTTAGTTCGGAGAGGAATTTCGATCGCAGGTCTTCCGCGAGCAGACTAAGTCCGAATACAATTTATCAGCCAACAATTCAAATGCCCAATTTAAAACGCATCAAAACCGTTCATCAAGCTCATTCTACTTTTCTCTACTTCATTGTCATCTCTTTTCGACCATACGTCCAGTCCAAAGGGAGAAACAAGAAAGAAACAACATCAATCAAAATCACGCGTTCCTGATTATTCATCGATGTGGTGCCAGAAATAAACTACTCGAAGCCAAAACTGGCTCAATCTATTCTAACTGAAAACGCAAAGACAAGCAATCAGAACTTCGATGATCCGCATCCAATTAAACCTTCACCGCAGTCAAACCGCCCAAAACCTGCTTGACCAGTTTTTTTTTTGTGTTTGGGTGGTGAATGTTAACCTGATGATGATGAACTCAACTTTGAGCATCATCACGACTGCTGACAATGCTTCTATGCCCCGTGGAAAACCTCAGCACGGTAAGTCCCCAGTATACTGCTGGTCAACGAAAATCGCTGAAAAGCGAAGGGAATGTCACAAGCTTCGGCGTGAGGTCAATGAGCACGCAGCGGTGACTAGGTATGCAACCAGGTAGCAGCATAGAATTCGGCCAGGGAATCCCTTCACAAATTAGTTAATAACAGCAATCAGGCTCACTCCTGGCAAGATCTAGTGAACAATGTGAATAATGATCTGTGGGACCTTGCCTACAAGTTAGTTATGTGAAAGCTTGTGCCCTATGGACACTGCATACATGATGCGAAAAAGATGGACGAAATAGTGCGAGCACTTTTCCCCGCCCCTCCATTCCATGTTGACGTTGACCACGATGAAACAGCAATCGAGTGTGAACTTTTGACACAGCCGAAACTGGAAGAGGCAGTCCTTCCACTGAAAGCGAGGAAGGCTCCAGGTCCAGATGGTACTCCAGCTGATGTGTTGCAACTTGTCTATCATCATTATCCTGGCCTGCTGCTCAACAAATTCAGCACTCACGCACGAAACTATTTCCCGGTGCGATGAAAGATGGCGAGGCTCGTGCTGATAAGCAAGGGAAGAGCATACCGCCCGTTGTGCATGCTAGACACTGCTGGTAAACTAATAGAGAAACTCATCAAGAGAACACTCACTGCCACAATTTTTGCTGCTAGGGACCTATCTTCTTGGCAGTACAGCTTTAGAGCAACACGTAGCATGGAATGCGCTTTCCGAACGGAATGCGTTGACAACAGCAGTGGCCGGCTCTTGGACTTTGACCGGGCAGAGTTTTGAAGGAATTGCGCGATTGGAACTGGGTAGTCTTGAGTTGACTGCAGATAGTTGAAACTGAATTTGATTTTCAAATGGGAGGGAGTTTTTTGGCGATATCGGACAAAGTTTTAATTTCAAATTTGGGGATAAAGTCTTAACTTTGGGGGGAGATTGGTTATTTCTTGCGATTTTTGGGAATCCGGGAGTTAATGCGAAAATTCAATTATGGCTTGTGATTAGTGGGACTGAAAAACAAGAAATAAAACGAAAGAATTCAAGGGAAGGGTCCATAGTGATTAGACGTAAAAATTTTAGGATGAAATTGCGATGTGTTACGAAGTAATTTTCCCTATCCATGACACCGTTAGTATAAGTTGCAGTAAAGTGCTGGACTGTCACAATATTAACTACTTGGCAAGATCAAATGAGTGTGAGTTTGGGAGTGATAAAGAGGAGTGGAAATTATTGAATTATGTAAAAAAAGAAGCAAAACAACCTGACGAGAAAATTAATTGATTATAAAAAACTGCCTTGTTGCTTTATGGCAAGTGCCAGACGTCGTATTTCCTTCAATTCCATTAGAATAAAAAAGACCATAAGACTGCGTATCGTAGTGTTAAAAGTGGCCGTTGCGTATTTTTGTTTTTATCTTGGCTTTAACTTTAAATTTTAATTTTCAGTGACTCCACACTTATTTTTTTATATTTCAATGGGTACTCGGAGTTTTGCAGGGAAAGAAATGAGATCGATTTGATTTTTATATTGTTTTTGGCATTATTGTCAATTTAACTTGTTTTTATTCTTTATTATATTGGATTAGTTTTTTATTTTTTTTTGTTGTGTTTTATATTAACCTAATTTTTTAAATTTTAAAGATACTGTTTTTATTCATACTTACTTTTATGAAAACCTTTGAATTGTGCCTAGAATTTATTTTTGAATTAAAATAAAATGGCCATCAATTTTTAAAAATTTTCATTTCTCAGAATGACCTCCTTCTCTCCCGTCCTTTTCCCTTCGTGTTAGGTTTTATGTGTAGAGTGGTTCAGCATGAGCAGAGGGTGCCTCGGGCGACCCATGGTTCGAATGATCAGTACTCGACTTCGGTATGCCACTCCAGGCTATGCATCCTTCTACCACAACTTGATGTCTGCAGCTGCGGTGACTTCCGTGGTTGCAACAGGGACTACCAAAAGGACCGAAGCCAGCTTTACGACACGGCATAGGGCCAACGAAGGATGGAAGTTCCATCGAGTGTTGCCCAGGGATCCTTCCTTTGTCTGGACCTTTGGAACGTGCCTTATGATGCGCTATTGAGACTGGAGATGACAGATGAGTTACATTTAATCGACTATGCGAATGATGTTCCAGCTCTGGTCGCTGAACGTACCATTGAACGATCTCAACAAAGGCTATGTATGCTAGAGCGCCGAGTGAGAGACTGGATAACTGCTTGTGGGTTCAGTTTAGCATATGAGAACATCAAAGTGGTCATCTTGACAAAAAACAGAATCGCTAGAGTAAGGATGATCAGTATTGGAAACATTCTACGCGAATTGCAGCCTACAGTGATGTACCTGGGGCTACTGATCGACTCGAGGATGAGTTTCTCTGAGCAAATCAGGGCAACGGCTGAGAAGGCTGCTTCGGGAGTGTCGGTTCTGAGTCAACTTATGGACACCGTAGGGGGACCCCACCCATCAAGAGGACGCCCCTTGATGAGCGCTGTAGGGTCAGTGCTACTGTATGGAGCAGAAATATCGGGCGACGCTCACAGTAAGGAGGTGTACTGAAAATGCTTGGCACAGGTACAAAGAAAATGAGCACTGAGGACTGGGTCTCCGTATTCAACAGTCACTGATTCGGCGGTGAGAGATATTGCAGGCGTGATACCTATTGCCTTCCTTGCTACAGAGCGCCACGATATTTACCTGAAACAAAACGAAGATGCGAGGGAGATGGTTATCCGCGAGGAGGGATAGTGGTCACTCAACGAATGGCAGTAGTCTTAGGTAAATTGCACGAAGGGAAGATGGACTGCCTGCTTCATCCAGGATGTGAGACCGTGGCTAGATCGAAGACATGGTGAGGCTGAATTCTACCGGACCCAGCCTTTGAGTGAGCATGGGTGTTTTTAGTCTTACCTGCACAAGATTGGTAAGTCTCGATCCCCCAATATTCGGTTTCACCAAGGAGAAAAAGACGATGCATGCAACATAAATATTTTGCATGCACAAAATGCAAGAAGCTGCCACGCGATTTCTACAGGGAGAAAAAAGGAACTCACAGCACCTGGTCAGTTGGGGCTGGGGGATTGCTTATCTTATAATTCATCTCCTCCCCTGCCCTCCCGCTAGAAGAGGCATCCTCCAGTTTGAGGGCACCTCATGGCGTAACAAAACGAAACCTGGCTTGAAGTAATGTGTCAAACGGTTCCAGGCTGTGTTCTCGGGTTAACAGGGGAGGTGTTGAGTCCAGTCGTTTGCGAGTATGGAAGGCCCACATTTAAAGTGTATAAATAAGATACACCTCCTAACCAAAAAAAGCCAAGCTAAAAAACCGCATATATACCCAAATCACCAAACTGACTAGTCGCGGATTATCAAAACCATTAGCCCCTCGGCAACATATTCACCTTTGATCTTCTTTTTTTCTTGAAAAAGAACCACTATCTACTGTAAGGAAAGATTTTTTCTAAACTTTGATTCAGTTTTATTTTATTTATGGACACTATCTATATAGGGTTTTTCAATAAGAGGGGTTATTTTGAATAGATCTTGTGATTTGATACCTTGCGACTTCTTCCTTTGGGGCCACGTGAAAGAGAACGTCTACGCCAACAGCCCAGCGTCGTTTCAAGACCTCAAAGATAGAATTCGTGAGGCGACCAAGGACATAGGGCAGCCACTTTGCGTTTTGGTTACGGAAAATTTCATGAAAAGGATATGGTCCTGTAAGCGTGGTCGTGGTGGTCACTCGCCTGATGTTATTTTTCACTATTAACGGTATACCTTCTTCTTTATAATGAAATAAACATCCGATCATTCATATTAAAAATGGTATTTCTTTCAATATCAAAATCACCTCACCCTATATAATGTAATTCCTAAGCTTAACAATCAAATGATTCCGTTTGGTATTTTTATCATTGATAGCTTTATGTATTGTTATGTTTTCAAATCAAAACTTATACAAACAAAAGAAACTTATAATAAAAATCTTTTATTTATAAAATTATTTTCAAAATAGCGTACAGGCGTAGTATTTGATTTTAATTTCAAACTGAATTATCAATTGCATATCAAATAAAGACAATAATGTATCCCTATGGTGAACAATTGTAACGACAACATATCTGAACTTCTCCCTAATTACAGTCTTTTACTGAAAATTGTTCTTTAATTTTTGTTTGATATGGACATTATCAACGATATGTTTTTTTTTTAATTATTTGTCTTCGTATGTAGCCATTATTGTGAGAACATACAGTTCAAAAGTATTCTTTCTGGGGTCTGTTTTTCTTTTATGAATGGAATGTTTTTTTACATGTGTGGGTAATTCATATTTATGTATGGAAAAGCGATGGAAAGTTTCGAAAGCTTTAGTTTAGATCTCAGACTTTCATTTCTATAATATTAAAATTTACTTAAATTTTTTTCCAAATTAATTCTATGATTATAATTCTGCGTGGTTTATTAACTAGAGCACTAAGCCCGTAATCCGAAGGTCTCTGGTTCAAGTTTCGTTGGCGTCAACGAGATTTAGTTCGAGTGGTTCTTCGGACGGACTAAAAGCCTGTTCAGTTATGATACGTGCTGATTAAAAATCAGAACGTATCGCAGCTGGGTGGACGAACACACGGCCAAAGCATGATAATGATCATATCACCTTGTGGAGTGCCGATACATTAGATCATGACAATGAGATATTCAAATTATTTGTACGCGAAGGCCCGAAAGGGGCTGTAGGGCTTCGAAGAAGAAGAAGATGATAATAATTATAATCTACGTTCAATGTACATTGTACAAAAAAAATTCCTCAGATCACGGAAAAGGTTCTTACATTTGCACATGTAAACACAGAAAAATATCAATTAAATCAAATTTTTCTAGGGTTTTCCATTAGGGACATAATAATTTCGTATCTTTATATGAACGCACCCTTAAATTTTTGTAATGAGCTGTCAATATCAAGCGGTTAGTTAAAATCATAATTTTTATCACGGCAAAGTTCACAAATCAGCAAGGTTTGGAAATTATTAAAAATTACTACTGAAATTCTGAGTCGGTAGTTTCAAATTTAAGAGCTCTCACTCCGATTTTTGGCCCTAATAATCGTCAGCTATATATATATATATATATATATATATATATATATATATATATATATATATACATATATATATATATATATATATATATATATATATATATATACATATATATATATATATATATATATATATATATATATATATATATATATATATATATATATATATATATATATATATATAAATAAAGGGTGTTCCAACCATAATGCACGATGTTCATTGTGAATCACACTTTAGCGTCAAATTCTTCACCCAATTTAATTTGAAATTTCTTCGTTTCAGTGTTTGACAAAGTTAAACATGGAGAGGTACACAATTGAGCAGTGCGTTAAGGTTGTAGAAGCCTTTTGGGAAAATGGGCGTTCAAATCAAAATGCATTTGGTGCTCTTTGTAATTTTTTTGGTCAGCATAATCGACCAAATATGCCTACAATCGGGGGCATTGTGCGCAAATTTCAGCAAACCAGGTCTGTGAAAAATATGGAATCACCTGTGCATGCTCGCCCTGTACTTTCTGCGGAAAGCATTGCTGTTATTCGCGATAGGCTGGCAGAAGAGCCGTCATCCTCGACTCGTCGTCGGTCTCAACAATTGATCATCTCACGAACATCTCTGATGCGAATTTTGAATAAAAATTTGAATTTACATGCTGACAAAGTTCAATTGACTCAAGGGCAGTAGCCTATTGACTTTTTCAAGTGTCGGCAACACGCCGAATGGTTGGTTGAACAGACAGAAGGGAATGGTGACTTTACAAAGAAAGTCATCTTCAGCGACGAGGCACACTTTCACCTCAGTGGATTCGTTAACAAGCGGAATTGCCACATTTGTGATTGTTGAAAAGCCGATGCATCCACCAAGAGTGACTGTTTGGTGCGGTTATGGGCTGGCGGCATCATCGGGCCGTACTTCTTTGAAAACGAGGACGGCCAAACAGTAACCATGAATGGTGAGATAATTCAGCACATTAACAACATTGACTTCAATTATGTCTCAGAGTCATTGAAAATATGGACCATCGGATAAAAGTATGCCACCGTAGCCGTAGCGAGCATTTGGGCGACATTTTGTTTCACACATTATTGTGATAATAAAAAAACTAACATAATTCTTTGAAAACATTTTATTTTGTTTACAATTAACATCGTGCATTTTGGTTGGACTACTCTATGGTTAAAAGAAGACTCGACTATTTATTTTGATGTTCATCTTTAAAGTATGATCAGTTACAGAAAGAAAAGTATCATCTTTTAATGTCGCGATTCTCAACGGAGTTAAGTATGGAAATCGCTAATTTTAGATTTCTGGGCATATAATGTAGAATATAATATTAACTAGAAGTAACGAATCTATTTTCAAATTTCGATCAACTGTTTGATTTGTAATCACTTAATCCTTACTATTTCTTCGGGGAATTTTATAAACCCTATAGGTAGCGTTTCATACAGCTCATGGTTGTGTTGAATTTGCCATTGGTCCCCGTCTTGCTTTGCTCCGATTATTTGCCTCACGACCCGTCATTCAAAGGCGTTCAATATATTTGCGGATGTTTGGGTTAGGGTCAATGTTTCACACTCATAGCATAACACAGGTCTTATCACAGATTTCTATAATTAGAGCTTTGTTTTCCTGTGTATGCAGCTGGTTTTCAAGATCGTCAAAACTGAACAAAATATTTTATTTGCGAGCAGTATTCTTCGGTGAATTTCTTCTCTTTCATTACTGGTTCTAGCTAGTTTTGCATCTAAATACAAAATTTGCTCATATTTTCTATTTAGTATTCGCCAAGTGTGATATTTTGTGTATTTGAGGTATTTCTCCTCGACTGCGTTATGAGCTTGGTTTTATTTTCATTGATTTGTAGTCCTACTAGTTTCGCTTCGCTGCCGAGTTTCAGGAAGAGCTCTTTGGCGGTTGTCAATGGCCGTGACAAAATTTGATGCTGTTTGCATAAGCTACTATAGGGTGATTCATAACAAGTGTACACATGTGAATGGGCCTTAACTCTTATTTATCACCAATTTCAGGTCCATATATTGACAGATTATGACAGTTTGGTTTTTTTGCAATTTTAACCATGGCATCATACACATCAGCCAAATGTTTTATGATTGTTAAAACTTTTTACAAAAATAATGAATCGCCAGTGCAAACATTTCGCACTCAACTTGAATTTTTTTGTCCACCCATAAATTGGCCGGCGAGATCGTGTGATTTGACTCCTTGTGACTTCTTCCTTTGGAAATTTTTGAAGGATCATGTTTACGCTGATGCTCTCCAGACTACTGAAACATTAAAAAACAATATTCCAGCCAGCATGCGCCCAATAACGCCGGAAATTCGCGAAAATGTCATCGAAAATTACAATCATCGTTTGAGCAGCACGAGGTGCACATATGCCCAAAATAATGTTTCATGTTTATTTGTAAGGGACCAAGTTTTTATAATAAATAACCATTACAGCTCAACCTTCACAAAAACTTTGTTTTTTTTTCGACAAAAATGTGTACACTTGTTACCCTATACTTGGCTCGAACTGTATAACAATGTACCTCGCGTATCGACATGTATCTTTCTTATGATGTACTCTAGAGCCAAATTAAATAGCAATGGGGCCAGCCCATCCCCCTGCTTTAGTCCGATATTTGTGTCAAAGGCATCGGTGAGTTGGTTATTGATGCAGGCTTGGGAGGTTGTCGACGTCATTTTCCTTTTGGTAATTTGGCTGGAATGCCAAAACAAAGCATTATTTGATACAGTACGTTACGATCAATACTATCGTATACTTGCTTAAAGTCAACTAAAAATTGGTGTACGTCTATTTTGAACTCCCAGCATTTTTCAATTAGCTATTTGACTATGAAAAATTGGTCTATCGTCGACCTACCTGTTCTAAAAACACCTTGATACTCCCCAATAATACTGTTGGCATATGATCCGATTTTATTATCTAATCTGTACGCTGTGCAAAGTAGCGATATGCGTCTATAATTTTTGCACCGATACATCCATGATCTGTACGAAATTTTTGACGAGACGGAGGTCTCAACAATTGTCAGACTGCGGAAGTTGCAATGGGCTGGAAACATGAATCGTATGGGCGCACACTGGATACCCAAAAAGTATTCGCTGGAAGAACTGAAGACCAGAGACCAGTGCGGAAACCGAGGAAATGCTGTTCTGACTCGGTCGACGAAGACAGTTCATCGCTGCTCGGATTTCGAAATTGGAAGGCGCGGTCAATGGACCGAGGCAGTTGGAGGCGCTATTTGCAGGAAGCGAGGGCCTTAGAGGGGCTGGAGTGCTACGAAGAAGAAAAATGTGTGACGTTTGCGTCTAAGGATGTAAGAAGGGTCTTTTAATAAGTTTATCATTAGGCCAAGGATGAATGTGGAAGAAAAAAGCGTCCTGAAATTTTTCCCAGTAAAATTGCTCTGAAGCACGTTGAATTGTATTTATGCTGCATAAAGATATAATTTATTGGCTATTTTCGGAAAAAAGTGATTGACTAAGGTGTACCGTTTATGCAGAAAATCAAGGATACTGATCATTTTTATCACCCATCATCACGGAATCGGCATCTCCACTGAATTCTTGAAGACAGCAAAATAAGTGGCATTTTTCGTGCGAAAGATAATCAAAATTCAATTTTTTGACACCAATGTACCATATTGAACGGCTAATATCTTCAGAGTCTTCTCAGCCGTTGCCCTGATTTGTTCAGAGAAACTCATTTTCGAGTCGATCAGTAGCCCCAGGTACTTCACCGCTGGCTTCGATTCGATCTGTATATCTCCAATACTGATCATCCTTACTCTAGGGATTCTCTTTTTTGTCAAGATGACCACTTCGGTTTTCTCCAGTGCTAAACTGAGCCCGCGAGCAGTCATCCAGTCCCTCACTCGGCGAATTAGCATACCTAGCCTAAGTTGCGCTTGTTCAACGGTGCGTCCGGCGACCAGAGCCGCAACATCATCCGCATAGCCGACCAAGCGCAACTCATCTGGCATCTCAAGTCTCAGTAGCCCGTCGTAAGACACGTTCCACAGGTCCGGAGCAAGGATAGATCCCTGGGCAACACCCGATGTAATTTCCGTCCTTTGTTGGCCCTGTGTCGTGTCGTAGAGCAGGCTTCGGTCCTTTAGGTAGTTCCTCAAAAGCCGCATTAGATATTCTGGAACTTGAAAAGAGTTTTCCAGCGTGTCCAGAATATCCACCCATCTAGCGGAGTTGAAGGCATTCCTGACGTCGAGTGTCACCAACAGGACGATCCGTCGCTTGGTGCGACTATATGCCTCTGCCTTTTGGACCGCGTGCACCACCTCTGCAATCGCATCGATGGTAGAACGTCCTGCTCTAAAGCAGTACTGCCGAGGAGATAGGTCAACAGCAGCACGAATCGCGTCAGTGAGTCTTCCCTTGATGAGTTTCTCTAGCACTTTCCCAGCCGTGTCTAGCATGCATAACGGGCGGTATGCAGACGGCGATTCGGGATTTCCCTTCCCCTTGCTGACCAGCACGAGCCTCGCCACCTTCCATCGTACCGGGAAAACCCCGTCCCGTAGGCAAGCGTTGAATGTGCTGAGCAGCAAGTTAGGACAATGGTGATAGACGAGCTGCAAAACCTCAGCTGGAACACCATCTGGACCTGGAGCCTTCCTCGCTTTCAGGGAGAGGACTGCCTCCTCCAGTTCCAGCTGTGTGAAGAGTGGGCACTCAACTGCTGTTTCACCATGGACAGCGTCAACACGGACGGGATGGGCGGGGAAGAGTTCCCGCACTATCGCGTCCATCTTTTCCGCGTCATGTATACAAGGCTTCCGTAGGGTACCAAGTTTCCCCGTGACCAGCTTGTAGCCAAGGCCCCACGGATCCCTATTTACATCGTCCACGAGGTTTTGCCAGCATCGGGCCTTGCTCTTGTTAATAAGCCTGCGAAGATATTTCCTGCTGGACCTGTATGCTGCTAGCCTAGTGTCTGCCTCCTCCCGTGTTTGCGCCCGCTGGGCCTCTCGCCGAAGTTTGTGACACTCGCTTCTTTGTTCGGCGATCTCGTTTGACCACCAGTATACTGGAGGCTTACCATATCGGGGTCTCCGGCGGGGCATGGAAGACGCGCAAGCAGCTATGATGGTACTCATAGTCCTTGGCTGTAGGCCCTCCCCTCCCTGGCGGAGCTCCCAGCAACGGTGCGCCTGCCGTAAGCGCGTCAGTGAACTTCTCGACGTCCATCCTCCCAGTCCTCCATCCGAGGATTGAAGTTTGGGCATATGCACGCAGAGTGGCACCGTCGTGAATCTCAACAGCTATATACTGGTGATCACTAGCCGAGTAGTCCTCTAGTACTCGCCAGTTGTGTACTCTAGGTACCAGGGACTCCGAAGCGAGTGTCACATCGGGTATGGTTCCTACGCAACCCCAGTGGCGGAAAGTAGGGGTGTTACCAGTATTTAGGACAAAAAGCGCTGTTCTGGCCGCCATGTCCAAGATTTGCTTTCCCCTTGGGTCGGATTGTGGCATACCCCATTCGATGGCTCTCGCGTTGAAGTCTCCTCCGACCAGCATGTGGCCCTCTGTGTTCGAGACAGCGTCCTCCAGGGCATCGAGTTTTGTTCGAAAGGATCGCATTGCCTCGTTAGGCGTCAGATAAACACTGAAGTATGTTATCCCTGAACACCGCACCCACACAAAACCATCCCCGCGTCCATGGCCCTGCACCTGAAGGCGGGCGCTGTCTCGAACCCAGATGGCCGAGGTACCAGTTTTGTCAGGGTACCACGCTTGCGAGTCCTTGTTATGATGTTGCTCGCTCAGCAACAGGAGGTCAGCTTTCTTATCCCTCGCAAACTGCTCAAGTAGGTACTGGGCGTTTGTGCTTCGATGCAAATTGACCTGCAGGATACGGATCATTTGAGTATCGATTTGGCTTTAGCTAGGGCCTCCTTGAAAACCCGGCATCTCCCTGTCCCCGGCTCATGTTTGAGGTCGCCGGGTGCTAGCTTAGCATCCTTGCGAAGAATGCATTTTGCCTCGTTCGTGCACTCCTTCCTTTTGTGCCCCGTTTCACTCGTTTTGACTCGAAAATGAGCTTCTCTGAACAAATCAGGGCAACGGTTGAGAAGGCTGCTTCGGGAATATCGGCCCTGAGTCGACTTATGGCCAACGTAGGGGGACCCAGCCCATCAAGAAGACGCCTCTTGATGAGTGCTGTAGGGTCAGTGCTACTGTACGGAGCAGAGGTATGGGGCGACGCTCTCAGCAAGGAGGTATACCGAAAACGATTGGTACAGGTACAGAGAAGAGGAGCATTGAGAATTGCATCTTCGTATCCAACAGTCTCCGACTCGGCGGTGAGAGTGATTGCAGGCGTGATACCTGTCGCCCTCCTTGCTAGAGAGCGCCGCGCTATTTACCTGCGCCGAAATGAGGATGCGAGGGAGAGCGTTGTCCGCGAGGAGAGACAACGCTCGCTCAACGATTGGCAGCAGTCTTGGAGGAATTGCACGAAGGGAAGGTGGACTGTTGTCCTTCATTTGAAACCTCTAGTATAATCAAATTCCTTGCATGCGTCGATCAGTTATGCAGAAATATCGGCGTGAAAATCGAAATTTTTTAATTTTAACGGTAAAATCTTTTATCGTTAGTTGAAGTTTCTGTTCTTTGAATAGGACTAAATAGGAAGAAAGATGTATCATTTGCCAAAAACAGAACTTTTCTATCTATCTCCGTTCAAAAGTTATGCGTAAACACACATAAAAAAAAGCGACAAAGAAAAAATATAAATACACATATACAATTACGAAATAAATTGCTAACCTTCTTCCCTTTCGAAGGCGGTTAATCAACTATGAGCAAAGGTTTGGACAAACTCATTCAATTGGCTGACTTTCAAGCAATGTATTCCGAAAATATTCCACACAAAACCTTGTTTAAAGCTAAAATTAGACTAGCGACGTCTGTGGAAGTGTATGGACTAATTGTTGAAAATGCCAAAATATTGGACATTCTTAAAAGTATTGAGCCTTTTTTTTGTAAAAAATTTTTTTACAAAGACCTACTAGTTTCGCGGCCTGTCTGTCCGTCCGTCTGTCCGTCCGTCCGTCTGTCCGTCTGTCCGTGCGTCACAGCTGATTTCCTCAGAAACTATAGAAGCTAGAATGCTCAAACTTTGTGAAAAGGTCAGAAATGATGGTCTCTCAAAAGTTAAGGCCTTGACAAAAATTTAAAAAATGTTTGAGGGGGGTCCCCCCTAATAACGAATTGGCCCTTAACAATTTTTTTTGATCAAAGGTAGTCGAATGGGGTATCAAATGAAAGGTCTTGACTAGAACTTTTAGAATCTGAAATAAAAAAATCATTTAATGAGTTAGGGGGTCCACGGGAAGGCAAAATGTACCCAAAATTTGTGTCCCCCCCTCGCGATTGGACACCTTTCAGCCGAAAAATCTGAAAATTATCACTAATGTGGACCTCTATGAGTACAAGGGCAACAAATACCTTAGAAATCGAAATTCGCTCAACTTTGTTATTAATAGTATGATTTGTAGATTTTATATTTTCGCCTATAAAATCAAAACGGTACCTTTAAACTTCTTGAAATTTCGCAATTATATAGACTGACATAAGATATATACGTTCACAAAATTTAATTGAGATCGAATCATAATCACGTGAGTTATAGCCATTTCAATTATATGGAATTACACCAACAATAACACGTGTTTATGGTTGATATAGGGTTTTCCAATAAGAGGTGTTATTTTGATATTAAAAGAAAAATGCCATTTTCAATACAAATGATCGAGTGTTTATTTCATTATAAAGAAGAAGATATGCCGTTAATAGCAATAACTAACATTGAGCAAATAACCACTACGACACGTTTACAGGACCATATCCTCTTCATGAAATTTTCCATAACCAAATCGCAAAGTGGTTGCCCTATGTCCTCGATAGCCTCACGAATTTCATCTTTGAGATCTTGAATCGACGCTGGGCTATTGGCATTCTCTATCACCTGGCTCCAAAGGAAGAAGTCGCAAGGTGTTAAATCAGAAGATCTATTCAAAATAACACCTCTTATTGGAAAACCCTATATATATTTAAAATTGACTTAGGTACTTTTATTTCTTTCAATTTTCATGAAAATTTAAGGAATAGTGTTTAACTTGAACATGTTCATCGGCCAAGCATTCAGAAAAATCATTTAAGCTAGATTAAAATGGCGGCTGCACTGTGCTTATGAAAGAAACTGTGCATCTTTTGTATAAATTTGAACGATTTTATATCTAAGTATTGGATCAATAATTCAAGTTATCGATTCACGCCATTAGAAAACATGCTTCTAACCCTAGGATGTTTACAAAGACCTTCTGGTAGGAGCACTCTCCTGCTGACTCAACTTGTTTGTCACTAGGTGGTGTTCGTTGTCATATATCGAGCAATACTAATCAGATTGAGTCAAACATACATGCGTTTGAAAGGTGACATAGCAGTCTACAATTTTCATATGGACAGTTTTGAACTTCATGCCAAAAGTTATATTCATTTAAAAATGAGTGAAATTTCTAAAAAAAATCGTTATACTTTACAATATCACTATGATCAAGGAGAGAACGTATCGCAGGCTGGTGAAAAAATTTCTGATGTCTACGGTCAAGATACTTTATCAAAAGCCACAGCCAAGAGATGGTTCGCTCGCTTTCATTCTGGCAATTTTGATGTCAAACATGCACCTCGCTCAGGTGGACCAATCACTGAAAAAGTCGATAATATCTTACCAAAAATTAAAGAAACCCGACACATAAGCAGCCATGACATTGCTAAGAAACTAAATATCTATCATAAAACAGTTTCGAACCATTTACGTAAGACTGGATACACAAAGAATCTCGACATTTGGGTGCCACACAAAAAAATTTGATGAACCGAATTTTCATTTGCGAAATACTAATAAAACGCAACGAAATCGAGCCATTTTTGAAGCAAATCATTACGAGCGATGAAAAATGGGTAAGATACGAGAAAGTCGTTCTGAAAAGATCATGGTCAAAAAAAAAGGTGAATCATCATAAAAGACTTCAAAGCCAGGATTGATACGAAATAAGGTTATGCTATGTGTATGGTGGGATTGGAAGAGAATTGTTTATCATGAGGTACTAGAACCTGGCCAAACACTCAATTTGGCTCAAAACTGTCAGCAATTAAACAGATTGCAACAATCAATTAAAAACAAGTTGGGTAAACAGACCTACGCTCATGTCAGAAGGGTTTTGTATTCAATTTACAAAATGCAGTCACCAGATCGAATCAAATCAAGAAACATGTCAAAGACGATTTTATTGGAGAAAATATGAAATGCGAAGATCATACTATTTTTAACAAAGTTCAATGAATTTCGACTTTTGAGGTTTTGGTATTGTTATACTCATAAATATCTCCCTTGATATTATTTCAGATGTCCATCCGCGACGGAGGAAACACATTTTTCATGTATTTCCCCCCTGTGCCCCCACTGAAGCAAAAACTGACAGTTTAACAACTGTTTTGAAAAGCACCCATGAAAACTTTCATTTCATACTCATACCGGCTACGTTTGATGAATTTTTTTTTAAGGGGCCACTCTCCTGTGCTGAAATCATCTATTCATGGCCAATTTTTTCGAATCCTAGAATGGTTACAAAACCCTTTTGCTATGAGCTCTTTCCCACCTTCTTGACTTATTTAACTTATGAGCATTAATTGTAGGTACTCATCTTCAGTCATTCATTAAATTGAATCAAGTGTTCAAAGCATGCACCTTAAACGTTGAAGTTGGGAAAAAATAACTCAAAATTATTCAATCTTCGCATTTAAACAGCCACTATCTTGATTTACGATTACTGATACTACTTGCTGAAACGATTCTCAAAGATATACATGACACCTATCATTCCTGAAATTTTCATGCAAATCCTAGCAAAACTGTAGTGTCTGAGTCGGTAAAAAGCGCATGTTGTTCCATAGCCATATGTTGCCATAGTAATACATGCAGCACATATTGTTCCATAGTAATACAGGAAAATTCAAACCGCTATAACTTCGTTAAATATGATTCAATCTTTATGAAACTTGCAGAGTTAATCAACCTTATAAATTGACATCTGTGTATTTCATTGAATTTAAGGGTACCGTTAAGATTTTATTCAAGAAAACATAAAATCGATAAATCATACTATTACTAACAAAGTTGAGCGAACTGCGGCTTCTCACGTATTTGTTCTTGTTGTACGCATCAAGGCCTACATCCCTGATTTTTTTCAGATTTTTCGGATCACAGGTGTCCAATCGCGAGGGGGGGGGGGGGGGACACAAATTTTTCGTGTATTTCCCCTCACTGTGCGCCCCTCGAAGCAAATTTTGCCAAACTAAGACCAGTTTTGAAAAGTTCTCATCAAGACCTTTCATTTGATACCCATATCGGCTACCTTCAATGAAATTTTTTTTCGGGGGGTCACTCTCCTATATGGGGAGACCCCCCTTAAATACCTTATAAAATTTTTTTGTAGTTGAACTTTGAAGAGATCACTACTTTACACCTATATACAAAATTTGATGTTTCTAGCTTAAGTAGTTTCCGAGAAAAACTGCTGTGACACACGGACGGACGGACGGACAGACGGACAGACGGACAGACTGGTCGCGAAACTAGTAGGGTTTTGTAAAATTATTTTACAAAACCCTAAAAAACGGCCAGAATTGATCAATAGAAAGGGCGTTGTCTTCCATCATGACAATGCCAGACCACACTTATCTTCTATGAGCCGGCAAAAATTTACAGAGTTTGGCTGGGAAGTTTTGATGCACCCATCATATAGTCCAGACTTTGCACCATCAGACTACCATTTGCTTCGGTTTCTGCAAATCTTCCTTAATGAAAAGAAATTCACTTCAAAACGGAACTATGAAAATCACTTGGCTAAGTTTTTTATCGATAAACCACAGAAGTTCTCACAGTTGGAATAGTGGCTTTACTCAAAAAATGGCAAAAGGTCATAGATAATAATGGACAATACTTGTATGTATTTAAATGAAATCCGTTTCAAATAAAAGAAATAGTCAATTGAAAAATGTCAAAAAAATTCTCAATACTTTCTAGAATATCCAATAGTAATTACGTTGTTCAACTGAATCGCCGAATTTGTGTTACCAGTGAAAGTAAAATTTCTACCACCAACCGACAGGATGTCTCAACCTCACTGTGAGGTCATATATGGTGAATCGCACCCCGATATTGACATTAAGTCTCACCAATATGAATAATTCAAAGAGTCTTAATGAATTTCACGTGCAAACTGTAGAACTTTATCTTTTACGATACTATTGCATCATTCTCTCAGCTAAATCGTTAAACTTAATGTCATTATATTGAAGCAACTAAATTTTTTTAAAAAATTTTCCCCGCTGAAATATACGCCGTGTCCTTTTGCCTAAATCATTACTCAACTCCTTCTTGCCATCAAGTGAAATTCTAATTACATTTTCTAATTACTTACTCTTTAAGTTAATAAATTCCAAAAGTCTAGAAAGACTCGAAACTATATTTAAACTTGCGTTAATGAGAAAAGGAGAGATAATATGGTTGAAGGATGGAAAAGAATGTACATGTCTACTGTTTTTATGACGTAAATTAATTACAGCTGCACTCGCAACGTTTGGAAATTAGGACTGAGCTTTAGAGTTTTTCATTTTTTTGTCCAGTGATTTTAGTATTTTTTTTAAGAGGAGAACTGTTTTTTCGGTTAACAAAGTAGAATAGTGAAGTAGATCCTGTGACCCTCATAGCAGGTGTAATGTGGGAAGAGAGATATTCCTTAAAACTTTTAATTAACGAGAGGTTCATTAACTTCTCTCTTTACGTTGCAAAATGATTCTAATAGTTAAATGAGCCTGAAAGACTTTCGCAGCATCACTGCGGTTTTTGAGGGTGTCGCTTCTGGTGGCTTGCGTTTTTCCTTTTTAATTTTCCACACCTACTATGTGGATATAAAGTACTTTGGCATGAATTAGTATTCAAAAGTAAGTAATCACAGCCTTGTGGGAAAAGAATTATCCAGGAATGTTTGTTTCTACAAGTAGATACCTAATTATCACGAAATGAGATTTTTTTCAAAGAAGGCTTAAATGTGAGTGTGTCTCCAGGCTAGTGATTATGTAGTATTGTATAAAATGATTTCTAGAGAAATATGTCTCTTCTGTAGAATTTACAGGCTTGCTGCAGAGTTTTCTTGTGTGAAGTGAATACTCTTATACTATTAGTGAGGATTCTTACAAAAGACAACGCAACTCTCATGAAACGGTCAAGGTTAGAAAATACAATTTACTGTGATTATGGATTTCCTGAGAAAAGAGATCTGCCTACGACAATAAGAAGGCTTATGAATTCACTTCAAGGCCAATTCATGGTAAGAATCAGAAGAAAAGTCTCACGCTGAGTAAGTCTACAACGCAAAATGTTATTTTCATTAGTTTCTATGAGTCTCACAATTTATAGACAAAGAATTTTTAACCAAAATTTAACCAAAGAATTTTTAACCAGATGGTCAGCTTTCTCAATCAATGATGTTTCCAAAAATATTTTTGGGGTATTTTTCCAAAAGCGCATTAATGGGACACGTTTTCCAATGTTCAAAGTAAATTAAGGCCGGATTAGATAAGGAAGACGACGTGCAATTTTGATGACTTCAGTCAAGTTTGGTGAAAGAATCGTGTTTTCTGTGGACATATAGTATGTGCGAAATTAGGCATTTTTTGAGTAATTTATGGACAATCGTCTACCTTATCATAATAGTACGAAAGTCAAAGTTAACAAATAGTGAAGCTAGTTAATAGTAAATTGCGTATATACATGTACAGCAGGGTACATTGCAGGATAAGAGAATTGCTTAGATGTTGGGAAAATTGTCTACTTTTTGGGAAAAGTAGATAAGAAACAAGTTGGGTAGACAGACCTATGCTCATGTCAGAAGAGTTTTGTACTCAACTTACAAAATGCAGTAACCAGCAACGAATAGAATCAAGAAATATGTCAAAGACGATTTAATTGGAGAAAATGTGAAACTCGAGGATCATACTATTATTAACAAAGTTGAACGAATTTTGACTTTTGAGGTATTTGTTATAGTTATACCCATAAATATCTCCTTTGATATTTTTTTCAGATTTTTTAGATCACTGGTGTCCATTCGCGAGGGAGGAAACACATTTTTCATGTATTCCCCCCCCCCCCCCCCCCTTGTGCTCCCACTGAAGCAAAAACTGTCAGTTTAAGAACTGTTTTGAAAAGCTCTCATAGAGAACTTTCAGTTGATACTTATATCGGCTACCTTTCATGAAATTTTTTTTTCAGGGGCCACTCCTCTGTACTGTAAGCATCGATTCATGCCCTATTTTTTCGAATCCTAGAATGGTTACAAAGCCCTTTTGCTAGGAGCTCTCTCCTACCTCTTCGACTTGTTTCAAGTGTATGTACTCATCTTCATGATACCTATCACTCCTGAAATTTTCATGCAAATTCTAGCAAAGCTGTAGTGTCTAGGTCGGTAAAAAGCGCATATGGCTCCATAGCAATATGTTTCCATAGTAATACAGGGCATATTGCTCCATAGTAATACACGAAAATTCAAATCGCTATAACTTCGGTGAATACTATTCGATCTTTATGAAACTTTCCGAAAAGATCAATCTTATAAATAGCCATCTCCTCGCTAAATTTTATTGAGTTTAAGGGTACCGTTTGGATTTTATTCAGGAAAACACAGAATCGATAAATCATACTATTACTAACAAAGTTAAGTGAATTTCGACTTCTCATGTATTTGTTGTTGTTGTACTCATTAAGGCCTACATTCATGATTTTTTTCAGATTTTTCGGATGGAAGGTGTCCAATCGCGAGGGGGGGGGCACGCGAAAAGTTCGTACATTTCCCCTTCCTCTGCCCCCCTCGGTACTTATAAGACAATTTTAAGACTTGTTTTGAAAAGATCTCATTGAGACCTTTCCAATGACACTATACTCGACTACCAATGGTGAAAATTTTTTTTTGAGGGGTCACCCCCTTATATGGGGAGACCCCCCTTAAACGCCTTTGAAAAATTTTTCCACCCTTGAACTTTCAAGAAGTCACCACTTCTGACCTTTCTACAAAGTTTCATGGCTGTAGCCCTCATAGTTTCGGAGAAAAAGTGCTGTGACATACAGACGGACGGACGGACAGACGGACACAGGTCGTGATTGCAATAGGGTTTTGTATTTTAGTACAAAACCCTAAAAATATCCGACTAATTGTATTAGAATAGTGTATATTGCAAAAACTGTTCATTGGGAAAAAGTTTTTAGAACTCACGGCTTGGAGAAATTGTCTCCCTACCGCCTCGCAACACTAAGTGTTTTATTAAATATGTACTTCACGTACATTCAGTATAAATACTCGTGGCTGGGTACGTTGTAATTTTCCTTGTCGTCTCTTTTGAAAAAAGATCCATTATACCATTCATGTGCCTGATATCAGATTATAATCTTTCTGTATCACGTCCATCCAAATATTATATATGTAACTAATGTTTTTCTAGACAGAAAAGCTGGCCTTGCATTTTTATTAAGTAGCTGCCTGGAAAACAAAAAATATTGATAGACATGGTTTATGATTGAAAAAGGACAAGAAGCGAATAAGACAACAATTCATGATGCCGATATTATACTAAGCGCGGGAGGAACCAACGAACGCGCAAATTACTATACGGCACTTGCTGCGATAGATGACGATGTGGACATCGAGAAGGATTGCCAAGAAAATAACATATGGGTAATATTAGTGATTCTAGTGATAACTTTATCAAATATTTAAAATTTAAAAATAACAAGCAGGAGAAGAATTCAACCGGTCTTTCGATTGGTTTTTCTGTTAAAAACAATAAAATTATTGAAAAAGTTCCTTCGCTTAATGTCTTTGGACAGTGCGGAGGGGAAATGTTTCGGCTATTGGCAGCCAAACATTTGATAGATAATTTCGAAGTAAAGAGAATAACCGCTGATAAACTCACAATAAAAACAATAACACTGGCTGATTTCAAGCCAGCGGCTCTAATTAGTGTGAAAGCTCCCTTCTTCATATACAGCCAAGGGCGGAGAAAGATCAGACCTTCTTGTTGAAGGGCCTGGACTGTGGGGAGAATACAGTTGTTTTCCTTGAAATGTTACACGAAGCACCACCAGCTGTCTAATTTATTAGTGTGAAAAATTTTACTACACAAAGGTCAACTTTATTTGATACAAATCACAAACGATAGAAGTCCAAGTGCTCTCCAGCAGAAAAGGTACTTGAATTTTAGGGTTTTGAGGTAGGATTCCCTTTAAAAGACTGAGGGCAACCAGTGCTATAGGTGTCAAAGATTTGGGCATTTGGCTCTCAACTGTGGCATGGACTCTCGGTGCATTAAATGTAAGGATATTCATGCAAAAGTTACATTTTCTCCAAAACGAACCCAAGTACACCGCAATGTAACCTGGTCTAGCTCCGTCAAGCCCAGAGTATCATTTCAACTTGCTACTAGAGGAGTAGCAGACAACAATGTACATAAAATAAATAATGTGTGGCAATAAAGAGCTGCTTCTCAAAATCTATCAACAGCTTGAATCCCTCTCGGGAAGAATGAATAAGCAAGATCAAACAATCAATTTCACTTCTACTAGAGCACGACTGCTTGCAAAGCTTCTTTGCCCCGTCGAAGACCCCGGCACGGCAAGCCCCCAGTGTACTGGTGGTCTACTGAAATCGCTGAAAAGCGGAGGGAGTGTCACAAGCTTCGGCGTGAGGCTCAACGGGCGCGGGACCGTGACGAGGCATGCAACCAGGTGGCAGCATATAAGTCGGCCAGGAAACGCCTTCTCAAACTGATCAACAGTAGCAAGGCTCGCTGCTGGCAAGACCTAGTGGACAATGTGAACAAGGATCCGTGGGGCCTTGGCTACAAGCTGGTCATGGGGAAACTTGGTGGCCTACGGAAGCCTTGTATACATGACACGAAAAAGATGGACGCGATAGTGTGGGGACTCTTCCCCACCCATCTCGTCCGTGGGTGGATATTCTGGACACGCTGGAAAACTCTTTTCAAGTTCCCAAATGTCTAATCCTTTTTCTTTTCAGGAACTACCTAAAGGACCGAAGCCTGCTCTACGACACGACACAGGGCCAACGAAGGATGGAAATTACATTGGGTGCTGCCCAGGGATCTATCCTTGGTCTGGACCTGTGGAACGTGTCTTACGACGGGCTACTGAGACTTGAGATGCCAGATGAGTCACGCTTGGTCGGCTATGCGGATGATGTTGCAGCTCTGGTTGCTGGACGCACCGTTGCACAAGCGCAACTTAGGCTAGGTACGCTAATGCGTCGAGTGAGGGACTGGATGACTGCTCGCGGGCTCAGTTTAGCACTGGAGAAAACCATAGTGGTCATCTTGACAAAAAAGAGAATCCCTAGAGTAAGGATGATCAGTATTGGAGACATACAAATCGAATCGAAGCCAGCGGTGAAGTACCTGGGGCTACTGATCGACTCGAAGATGAGTTTCTCAGGGCAACGGCTGAGAAGGCTGCTTCGAGAATATCGGCCCTGAGTCGACTTATGGCCAACGTAGGGGGACCCAGCCCATCAAGAAGATGCCTCTTGATGAGTGCTGTAGGGTTAGTGCTACTGTACGGAGCAGAGATATGGGGCGACACCAACGTATCCAACAGTCTCCGGCTCGGCGGTGAGACTGATTGCAGGCGTGATACTTGTCACCCTCCTTGCTAGAGAGCGCCGCGCTATTTACCTGCGCCGAAAAGAGGATGCGAGGGGGATGGTTGTCCGCGAGGAGAGACAACGCTCGCTCAGCGATTGGCAGCAGTCTTGGGTGAATCGCACGAAGGAAAGGTGGACTGCGTGCCTCATCCTGGATGTGAGACCGTGGCTAAATCGAAGGCATGGTGAGACTACCTTCTATCTGACCCAGCTTTTGAGTGGGCACGGGTGTTTTCAGTCTTACCTGCACAAGATCGATAAGTCACGGTCTCCCGATTGTCGGTTTTGCCCAGGAGAGGAGGACAATGCCTGTCACACATTTTTCGCGTGCACAAAATGGGTCAGGCTGCGAAGGGAACTCTACAGGGAGACGGGAGAGCTCGCCCCGGATAATATAGTTGCGGTGATGCTCGAACCGGTTGACAAATGGAACCAGGTGGCACATTATGCTCGGGCAGTCCTAAAATATAAAAGGGGCTCGCAGCAGCCGGGGCGTTGGGGCTGGGAGATCGCTCTTCTGGCATTTTCTCTTCCCTCTCCCTTCCCGATAGGCAAGGGACTCCCCAGCTTGAAGGCGCCCCACGGCATAACAAAACGAGGCCTGGCCCGAAGTAATGTGTCAAACGGTTCCAGGCTGGGTTTTGAGGTTGACAGGGGAGGTGTTTAGTGGGTAGTCCAGTCGCGCATGGGAGTCCCACACTCTGTGCATAAATAGCATTCACCTCACTACCACAAAAAAAAATGTTTAGGCCAACATGCTTCAAAACAGTTTGTCATCCAGTCACATTTCCATGGATAGGCTTAGTCTCATCTCGATCAACGTCAACTCTCTACATCGACGTTACTATCTCCTTGAATTTATTGTTCAGCAAATGCCTGACATCATGCTTCTCACTGACGTTGCGTAAACGATGATGGGGGCATTGTCACCGAGATATTGGATAGAGGATTCTATTGTTTCTAAAAAATTGATAAAACCAAATTCAAAAAATTGGAGTCTCGAAGTTTCCGTTATCAAAATCTCACTGCCAGTTTGGGACAACCTCTTCGTTATCTCTGGTCAAAATATCCTCAAGTTCAAGGAGGAGCTCAATTCCTTGTTGTTAAATTGAACTGGCTGCAAAATTATTATATTCTTGCTGGTGACTTGAATGCCAAGCATACATCATGGCTGTGAACCAATAATAATCTTAGAGGTATGTTCCTGGAATCATGGATAACAGCCAACCAAATTAAAAACAAGTACGATCTATATGGGTCGAAATTTCCAACAAACTCTAGGACAAATTCATATTTGGATCTCTGCATTGCTGACGTGAGACTTGAAGTCAGCTTTAATAGTCCTCAACGGAAACTGCAGGTGCTTCCCTATGATAGTGAACATTACGCAATCGTAATCGAAATGAATCCCCAAAGAGATGATTTCTTCTGAATTCCAGTCCAACATGAAAATCATTGGTTGAATTTACAAAAAAACCGAAACAATACGGAAGTACATGAAACATCGACCATTGTTAGGTTGAAAAGATTGAAAAGCCATTTTTTCATACGCATCAACAATATTTATCGGCAATTTTTGGACTACAACTATCCCTCGTTGGCTTTGTTGAAGTGACATCTGAAGAATGTCCGGAACTTAATACGCTCATACTTCAAGAGTGAGCTCAGCAATCAATGGACGGAAAAACTGAGAGGTATTAGTCCACAGGATCCAAATGTCGTTTTTGTGATGGCGAAGAGCTTATTTCGTAAGAAGCTTCGAGTGAAAGTATCAAATCTTGGAGTTGCTAGTGTTGAGATAAATTCGCGATAGGGCTGGTATCGAAATTGATAGTATGACTTCGAATTGAAATTGAAACCGGATTATACTCGTATGTGATGGATTGCAGAAGCCTGCTCTCATTGAAAAACATTTTGAATTGGTTCATCTACTAAATTCCGTGGGAGGAAATCAAATGGTCTCAGAAGTTGTTGAAGCAAAAGTTTCCAACTTCAAATCAAGCCTGAATGGTGAATAAATTCTTCATTTCAATGAAACATTGACATCTGACCTCATATTGAGCTTGAAACTTATTGATTATTTAGTCAGCTCTGAAGACTAGTCCTTCATATTTGGCAGGATAAACAAAAAGAAATCATGTGGTATTGACGGTATTCCAAATATAAATATCAAACATTTGCCTGAGTTTGCTATTAGGAATTATTGGATACTGTTTAACAGCATGTTGAGCGGTTCATACTCCCCAAGTGAATGGAAAGAGGCCAATGTATTTCCGATCTTGAAAAAAGGAAAAAAATCTTTGTTCCTTAAAAATTATCGTCCGATCGGCTTACTGCCTAACATTATGAATGTGTTTTAAGTGATACCAAACAAGGCATTAAACGCTTAAATTGAGAAATATGCGTTGAAGCATTAAACGCCAACGTTGAGACATATGAGTTGATGCCAAATTGTCAATTTGTTTTCGTGCCAGGCATTCAATTCTACATGCGATAACGAAAGTAACTTCAGACATATGTTGAAAACTAAACAACAGAGAATGTGTTAACGTGCGTCTCTTTGATATGTGGAAAATTTTCGATACAGTCTGGTTAGATGGACTCATTTTCAAACTCCTTCAAGACAGGCTTCCCAGACAACCTGTCAATATGATGTGCAGTATGTTATATGAGAAACCTAATGATAATGCGCGGCTTCATGGTCTTGAATAGTCGGCAGCAGATCACAATAACTGCGCCCCTACTTTTCTCAATATTCATTCGCAAGCTATTGAACGGTTTTGATTTTTGCGTCTCGTCAACGAGATCATTGTTAGCATTTGCTAATAATTTGATCATATATACGGTAAACCGAAAAGCTACAATAGTTCAGAGCAATCTTTCTTGATGTACAGCTCTACCCTGATAATTGGCGAATGAAAATCAATGCGCAGAAGTGCAAAACAATTTTGTTTTGGACAGCCCTGCAGAGGATCAATCAAGACCTGTAAGTAATTGGAAGGATTTCCACATTATGGCTGGTGAGGGTAGTTCATAACGGGTTCCACGTAAATTATGTGTTCGCTTCCTCGGTGTTCATCTTGATCAGTATCTCTACTTAACATGTCAAAATCACGCTCAGTAAAGCACGGGGGGAAAGGTTAGGAATAATGTGTTAGCATTGTATAAGTAAAATATGACATTCTTTGATTGAATTTGGTTAGAATTAGGTTATAACATGTTAGATGTAGGGTAAAAGTTCACTGTTGTGTTGAATTTATCCTTAACTTTTAAATAGCGTTGGTTGTTTTTTAGGGTTTCGTAAAATAATTTTACAAAATCCTACTAAAATCACACCCGTCGGTCCGTCCGTCGTCCGTCAGTCCATGTGTCACAGCACTTTTTCTCGCAAACCGTACAAGCTACAAACAAAAAATTTTGTACATAGTTGTGTTGAAGTTACAAAAAAAAAATTTACAGAGGGGTATCGGCCCTGAAAAAAAAGTTTAATCTAAGGCAGCTGACGTAGGTACCAAATGAAAGGTCTTGAGAACTTTTGAAAACAGATCTTAAACTGACAATTTTTGTTGCGAGAGATGCACAGTAAAGAAAGTTACACGAAAAATTTGGATCCCCCCTCGCGATAGGACACCTGTGATCTGGAAAATCTGAAAAAAATTATGGAGGTAGGTGTTTCTGAGTACAAAAACAACAAATACGTCAGAAGTTGAAACTCTCTTAACTTTGTTCATAGTAGTATGATCTACCAGTCTTAAATTTTTCCCAATAAAATTGTATGGATTCCCTTAATTTTCGAAAATTAAGTAGTCTTATAAAAGTTCCTTATTCCATGTAAGTTTGATGAAAATCCAATCATATTTACGGAATTTATAACCATTTGAAGTTTTTCTAATCACACACACACACACACACACACACACACACAAATCTGGTACCTTATAGACTCTCCATCGAATTTGACACTGCAGTTTTGATTTGATTTTCTTAATATTTTCAGATAAGATGTATAACATTAATTTTTGTGGGATTTCATTATATGAGTGACTTTTGTTACTTTGCATCAAAATGGCGACCGTTAAAAATGGAGAAACAATCCATTATCTTTTAAACGTGCACATTTCTTTGACGTGTTTCTTGACTTTATTCGTAGTTGGTGACTGCGTATCGTAAGTTGAGTGCAAAGCCCTTCTGACATGAGGGTAGGTCTGTCTGCCCAACTTGTTTATCCTTTTCCCAATTGTATTATGAAATATGCAATAATTTTTAATTAAATTGAATTAGATATTGATTTGTGATCAAATGTTTTTACTGAATAATGTATAAATTTACAGAGCCATTTGGGCCGTTAAGTTCTGTTTATTTTTTGTTTAGAATTCACTTTGTATTCTTTGAAAATTTATAAAACCTAGTATTGAATAAAACGCTTTTGATTTGACTTGACATGTTTGAAAAAGTTCTAGAAGAAAGTCAATTGTGACATTTGGTGAGAACTTCAATAAATTATGAGTTTGCAATGCGAATTGGTATTTACCTTTTTAAAGTGAAGTATTTACCTATAATTTGGTTCAATATGAAGCGAATTTCTCTGAATTGAATAATGGTCAATTGAATTACTAGAACTGTGACGGTGCGTGAAACTATGAAAACAGGTGAACAGGGCACAAGAGTGGGGCTGGGGACAAATGAGGCCATCATGACAGATACGTTGCATGTTTATGTCTTTAAGATAAGCTGTGGAGATTCAGTGGAAGCTGAAAAGAGGCTTGAACATTACCTGTTGAATGGTGGAGGAGATAAATTGCTTAGCTGGAGTGAATTTTCATTACCTATATAAAGGTGCCGCAGCGTGTGAAGTTGTGGCTGAGTATGCGCAATGTTCACAAAGCAAAAATCAGGGCTAAAATTGATTTAAGAATTTTAAAGTTGGGGCAGGTTTTTTGATAAAAAAACATTTTTTCCTTGAAAAGCCGTCGGGCCTTGCTATTTTGAGAGCAAATTCCTTCCCTTCAAAGTCAAAGTCAAAGTCAAAAGCGCTTTATTTAATACTCATCGTTATAAATTTTAAAAGAATATAAAGCAAATTCCAAATAATAACAATCAAAAAACTTAATGGCCCAAATGGCTCTCTAAATTTGTACGTTATCATAAACTCATTTCATCAAAAAAAAAAAACTATAGCAAATGCAATTAATTACGATTATTACATATTTTTACAATTCAATTGGAAAAAGGAGAAAAAACCAACCAACACTATCCTAAAATTATTTATAATTAATACACAACAGTGAAACTTTGATCCTACACCTAATATGTTGTAACTTATTTCTAATAAAATACAATCAAAAAAACTTTATCTTATACTAAAAATACTATAACAATGTTCCTAACCTAAGTGTTTAATCTTATCTCTAACGGAATATAGTAAACATTACATATACCTAACCTATACCTGATTTTAACAAAAATATATAACAATACTAAATGTAGCAATAATGAGCTGAAACTCAAAAACTAAATAACGAAAAACACCAAAACTGAAAACAAACACGAAAAATTTAGACATTGTCATTCAGCCACCAATACCTGGATTGCGCCGTCTCAACTCGATCAGCTTCAACGAATCTAGCAAATGAGTATCTCCATTGAAATCGTTGGTCTCGTGAACTCAAATTCGGAGGATATTTTATCTTCTTATCGGTGGCCCGTCGATATATGTGGTATATGACTGGGACGCCGTCAGAATCAAAAACATATCCATTCATGTCCAAATAAACGAATGCTTCTGGAGGAATGAAGCCAGTAGCGAGGCAAGTCGCTATATACCCGTCTGTAGGGTGGAACGGCTGTGAAATCCAAGGGTTTTCACTCACAGTCACAGATCTTGCGATATGATTCCGAAGAAGCTTCAATATGAAGATATCGACTCTAGTCACTTCAGCAGTTTGATAAATTCTTCTATTCGATATATAATGTTTCCAATCCGTCTCAGGCTTTCTGTACAAACCAGTACATGCACGAAGACATTTCCTTTCGAAAACTCTTAATTTTTCCATAGTACTAGCACTCTGGTTGTACCAGATCTGACATCCATAGGTCAAAACTGGTCTAACCAGTGTCTTGTAACAGATAATTTTGACCTTTTGATCAATGTATCTGGAATGAAAGAGTTTTCGAAGGGCCATGACTACTTTAAGTGCTTTACTGAGCATGATTTTCACATGTTCAGTAAGGTACAGATACTGATCGAGATAAACACCGAGGTATCGAACACAGGATTTATGTGGAATTCGTTCTGAACTACCCTCGCCAGCCATGATGTGGAAATCTTTCCAATTACGTTTCAGGTCTTGACTGACCCCCTGCAGCGTTGTCCGAAACAAGATTGTTTCACACTTCTGCGCATTGATTTTCATTCGCCAATTGTCAGTGTACAGCTGTACATCATTGAACATTTTTTGGAGATTGCTCTGAACTATTGTAGCTTTTCGGTTAGCCGTGTAGATGATCAGATCATCAGCAAACGCTACCAATGATCGCTTTGGCGAGACGTTAAAATCAAAGCCGTTCAATAGCTTGCGAATAAAGATTGAGAAGAGCAGAGGCGCAGTAACTGTTCCCTGCTGTAGACCATTCAAGACCTTGAACTCGCGCATTGTTGTCAGATTTCCATCGGTTACAACAAACGATTTCCCGTATAACATATTACACATCATGGCGACAAGGTGTCTGGGGAACTTGTCCTGAAGGAGTTTAAAAACTATTCCATCTAACCACACCGTATCGAAGGCTTTCTCCATATCAATGAGACATGCTCCAACACATTGTCTATCATTTAGTTTCCAACAGATGTCTGAGGTTACTTTCGTTATTGCATGTGTGGTCGAATGCCTGGCACGAAAACCAAATTGGCAATTCGGCATCAACTCATTTTCCTCAATGTGGGCGTTTAATGCTCTGTTGAGTATCACTTCAAACACCTTGCTGATGTTAGGCAGCAAGCTGATTGGGCGATAGCTTTTCGGGCATGAAGATTCTTTTCCTTTCTTCAAGATCGGAAATACCTTAGCCTTTTTCCACTCATTTGGGAAATATGAATTGCTCAACATGTTGTTGAACAATATGCAATAGTTCCTAATAGCAACCTCAGGCAAATGTCGGAGAACTACATTTGGAATACCATCATTACCACATGATTTCTTGTTGTTTATCTTGCGAAATATGAAACACAAGTCTTCATAGCTGACAAAATAATCAATAAGATTCAAGCTCGGTATGAGGTCAGATGTTAATGTTTCATTGAAATGAAGAATTGATTGGCCGTTCAGGCTTGATTTGAAGTCGGAAACTTTTGCTTCAACGACCTCTGAAAAAATTTCGTTCCCTCTCTCAGGGTTTGGTAGATGAACCAATTCAAAATGTGTTCCAATCAGGGCAAGTTTATCCAATCCTTCACAAATAATCCTGTTTCCATTTCTATCCAAAGTCGTACTATCAATTTCGATACCAGCCCTATCGAGAAGATTTATCTCATCACTAGTGACTTCAAGATTCGATACCTTCACTCGAGACTTCTTGCGGAATATGCTATTCACTTTCGCGAACACGCCGTCTGGGCCCTGTGGGCTAATACCCCTCAATTTTTCCGCCCATTGATGGCTCACCTCACTCCTGAGTATGACCGGATTAAGTTCCGGACATTCTTCAGATGTAATTTCAACAAAGACAACGAGGGATGGTTGTAGTCCAAAAATCGTCGATAAATATTGTTGACGCGTGTGAGAAGGAGGCTTTTCAATCTTTTCAACCTTGCGATGGTTGGTGTTTCATATCCTTCCATATTGTTTCGATGTTTTATCTTGGGAACTACTTTCTCAATCGTTTCCAACGTCAGCTTCTCTAACTTCGACAGATAGACATCTATTTCATCGTTAGTTAGATTTCTGTCATTAGGAACCATTGAGCAAGAGTTGCCGCCATCAGAAGGGGGACATTGCTTCTGGTACTCCCGATTAAACTTCTTTTGAAACTTTCCCCAGTCTGTTCTTTTGAAATTCAACCGATGATTTTCATGTTGAACTGGAATGAGGAAGAAATCATCCCTGTGATGATTGATTTCCATTACGATTGCGTTATGGTCGCTATCATAAGGAAGTACCTGCAGTTTCCGTTGAGGACTATTAAAGCTGAATTCGAGTCTTGCGTCAGCAATGCAGAGGTCCAAATATGAATTTGTCCTAGGGTATGTTGGGAACTCCGACCCATATAGATTGCACCTGTATTCAATTTGGTTCTCTGTTATCCACGATTTCAGGAATACACCTCTTGGATTATTGGTGGCGTTCAGCCATGATGTATGCTTGGCGTTCAGGTCACCAGCAAGAATATAATAGTTATGCAGCCTGTTCAATTCGAGTATTTCGAACAAGGAATTGAGTTCCTCCTTGAGCTTGAGAACAGTTCCACCAGTTGCATAGGCAGAGATAACGAAGAGGTTATCCCCACCTGGCAGTGAGATTTTGATAACGGACACTTCAAGAGATTCAAAGCTTTTGAATTCGACTTTTTCAATATTTTGGAAGCGATAGGGTCTTCGAACCAATATCCCGGTGCCACCTCCCCCATCACCTGTTACCCTATCGTTTCTTACGAACTCAAAATCCTTGAATCCCATGGAGTGCCATGAACTGAGGTGGGTTTCGGTGAGAAGCAGGATGTCAGGCTTTTGTCTGGCAATGAATTCAAGGAGATAATCACGCCGATGTAAAGTAACAATGGAGTTGACGTTGATCGAGATGAGACGAATCCTATCCATGGTAATGTGGCTGGATGACAACTTATTTGGAGGCATTTGAAAGCCCTGAACGCTGAAAAACAATGTTAGTTTTCGAATCTTGTTTATCGATTCGCTCCGATAAGGAATTTAGTTGTTGATAAATTTTAAGGAGCAGCTCATTATTGCTACTTACATTATTTATTTTATTTACATTGTCTGCTGGTCCTCTCGCAGCAAGTGCAAATGACACCCCGGGCTTGACGAAGTTGGTAGGTATCGAACTGCGGTGTGCTTGAATTTGTTTTGATGTGACTTTAACCTTTGCATCTTGATACCGGGGGCATCCTCGATATGATGCTGGATGACCAAAGGCACCGCAGTTCACACAATATAGATTTTCTTTTGGCTCCGCCTGAGCCAATTTGCACTCGCCGGGAACATGGATGTCTTTGCATTTCACACACCTATATTTCATGGCGCAATTGGCAGCCGAATGCCCGAATCTTTGACACCTGTAGCACTGGTTGACCTCACTTTTCTGGAGGCGTTCCCACCTCACCACGCGGAAGTTCAAGTACCGTATTTTCTGCAGCGCACTCGAACTACTTTTGCTGGAAATTTGGACTAAGTAGTGAGGCAAGTTTTTGCGCTCCACAATCGATCTTCTCGTTGCAAAATTTTTAACTGAAATAAACTGTATTTCTGGTGCAGCTTCTTGCAGCACCTGAAGGAGATAGATTGTGTCCTCACCACAGTCCAGACCCTTCAATAAAAAGGTTTGGTTCTTCTCGCTTTTCGGGGTGTACGTGAAATGTGGAACATCTCCAGAATTTAAGGCACTTTTTGTTGCCTCGAAATCAACCAGCGACTTTGTCCTTATTGTCAACTTATCGGCATTGACTCTTTTTATCTGAAAATCTTTTAGTTTATTTTCGGCTGCCAGAAGCCGAACCATATCTTTTCCCGTTTGCCCAAACACATTGATTGGTGGGACTTTCTCTTTTTTTTCATTAATGTTAACGGACGGACCAACAGACGGACCAGCAGACAAACCTTTTGGTTTTTTCTCCCGGTTTTTAACTCTAAGATATTCAATGAAATCACTATCTAATTTTGACGTTTTACCTGTATCCTCTTCAACGTCCATTGTTTCTTCGAGACCAGCTAGCGCTGCATAATAATTCTTGCTTTCGTTTGCGCCTCCTGCGCTGAGGACATCCTCTTGATGAGCTTCCTGTGGCTTCTTAATTTTCTTTTCTTCGGTTTTTGGGTTTGTTTGTCGGCCTTTCTTGCTTTCGTTATCCTTGTTGAACGTTAACGTTCCAACAAGTGCTTCCAAAGATTTAACTCGCAGCTTGAGTTCTTCATTTTCTTTTTCGATTTTTTCAGCTCTATCTTTTTCGTGGATAAGCTGTTCGATTTCCGTAACCGATAGGATTGTCGGTTTTTCTGCTTTATTCTCGTGACTTCTTTTTAGTTTTTTTTCGCCCATCATCATTGGCAGTGGGCATGATCCTGATTGATGGCTGAAGCCATCGGGCTCCTCCATCTCGTCGCTTTCGCAGCGAGACTGGAGGGAATGTTCTCAGACCGGGACTTCCCTTGAACGTATTTCCACTTTTGATATTTCTTCAGGAAATGAATTTCAGGTATTCGATAAATGCTCGAATAATTCGACGGTGATGGTCTTCCCAATAAAATCAAAATTTGCTTTTGACTGGCTCGTAAAAAAATATTGCAATTGTTTGAAACAGACTTTTGCGAAAAATTAATTAATTTTTAAAATTAATGACAGGAGCGATTAAAAACACGTCTACACGCAACGAGTGCTAGACGTAGAATAAATTCCTTCCCTTTGAGCAGTGACACTGAAGATGACTTAATCAAGTCAAAATGCGCCTGCTCACACACCAAGGAAAGGATCAAAGTCTTTTCAAGGAAAAGGAGAATTGGGCTGCAGATACCAAATAAACAAAATAATTGACTAGGAAAATTAATTACTCCTGCAAACCTCAGCTAAACTAGAAGAGATTACGCGTGATATATGAGTAATTACTCGTATGAATTTGGCAGTCTTAATGTCCTGACTTATGCAGAGCTCAGAACTTCAATATTCGCTCGGACTTAAACTCGATGTTTTCCAACTCCTTCCCACCTTTAACTAAATCTTAAACGTCCAAAATCAAAATCAAACTCAGAAATTTTAACTTTTAATACCCGCCTGGATTCATTAACTCGTTGGGATAGAGAGCCACCCGTTAACATTGGCTTCTTCTTTTCCCTCGTACGTCGCGGTTAGCCACTTCAATGTCGAGGTGATTCAATGCAGTGTTAAAGCACTTTCATTGGAAAGTCACTTGGATAAAATTGCATTATCAAACCATGTATATCAACCAATGTGCACTTCATTCACTTGTTATCTTATGCCTTTGATGAGTTTCCACCACATGTTCTTTTGAAATTGACTACTTGGCATTTCTGGTTACTTACGTTTTCCAATACATTTGTGCTTTATTGCGGATCCTAACCATTCAATTTCCGATGATATTGGATAGTTAAAAAGTATTTTGTCACTAGATGGTGTTTGTTGTCATATATTGGAAAACGTCAAATTGACATGTGTTTGAAAGGTGATATTCCACTCTACAATTGTCATATAGAAAGTTTTGTATTTCGTCATTCGTGTCAAAAGTTGTATTCATTTAAAATGAGTGAAATTTCTGAAAAAATTTGTTATATTTTACAATATCACTACGATCAAGGTGAGAATGCGTCGCAGTCTCGTGAAAAAATTTGTGGTGTCTACGGTCAAGATACTTTATCAAAAGCCACAGCCATGAGATGGTTCGCTCGCTTTCGTTCTGGAAATTTGATGTCAAAGATGCATCTCGCTTACGTCGACCAATCACTGAAAAAGTCGGAGAAATCTTACAAAAAATTAAAGAAGACCGGCACGTAAACAGCCATGACTTTGCTAAGGAACTGAAAATTTATCATCAAACAGTTTTGAACCATTTGTATTAAGCTGGATACACAAAGAAGCTCGACGTTTGGGTGCCGCATGAATTAACACAAAAAAATTTGATCGAACGAATTTCCATTTGCGAAATGCTAGTAAAACGCAACGAAATCCAGCCATTTTTAAAGCAAATCATTACGGGTGATAATAAATGGGTAAGATACGAGAATGTCGCTCGAAAAAGATATGGCAAAAAAGTGAATCATCACTAACAACTTCAATGCCAGGATTGACACCAAATAAGGTTATGTTGTGTATATGGTAGGGTTGGAAGGGAATTCTTTATCCCGAGGTGCTAAAACCTGGCCAAACACTCACTTCATCTCTCTACTGTCAGCAGTTTATCAGATTGCAACAAACAATTCAAAAAAACCGGCAAGAATTTTTCAATAGAAAAGGCGTTGTCTTCCATCATAAAAATGCCAGAGCACACAGATCTTTGATGACGCGGCAAAAATTAAAAGAGCTTGGCTAGAAAGTTTTGAATATCTACCGTATAGTCCAGATCTTGCACCATCAGATAACCATTTGTTTCGGTCTCTGCAAGACTTTCTTAATGAAAAAAATTCACTTGAAAAAGGGACTGTGAAAATCATTTGGCAAAGTTTTTCGCCGATAAACCACCGAAGTTCTACACAGATGGAATTATGGCTCTATCCAAAAAATGGCAAAAGGTCATAGATAATAATGAATAATATGTACTTAAATAAAATCCATTTTATATAAAAGAAATATCCAATCGAAAAATGACAAAAAAGGCTCAATACTTTTAATACTATCAATATATAGATTTGAAAAATATTTAAAATTACATATATGAAAAAAAAATTATATTGTATTTTATATTTTATTATTAAAAAACAAAAAGCTCTAGAAAGTTTCTTCTTTTTATATTCATAAAAATATCAATAATAAAAATAAAAGAAAAATCAATATTAGGTGTCCAGGATACTGAAATTAAGTCCACCAATTTCAAGAAGATTCTGGATTTCATCAAATCAATAAACGCTCACAAAAGCGGATGCTACTTCAAAGCATTTATTTTTGTGATTTAATTTAATAATACTAATACTAATGATAGAACAAAAACTTAATAGATAAACGCCAAAAGTCGATCTTTCCATTTTTGAAGCCTGACCGGTTATGGCACTCACCACTTTGGCTGCCCCCTCCACTCATGAGCTAGCCATCGAGTGAGCGCTCCCCTATTTTGATAGTATAGATACTCGTGCAGGGCTGGTTGGCACTCCACACCCAATATGGGCTAAGGTAGCATCTTTTTGGATTTCAATCCAGTTGGGAGGGGTGCATGGGGCACTGCCACCACCTGGATCGTACTCCACAAACACGAAATCGATTTGAGTTTCGCGCGCGGCTAATCGGTTATTTGATGTCGCATTTTTCTTCTGTAGGTTGTTTTGGTAGGTTGCTTTATCGTACGTCAAAGGCTTATTCGGCGAAAACCAGTCCACTACGAAAATTTGACATCAAAAGGCTCCAAACGGCGTCTGTGGCCAAATATTTTAATCAGTATTGACGATCTTGAAGACCAGCTGCATACACACAAAAACAAAGCTCCAAGCATACAACTCTGTGATAAGACCTTTCGTATACTATGTGTGTGAAATATGGACCCTAACCCAAGTATCCACAAATATACTGAACGCCTTTGAGTGACGGGTCCTCAGGCGAATAATTGGAGCGAAGCTAGATGGGGACCAATGGTGGATTCGATACAACCGTGAGCTATATGGCCTTTCTGACAAGTCTTAGATCTCAACGATTGTAAGATTGAGGAAGTTGCAATGGGCTGGACACATGAATCGTGTCGACGAACAACGGATACCCAAAAAGGTATTCGTTGTGAGAACTGAAGGCTAGAGACCAGTGGGGAAACCCAGAAATCAGTAGTCTGATTCAGTCGATGAAGGCAGTTCATCACTGCTCGGATTTCAAAATTGGAGGACGCAGTCAATGAAACGAGACAGTTGGAGGCGCTGTTTGCAGGAAGTGAAGCCCCGAGAGGCGCTGTAGTGCTACGAAGAAGAATAAAAGTTGCTTCAGCCATCGGTACATTCGACACTAGCCAATTGGTTCAGCTTTTGACTCCGGTCACCTTCCTCATACATGAGTGCAAAAATAATTTGTAGTGGACCTTTGCGTCGTGGAAAAAGAGCCCGCTCCACGAGAGCAAAACGCACGCTTGCTAGCACATTTACGCATCTGCAGGCAAGGCCAATCCAACTGTGCACTGACCTCTCGCTCACCGAGATAGCAGAATACCGCTGCAGTCCTTCACGGATATTCTTAGCATCCACTATTCACTACACTGCTTCAATGATTATATTAAAGAAATAGAAAAAAAACTTTCAAAAACTCTTGCCACGACCAGGCAAACAAACAGCATTCATTTGGGTTTAATTCAAGCCTTCTGACTCATTTGTATGCTATGCCTGAAACTTCCATGTATACCAGCATTAAATGTTCAAATGATGTGTGCCTGCGTAAATATCACAAAAACTTCCTGCCCGAAAATTATCATACCTAGTGAACTGGTTTTAAGAAAAATCGCAAATTCCTGCAACTATCGGCCTGGGCAAAATTGTGAGCGTTTCTATTTAACCATGTGTGAATTGCGATAGTCATGCGACTATATAACTGCGCAACTATATAGTCGTAGTCTGATCCATCCCTTTTAGTTAGTTCGAGATTGTCTATGTGCACTGAGAAATAATTATAATTTTGTAACCATTTTACTTGAATTTTATGCATAAGAAAGCATATGTAGATGTGAATAACTGAAAACTGCGCACCTCTTAAAATTTCAGTGAAATCAACGCCCGATACAAAACTAGATACCATACTAATGCCATTTATTGATTGAAGTATCTTGTCATCCGTAAAAGAAATTACGACATGCTTTTCCCAGAACAGACTGGCCTATAAAATTTAAACGTCGCACTTGCAGAGTGTAGTAAATTTAATTTTTGCATTCATTGCAACATTGAAAATCAAATAAAAATACAAAATAAAGCCTTCTCATAAAGTTCAAGTATCACATCACATGATTGTAAAGTCGAAATCAATCTCCTGTGATGGAAAAAGATACTTCTACCCTAACTTGTACGTTTTTTACGTTTCCACTTTTCATACGCCATAGATTTTATGGAATGTGTCCATTACAGGATATAACCAACACGTAGTGATTGAGCAGAGGTGTTTGCCTAACATATTGATAATCATCAAAGTCTCGTCAGCATCATCTTCTGGATAAAGATTTTTTTTCTTGTTGGTTTCCCATTCGCTTGCAGGATTCCATTAGCAGTAAGTCATATCGTAAAAAGATATCTGAAGATTTTTGTCAACATTAAAAGGACCAAAAGAGAAAGTCAGAAAATTTCATTAGCAAATTTTGGGACAGTAAAAAGCTTTCAAAGCAAAAGCAAAAATTTCGGAACATTTTTGCTTGGTTTGTAATCTTGCTGCCTCCCATAACTCATTTGATATTCACTTTCGCTCGGATTGGGTTGTGGCAGAGAGTTGTGGTAAAAAGGGATAATTCACCTCAAGAACTCATAATGCAAATGTTGTTTGCGTAGTTACTCCTGCTCTCAGGTAATCTGGTGAAGAAGGATCAATTTCTTTGTGTAGGTGTCTCAGCTGGGACCTGGCCATTAGCCCTGACTATCATTTTTGGTCGGCAAACTTTCCTTTGTTGCCTTTGAGGTCACTCCAGGGAACGTGACATACTTCCATATTAAAGAACTTATGTTTAGCGAATTTAAGTTGTGTATAATTTTCCTTCAAAGCTGGACAAAGCAACAGCGTCCTGTTATCGTAGGATGACACGGCAAAAGCTTATCACGCAAGGTGACAATGACAAATATGGTGTAGTTATCCTGCATCAAGATGGACAACGTGCGGTTAGTAGCGCGAGCAAACGGCGAAATTAATGTGCTTGCAAGTGCCCATAAAATATGAGAAAGGACTAGGAGCATTAGTTGGAATATTAGGATAACCTCAACATAAGCCGCAAATGATTTCGCTAACGACAAAATAAGTCCGTGCTTGTAAATGTGTGTTATTAGCGGCATAAAAGAGCACTCAGTATTAATGCAAGGATATATCATGATTTCAATGGGTAAGTAGCGTAAGTAATGATGGAATAATGGTTTTTAGAGCTTAGCGTTTTAATTACTGATTAAATGCTTCCTATTCAAGCAAAATTGTCGCAGACTGAAGTTAAACCAAAAGTATATTTCCGTATAAGTAATCATACCATCTTAAGGACGTTGAAGACATTTAGATTTCGCATCAAACTAAACTTTGTTTTTGTTGCTATTAAATAGGATGCTAGAACTTTGTATTCTCCAGAGCACTGCATGGAGAATCCGTTTTAACAAGAGAAATTTGCCTGCTGATGCTCATCTACTTGTGGTTCCGTGCAATTTTTATGTCCATGCTGGTGACATGATAATGCACTTTCATTTGAACTTAAAGTGCTTCTGGTATGTATGTTATGTCTTAGATAGCAACCATGCACTAATTAGTTGGTATCTTCATTAATTCGAGGATCAAAGCGATAGTAGTTCCAATAAAAAGAAGGTTATATGGTAATTATTCTGTTCAAAGTAGGAGTTTTGGATACATTCGTACTGTAAAGCGTTGATAAAAAAGCAAAAATTAGAAAATGAGACTCTGCCAAAAATTTTGTTTTTAGAACATGTCCGTCCACCTGCGTTCACCTATGTATGACAACATTTTTTTTAGAAGCTATAAAAATTCAAACCATATAATTTGGCGAAAAACTCCAAAGTGAAAGAGTGTTAAAGTCTTCACATTTGAATATTTATTTCATTCTATTTATTTAACAGACAATTTTCTCAATCATAAATGGTGATAGATATTAAAATAAAAGCTAGTAAAAGATAACAATGAAGTAAAACCAACAAAGTAATAGTGGCTTAAGAAACAATGTGAAAGTTTAGAAAACATCTAGAAACAAATTGTAGAAAATTATACACGATTGTTAAATAATAATCTTTACAAACTTCTTTTAAAGGTATGGTACGAATCATTTAAAGAAAAAAGCTCGAAGTTATTCAATTGTCCAATAATTAGCGGCAGTGAGGAGCGAAAATATAACTCAGTTTTCGCGTACGGAAACTCAAGCAGACTGTTGGATCGAGGAGGACGCACGACCTGCCTGAAGCATAAGTGGCTCCCTAGATTTGAAGTAACATGATGGTAGAAGAGGTTATAGAGGTAACATTGATCTTGAAAATATTCTACAACTTAACAGAGAAGGGAGATGAAGTACAACCAAACGATGCTCATAGGATTCATGGGTCAAGTTGAATTTGAAGGCTAAATAAGTCAAGCCAGCAGGAAAGTGCTTCTACCAGAAGAGCTCTGTAATCATCCTAGTATTCAACATAAGTTTTCTGATGACATGAATGGATGACCTGAATTATTCATCCAATATAGTGTTTGTATGAGATATCGTTCAAATTTATCTAAAAGAAGCAGAGTTTCTTTCCAAAGAACATAACAGCCGCCATTTTGTTCCAGCTTAAATGATTTTCCTAAATGCTCGGTCAATTTAAGGTATTTAAAATAAACACTATTCCTAAAATTTTCATGAAAATCCGAAGAAAACAAAAGTATCTAGATCAATTTGAAATATGTGTCAACCGCGTCAACTGTTAACAAAGGTCCTTGATGTTGTGATTAGACCCAACTCAAATGGCTCTAACTCACTTGGTTACCATCCGGTTCCTATAAAATGTATGAGGATCTTATATCAATTTACATACCTGCAAAATTATAAGAAGTTTAAGGGTACAGTTTTGATTTAATAGGAGAAAGCGCTAAATTGACATATCATACTATTATTAACAAAGTTAAGCAAATTTTGATTTCTGAGATATTTATTGCGTTTGTATTCATAAATTTTCTTTTTCAGATTTTTGGAGTCAAAGATGTCCAATCGTGAGAGTGAGTTCACAAATTTTTTCATACATTTTGCCATCATCTGGACGAATCGATGCATAAAATCATTCGATACCCAATTGACCACATCTGAAAAAAAAAATTGGAAATGTTTAAGAAAACCTGAACTTTCGAGAGGTCACCACTTCTGAGCTTCTCGCAAAGGTTGAGCTTTCTACCTTCTATAGTTTATGAAAAAACTTGTTGTTATACATGGACCGATGGACAGACGGGAAAATGGACAGGCAGACAGTACATAAAACTAGTAGGTTTTGTAAGATTTTATCCATAAAGCCATAAAACGGATGAACTTACGTTGTCCAGCTTCTAGGGAGGAAACTATAATACGTATGAATGCAAGGGATGCCACGGTATAGAACAGTTTTCAAGAAGAGAACGGATAAGGCAAATAAATAACCGAACAGCATTGGCAAAATTAGAAATGAAAACTTGTGTGAATGTGGCAAAATCAAGCCAGAGACTTTCGCTGCTTTGGTTAAAGTATTATAGGTATGGACTCGGAATTAAGTTTTTTTTTGTGGTTGGAAGGTGAATGTCATTTACGCACTGAATGTGGGACTCCGATGCTTACAAGTGACTGGACCACCTACTAAACACCTTCCCTGTCAACCCAAGAACCCAGCCTGGAACTATTTGACACATTACTTTGGGCCAGGTCTCGCTTTGCTACGCCATGAGGTACCTTCAAACTGAGGGGTACCTCTTCTAGCGGGAGGAGAGACGTGAAGAAGGATTGCCAGAAAAGTGATCCCCTATCAATAACGTCCCCAGCTGCTGTGAGTCCCTTTTATCTTTTAGGACTGTCCGAACATAAGGTGCCACTTGGTTCAATTTGTCAACCGATTCAAGTACCACCGCAACTATACTATCCGGGGTGAGCTCTCCCGTCTCCTTGTAGAGGTCACGTTACAGCCCATCCCATTTTGTGCACACAAAAAATGTGTGGCAGGCATCGTCTTTCTCTCCTAGGTAAAACCGACAATCGGGGGACAATGACTTACCAATCTTGTGCAGGTAAGACATGAAGTATCAAATAACCTAATAGAATTGATATGCATACCAGGGAGACCACACTATAGAACAGTATTCAAGAAGAAGAAGACGGGTAAGGCAGATAAATCAACAAACAGTATTGGCAATATTAGAAAACTTATGTGAATGTCTCAAAATAAAGCCACAGACTTTCGACGCTTTGAATAAAGTATTATAGATATGGACATCGGATTTAAGTTTAGGATCCAGGATTACGTTATGATCCTTGCATGAGTCCACTACAAAAAGAGAAACATAAGTCAGGGTATAATTAAACAATATAGGGGTAATCTTAAAGGTAACGATAATTTCGCAACATTTATTAACATTGAGCTCGAGACAGTTAGAGTTGCACCAGCACGATAAGTTAATTGACACACAATCTTGAACAGACCTTTTAACGTCAAACACATTGAAGTCATCTGCATATAAGAGACAGCAAGAGAAGATTAAGAAAGGACTATCATTAATAAATAGCAGAAAAAAAACAAAAAATAGAGCCATGAGGGATACCAGATGTAGGGTGAAATGGAGTAGAGTTGGATCTGTGAAATATATCACGTTGAAAATGACAAGAGAGATAGAATGAGATCCAGGAGGGTAGGAAACTAGAGATACTAAGAATTTTAAGCTTTTGACATAGAAGATAGTAGCTTACAGCATTAAAAGTTTCAGTAAAACCTGTGAAAATGCACATGTAATCAAGTCTGTAAATTCAACTAGATTGAAAGAAGTAGCCGGGCCCTTGAACAATCCGTGATGCTGTAGTACAGTGACGAAATTTTTTCGCTTTCAGGCTACAGCCCCTTTCGAACCTTTGCTTATATATAATTAGAGTATCTCATTGTCTTGATCAAATGTGTCGGTACTTGGCCAGGTGATATGGTTAGTATCACGTTTCGGCCGTGTGTCCGTCCACCCATCTGCGATAAGTTCTGATTGTAAACCAGCACGTATCATAAATGAGTGAGCTTATAATTGGTCCAAAGAATACTCGATATAAATCTCGTTGTCGCCAACGGGATTTGAACCAGAGAGTGCTCTAACCACGAGACCAGGTGAACTACATAACTGAATTTAGAAACTCTGAAAATTTCTTGCACATAACTCCTTCAAGCAACTTAAGGAAACAGGAGAGTAAGGATATGAGATGATAATTTGAAACATAAGATGGATCATACTATCCCAATGCATTACAAACATAAGATCCCTTCAAGTTTTTTTTTTAACTAGTCAAATCTGTTGTACATACTCGTATATTATTGTCTAGATGATAAGGATATTGGACAATGAGGCAACACCTTATGAAAGGCATACCGTGGATGCGTGAAATCTGTGTATAAATCCCAATGGAGACTTAATATACGCTGGTTGTAGCATATTATTGAATAGTAATTCGGTAGTTGAATATTTGACCGGATGGTAGTAAATGGTCTCGGGGTCATACATTCGATTTACTCGTTAACAAATGATGGGACATTAAATGCCAAAAAATTTCACTGACTACGGCTCTGCTACCAAGAACTACTTACCCCTCGTTTTCGGTGGTCACTGGATGAAGGCGACTCTTCCAATTCAATTTCGAATTGAACAACCAAGAAAAGAACGATCGAGTTTGGGCTGAGTTGTGTCAATTTATTGGCTTTGCAATTTTTAGGGTTTTGTACTAAAATACAAAACCCTATTGCAATCACGACCTGTGTCCGTCCGTCCGTCCGTCTGTATGTCACAGCAATTTTTCTCCGAAAATATAGAGGCTACAGTCATGAAACTTTGTAGAAAGGTCAGAAGTGGTGACTTCTTGGAACTTCAAGGGTGGAAAAATTTTTCAAAGGGGTTTAAGGGGGTCTCCCAATATATGGAGGTGACCCCTCAAAAAAAGTTGTTTATCATTGGTAGTCGAGTAGGGTGTCATTGGAAAGGTCTCAATGAGATCTTTTCAAAACAAGTCTTAAAATTGCCTTATGAGTACCAAGGGGGACAGGGGAAGGGGGAATGTACGAATTTTTTAGTCTATTTTTACTAGTTTTAAATTACGCCCACTTAAAAATAAGGAACTTTAGGAACTTTTCACTCAAAGAAAAATTAGAAAGCGGCCAATTATGTCAAACATGTCCAACACCCCATCTTACCCGATACGATGGATAAGACGAGATATCCTATGGGGCAACATGGGGTATGGGGGACACATTCTATTTTTGTGTGCAAAGCTCGCAAACAAATACCGCCCTGTCATCTATGCCAGCACAGCTACAGTGTGCCCAATTCCCGCAGAGAGAACAAGCGGCCCACGCTTCATTTGAATCTAAGCATTTTCCATGACAGTAAAAACAAGTTGGGTAGACAGACCTATGCCCATGTCAGAAGGGTTTTGTACTCAACTTACAAAATGCAGTAGCCAGCAACGAGTAAAATCAAGAAACACGTCATGTTCGAGGATCATACTATTATTAACAAAGTTGAAAGAATTTTGTCTTCTGAGGTATTTGTTATAGTTATACTAATATAATATATTTTTTCAGATTTTTTAGACCACGGGTGTCCATTCGCGAGGGAAAAAACACAGTTTTCATGTATTTCCCTCCCTGTGCCCCCACTGAAGCAAAAATTGTCAGTTTAAAAACTGTTTTGAAAAGCTCTCATAGAGAACTTTCAATTTATACTCATATCGGCTACCTTTGATGAAATTTTTTTTCAGGGGCCACTCCTCTGTACTGTAATTATCGATTCGTGGCCTATTTTTTCGAATCCTGGAATGGTTACAAAGGCCTTTTGCTAGGAGCTCTCTCCTGCCTCTTCGAATTGTTTCAATTGTATGAACTCACCTTCATGATAGCTATCACTCCTGAAATTTTCATGCAAATGCTAGCAAAGCTGTAGTGTCTAAGTCGGTAAAAAGCGCATATGTTTCCATAGTAATACAGGGCATATTGTTCCATAGTAATACAGGAAAATTCAAATCGCTATAACTTCGTTAAATATCATTCGATCTTTATGAAGCTTTCAGAAAAGATGAGTCTTATAAATAGTCATCTGTTTGTTCTTGTTGAATTTAAGGGTACCGTTTAGATTTTATTCAAGAAAACATAAAATCGATAAATCATACTATTACTAACAAAGTTGACTGAACTTTGACTTCTCATGTATTTATTGTTGTTGTACTCATAAGTACCTACATTCATGACTCTTTTCAGATTTTTCGGATGGAAGGTGTCCAACGGGGGGTACGCGAAAAATTCGTACATTTCCCCTTCCCCGGTCCCCCTTGGTACTCATAAGGCAATTTTAAGACTTGTTTTGAAAAGTTCTCATTAAGACCTTTCTAATGATACCCTACTCGATTGCCAATGGTGAAAAGCATTTTTTGAGGGTTCACCTCCCTATATGCGGTGGCCCTCCCTTAAACCCCTTTGAAAATTTTTCCCCCCTTGAACTTTCAAGAAGTCACCACTTCTGACCTTTCTACAAAGTTTTATGGCTCTAGCCTCTATAGTTTCGGAGAAAAAGTGCTGTGACATACAGACGGACGGACGGACAGACGGACACAGGTCGTGATTGAAATAGGGTTATGTATTTTAGTACAAAACCCTAAAAAGGGATATTATTTTCATCATTGTCATTTTCTGATAGAGAATTGAACTTTTTGTTGGTTTCCTTTCTGTTGTGTTTCTTATTCTTTTATTGCTCTTTTGCGTGTCTATTTTTCTTCTTGTTATCTTCTGACAGTTTCTTGTTTTTTTCATTGTTTCTTCCAATTCATTTTAAAATGGGGAAGACTTTATGATAGCTGGTTTCCCTCGTTTCCTATAATATCTATAGGCTCTAATATTCTGGCCTTGTGCGGGGGATTAATGAAGAAATATGTTGCCAATACTCTTTAATTTTGTTTTTATAAGCAGTTATGCTGCCAATGTCATCATGACAGAGCATCGTTCCGAAACGATATCCTCACTAAGCTTACAGCGATGCTTCTCAATTGGTTGGCATTATATTTTCTTTTCTGGATTCTAATAATCTTATCCACTACTCTTCTAAGACTTTCATAAAGTCCTCTCTTCATCCTAGTTTTGCCAACTGTTTGTACACCTGATTCTTTTTATCCAATGTGTTTTGGTACTCATCATCCAACCAATCGTTAGTTTTGCACTGGGCTTGATGTCAAATAGCCTGTTCTGCCACGGTCTCAATTGCTATCTGAACTTTCATCTACTAGCCCAGTCATATTAGGGCTTTCACCTCGGAATGAAAGATAATAAGCTGCAAATTGGTATGAACCTTTGTTTTGTCATTCTAAATGTTGTCTCAAAAGTCACAATCGTTATCGTGTTCGCGTCTCAAGATATTCAAGGTCAAAGGTCACAAAAATCGGTTTTTCGCGAATATCTGGCTTCCTATCGGTTAAATGAGATTTGCATTTATTATAAAAGTTGTAGGCTATAAAATTCCCTACAACTTTTGTTTAAACTTTTTTTTCATACGACCAACCGTTTTGAAGGTAGAGCGCGAAGAGTGCACATCGTACAGTCATATACGGCCTAATGCAAGGTCAAGCGTGAGTTATGGTTATCAGTACGTTATAAAGTCAATTATTTACTTGGAAATTATAATTATTAAACAATGCCTATTATTTATGTACTAACTATTAATTATTTATATTTAATTAAAGTAAGTAACTTGATTATTTATATATAATTATTCATATTTAACTATTTAAGTATAAAATATTATTAATTCTGGATTATATATTTTAGTTTTATTTTAAGTTAAAATGATAGTAAGAGTATATATTTTACACATATTTTTATTTATTATTAAATACGGCATAATATACATTTATCAAAATGTGAGTTCAAATATCAAAAGTATCTTTGTTGATTTTAATTGTAATGAAATTGGAAATGGAAGCTAATTATCTTCTTCTTGTTCGTCGTCTTCTTCTTCTTGTCGCTCAAAAATGTTCGATTCATTGTCATCATCCTCATTATCTGTCATGTTCATCTCCAAACCTTCCAGAATATCGGGATCATATGTATTTTCTTCATCGGGATTACTTGGATACAGTGAAGCGTTGAGGCAAGCTTGTCCGTTGCACTGGCCGCAAGCTAAAGAACATTGTAGCCCTGATTTTCTGCATCCACAGCGGGAACCACAACCATTTTTGCAATTGCAAAATATTACGTCAACACTTTTTCGGCTGGTGCTGGAGGTAATAACGTTCGTATGGGCTCCAGGATTTCATTTTCAAGCATCCAGCCCCATTCTTTAGGTTCTAAGTCCTTCCCTAACCACGTTTGAATCTGGTAGTAGACACGTTTTATGTGTTGATGAGCTGCTACACTTGTTGGTGGAAGTGTTGACAGTTGTACAGGTTTATTTAGTTTTGTAAATTTGATGAATTGCGTGTAGCGGAAATGATCAATGTTGTCCTCAGATTTTGGAGCATTATATAATGCCAACAAGATGCGCACTCCGTTTTCTAATAATGTTTGTTTTGGGCAGTTTTCTTGTTGAAATACTTCCACCAGTTTATCTAAATCAGGAATTTTTTCCAATGCTCTAGTAACAGTTTTTTTTCCTTTTTTAAATAGCGCAGAAGTCGTGTCACAGCCACTGAATGCGTGTAAAAATAAAATGTGCTTTTTAGTACGAGGATATTGGTCAAAACTTTTAGTAGAATATATTTGTGTTTTGACATTGCCTTTGCCAACTTTTTTCAAAAAAATTTCCTGATGATGTGACTGAGTACGTCCAATTAAAATAACGAGCAAATCGATATCTTCTCCTATGATGACAGCAGTCTTTTGATGTTCTGATAAGGCAATAGCTGTGTCAATGATGAGTTAAATATGAATAATTATATATAAATAATCAAGTTACTTACTTTAATTAAATATAAATAATTAATAGTTAGTACATAAATAATAGGCATTGTTTAATAATTATAATTTCCAAGTAAATAATTGACTTTATAACGTACTGATAACCATAACTCACGCTTGACCTTGCATTAGGCCGTATATGACTGTACGATGTGCACTCTTCGCGCTCTACCTTCAAAACGGTTGGTCGTATGAAAAAAAAGTTTAAACAAAAGTTGTAGGGAATTTTATAGCCTACAACTTTTATAATAAATGCAAATCTCATTTAACCGATAGGAAGCCAGATATTCGCGAAAAACCGATTTTTGTGACCTTTGACCTTGAATATCTTGAGACGCGAACACGATAACGATTGTGACTTTTGAGACAACATTTAGAATGACAAAACAAAGGTTCATACCAATTTGCAGCTTATTATCTTTCATTCCGAGGTGAAAGCCCTAATATGACTGGGCTATACAGCACGTTGTTTTCAGCGATGTATTTGATACGCTGGGAACCAGTTGGTTGTTAAGGGTCTCCGTGAAACTTTTTGCTAATGATGCGGTTTGAACTCTATCAAGTGACAATTACTACTAGTACTATACTCGTACGTGTATATCTACCTAGTTTAGTTTCCATAGCTGCTATAGTTTTGGAAAAAAAAACTGTGGTGAAAAAAAAACTGTGGTGATATGCAAATCGGCAGGAAAACGTTGAGATGAACAGATAAATAGTTCACGGTTTCAATAGAGGTTTTTAAGTTAGTACAAGTCTTAAAATTAAGTAAATGATATGTAAACTCTAGTGTTTCTAATCAAAGGAAAGACTTCACTGCTGATTTTATTTAAACCGAATTATAAATGTTAATTAAAAGGATATCAAAGCAATATAGTATTCAGCCTATTAAGTCAAACATTTTTCTCCCATCAAGTATCCTTTCAAAATCAGTTGCTAAGGTGTCATGTGAAAAATGAAAGGTACTGGCGATTTATCTTTTCGAGGGTTAAATTTAATTTCTTCGCATCGAATTTTTTCCTCCACCCCAGCCGATGATAAAAGAGATTATGTAATGAGCTATCACAGCAAGGAGTCTCAACCCTTCTCATTTTCATAGATCAAGTTTCCACTTTATCATGGAAACCTTTTCGAGTTAAAATAAATTCCGCTAACCATCTTTATCGCAGCTCGTTCACTTTATAAGGTTATCCATCGTCAAACAAAACTTTCAGCGGTGCTAAAAGTTAAATAAAAACGCGCGTGCTTTGGGTCACTGAAAGTTTCTTGTCGAAGAAAAAATAGCTGAAATCAATGCGTTCAAAGTTGCCGGAAAGATGATTATGGGGTTGATATTCGGGATTCAGCATAATTGATTCGATTTAAAACTCCATCTGGTCTGCTGAAGTTTTAACGAGAAAAAATGCTTTATGCCATTTATGTCAGGTTCGACCCAGAAAAAATCATTAAAAGTTGAAAGATCAAAACAACAATGATTTAGCCTCTAAGCTTAATGTTTCAAAAGCATTGAAGCAAATAAAGAAGGATGTTGTGAGTAGAATGGGATGCGGATAGACTGAAAATTTAGGCGGTGGTAGATATAAAATTGAAAGTTTCGCTAAGTTCTGGGTGAATTTCGGAGAAATTTTTCATTTTCAATAATACATAATGCGTTTTTCTAGGCAGTGACATTCAAAGAAATTGGTGTTTTTCCCTCTTGAAATGTATACAGTATGAGAGCTTTGAAAGTGATAAATATTTAACGGTAGTAAGATACGATAAAATTAAGGTTAATTAGAGTATTTTCAAGGAAACCGTCACAATTCTACGTCTAGCACTCGTTGCGTGTGGATGTATTTTTAGTTCACTCCTGTCAAGAATTTTTATAAATTAAAATAGTTTTTAAAAACATCAATTAGAAAGTAATTTTATAAAGAAACTTATTACAACGTCGAACTATTCGACCAATTTATCGAGTATCTGGATTTTACCTGCGATAAAGTTTGAACAAAGAAGAAAAGTTTTTTTCACCGGGGGGATGGAGGAGTCCGACGGCTTCCCACCGCTGGGCGACCCAGAGCCAGACATTTCGAAAATTACAAATGATAAAGTCATCAAGCGAAAAAATCAAATAGACAACTGTGAGCATGGAAAGCGTATTACGCTTTCAAGCGAAGATTATGAAAAAGTAAGCAGGGAAAATACAAGGGTTACGAAACAAAACGAAGAGTTGAAACTCCGTATAAAGAGTTTGGAAGATATGGTCCGGACGTTGTCAAATGGGAGCAAACCAAAATGGAAGCCACAGAATACGTCCGGAAAAGAAGAGCCGATATTAACTAAGAAGAATGAAAACAAGCAAGACCAACGAGAAAGCAGTACCAACACAGAAAACTCAAACATATGAAACAAAACCGTAAGATACGAGCAAGACAATCCATGATGCTGAGAATATCCTGAGCGCTGGAGGAGCAAACGGCAGCGCCAATTATTATGCGGTGCTGTCTGCAATGAACGAAGAAATGGACAACGAGATGGAGAGCAACGATAACATAGGTAATATTAATAGCGATAATAATTTTATTAAATATTTAAAATTAAAAAATAAGGAAAAGGAGAAGAAGCCAACCGGTGTGTCTGCTGGTTCTCCTAACAAAATTCATAAGGTAAATGAGAAAATTCCTCCAATAAACGTTTTTGGGCAGCGTGGAGGAGATATGGTTCGGTTATTGGCAGCCAAACATAAAATCGAAAACTTTGAAGTTAAGAGAGTGACCGCTGATAAGCTCTCGATCAAGACAAAGACACTGGCTGATTTCAAACTGGCGAAAGATGCTCTTAAAAGTGTCAAAGCTCCCCACTTCACATATACGCCAAAGGCGGAAAAAAATCAGACCTTCCTGTTGAAGGGCTTGGACTGTGGGAAGAATACAGTTGATCTCCTTGAAATGTTGCAGGAAGCAGCACCAGCTATTAAGTTCATCTGTGTGAAAAATTTTTCTGCAAGGAGATCAACTGTAGAAGGTAAAATATTACCATTTTATTTGGTCCAAATTTCCAACGACAGCAGTCCGAGTGCCCTCCAACAGGTAAGGTACTTAAACTTTAGAGTTGTGAGGTGGGAATGCCTCTAAAAAACTGAGGTCAACCAGTGTTGCAGGTGTCAAAGATTCGGTCATTCGGCTGCCAATTGTGCAATGCACTATCACTGTGTTAAGTGCAAAGATATTCACGCCCCTGGTGAATGCAAATTGGCTCAGATAGAGCCAAAAGAAAAATTGTATTGTGTTAATTGTGGTACATTTGGTCACCCAGCATCATACCGAGGATGCCCTCGGTATCAAGATGCAAGAGCTAAATTTTCCCCAAAGCAAAGAAAAGTAAATCACAATTTGTTACCTCCCAACTTCATCAAACCCGGGGTATCATTTGCACTTGCTGCCAGAGGACCAGCAGACAACAATGTAAATAAAATAAATAATGTAAGTGGCAATAATGAGCTGCTTCTCAAAATCCACCAGCAACTTGAATCGCTTTCAGATAGAATTAATAAACAAGACCAAAAAATCAATTTCGTTTTTCAACGTTTAGGCCAACATGCTCCAAAATAGTTTGTCATCCAGTCACATTCCCATGGATAGGATTCGTCTCATCTCGATCAACGTCAACTCCGTTGTTACTATACATCGGTGTGACTATCTCCTTGAATTCATTGTTAAGCAAAAGCCTGACAACATGCTTCTCATCGAAACCCACCTCAATTCATGGCACTCCATGACATTCAAGGATTTTGAATTCGTAAGAAACGATAGGGTAATAGGTGATGGGGGAGGTGGCACCGGGATATTGGTTCGAAGACCCTATTGTTTCCAAAATATTGAAAAAGTCGAACTCAAAAGCTTTGAATCTCTTGAAGTATCCGTTATCAAAATTTCACTGCCAGGTGGGGATAACCTCTTCGTTATCTCTGCCTATGCAACTGGTGGAACTGTTCTCAGGCTCAAGGAGGAACTCAATTCCTTGTTTGAAATACTCGAATTGAACAGGCTTCTTAATTATTATATTCTTGCTGGTGACCTGAAGGCGAAGCATACATCATGGCTGAACGCCACATATAATCCAAGAGGTGTATTCCTGAAATCGTGGATAACAGAGAACCAAATTGAATACAGGTGCAATCTATATGGGTCGGAGTTCCCAACATACCCTAGGAGAAATTGATATTTGGATCTCTGCATTGCCCACGCAAGACTCGGATTCAACTTTAATAGTCCTCAACGGCAACTGCAGGTGCTTCCTCATGATAGCGACCATAACGCAATCGCAATGGAAATCAATCATCACAGGGATGATTTCTTCCTCATTCCAGTTCAACATGAAAATCATCGGTTGAGCTTCAAAAAAACAGACTGGGGAAAGTTTCAAAAGAAGTTTAATCGCGATTACCAGAAACAATGTCCCCCTTCTGATGGTGGCAACTCTTGCTCAATGGTTCCTAATGACAGGAATCTAACTAACGATGAAATAGATGTCTATTTGGCGAAGTTAGAGAAGCTGACGTTGGAAACGATTGAGAAAGTCGTTCCCAAGATTAAACTTCGAAACAATATGGAAGGATACGAAAACCAACCAACGCAAGGTTGAAAAGATTGAAAAGTCTTCTTCTCACACGCATCAACAATATTTATCGACGATTTTTGGACTATAACCATCCCTCGTTGTCTTTGTTGAAATTACATCTGAAGAATGTCCGGAACTTAATCTGGTCGTACTTCAAGAGTGAGGTCAGCAATCAATGGGCGCAAAAATTGAGGGGTATTAGCCCACAGGATCCAGATGGCGTGTTCGCGAAAGTGAATAGCATATTCCACAAGAAGTCTCGAGTGAAGGTATCGAATCTTGAAGTCACTAGTGATGAAATAAATCTTCTCGATAGGGCTGGTATCGAAATTGATAATATGACTTTGGATAGAAATGGAAACAGGATCATTTGTGAAGGATTGGATAAACTTGCCCTGATTGGAACACATTTTGAATTGGTCCATCTGCCAAACCCTGAGAGAGGGAATGAAATAGTTTCAGAGATCGTTGAAGCAAAAGTTTCCGACTTCAAATCAAGCCTGAGTGGCCAAGCAATTCTTCATTTCAATGAAACATTAACATCTGACCTCATACCGAGCTTGAATCTTATGATTATTTTGTCAGCTATGAAGACTTGTGGCTCATATTTCGCAGGATAAGCAACAAGAAATCATCTGGTACTGATGGTATTCGAAATGTAGTTCTCCGAATTTGCCTTAGGTTGCTATTAGGAATTATTGCATATTGTTCAACAATATGTTGAGCAATTCATGTATCTCAAATGAGTGGAAAAATGCTAAGGTATTTCCGATCTTCAAGAAAGGAAAAGAATCTTTATGCCCTAAAAGCTATCGCCCAATCAGCTTGCTGCCTAACATCAGCAAGGTGTTTGAAGTGATACTCAACAGAGCATTAAACGCCCACATTGAGGAAAATGAGTTGATGCCGAATTGCCAATTTGGCTTTCGTGCCAAGAATTCGACCATACATGCAATAACGAAAGTAACCTCAGACATCTGTTGGAAACTAAATGATAGACAATGTGTTGGAGCATGTCTCACTGATATGGAGAAAGCCTTCGATACGGTGTGGCTAGATGGACTAGTTTTTAAACTCCTTCAGGACAAGTTCCCCAGACACCTTGTCGCCGTGATGTGTAATATGTTATACGGGAAATCGTTTGTTGTAACTGATGGAAATCTGACTACAATGCGCGAGTTCAAGGTCTTGAATGGTCTACAGCAGGGAACAGTTACTGCGCCTCTGCTCTTCTCAATCTTCATTTGCAAGCTATTGAACGGCTTTGATTTAACGTCTCGCCAACGCGATCATTGGTAGCGTTTGCTGATGATCTGATCATCTATACGGCAGACCGAAAAGCTACAATAGTTCAGAGAAATCTCCAAAAAATGTTGAATGATGTACAGCTGTACACTGACAATTAGCGAATGAAAATCAATGCGCATTAGTGTGAAACAATCTTGTTTCTGACAACGCTGCAGAGGGTCAGTCAAGATCTGAAACGTAATTGGAAAGACTTCCACATCATGGCTGGCGAGGGTAGACTAGAATGGGTTCCACATAAATCCTGTGTTCGATACCTCGGTGCTATCTCGATCAGTATCTGTACTATACTGAACATGTGAAAATCATGCTCAGTAAGGCACTTAAAGTAGTCATGGCCCTTCGAAAACTCTTTCATTCCGAATACATTGATCAAAAGGTCAAAATTATCTGTTACAAGACCCTGGTTGGACCAGTTTTGACATATGGATGTCAGATCTGGTACAACCAGAGCGCTAGTACTATGGAAAAATTAAGAGTTTTCGAAAGGAAATGTCTTCGTGTATGTACTGGTTTTTACAGAAACCCTGAGACGGATTGGAAACATTATATATGTATATCGAACAGAAGAATTTATCGAACTGCTGAAGTGACGCGGGTCGATATCTTCATATTGAAGCTTCTTCTGAATCATATCGCAAGATCTGTGACTGTGAGTGAAAACCCTTGGATTTCACAGCCGTTCTACCCTACAGACGGGTATATTGCGACTTGCCTCGCTACTGGCTTCATTCCTCCAGGACCATACGCCTATTTGGACATGAATCGATATGTTTTTGATTCTAACGGCGTCCCAGTCATATATCACATATATCGACGGGCCATCGATAAGAAGATAAAATATTCTCCGAGTTTGAGTTCACGAGACCAACAATTCCAATGGAGATACTGATTTGCTAGATTCGTTGAAGCTGATCGAATTGAGACGGCGCAATCCAGGTATTGGTGGCTGAATGACAATGTCTAAATTATTTGTGTTTATTTCCAGTTTTTGTGATTTTTTTTTTGTTATTTAGTTTTTGAGTTTCAGCTCATTATTGCTACATTTAGTGTTGTTTATTTGTGTTGAAAGTTAGTTTATTTGTGTTGAAAGTTAGTTAGGTATTACGTTAGAGATAAGGTAAAACGCTTAGGTTAGGAACATTGTTATAGAATTTTTTTTTAGTATAAGATAACGTTTTTGATTGCATTTTATTAGACATAAGTTACAACATATTAGGTGTAGGATCAAAGTTTTACTGTTGTGTTTAAATTATAAATAATTTTAGGATAGTGTTGGTTGGTTTTTTCTCCTTTTTTAAAATTGAACTCTTAAAAATATGTAATAATCTTAATGAATTGAATTCGCTAAAGTTTTTCTTGATGAAATGTGTTAATGATAACGTATAAATTTAGAGAGCCATTTGAGCCATTAAGTTTTTTATTGTTATTATTTGGAATTTGCTTTATATTCTTTTAAAATTTATAACCATTAGTTTTCAATATAGCGCTTTTGACTTTGACTTTGACTTTAAGGAAACCGTCACTTCAAATGACAGACAGTATTTTCATTGGCCGTGAAAAGAAGAATGTAGATATTTTGATAATAGAATCATGCTAGGTAAAGAAAATTCTATCTTGTTATCAAGAATCAACACAAATGATTACTTGAAAACTAAAAATCTTGAATTCACAGTGTGGGTCTGTCGTGAAAAAGGGTTTCACTGGAATTTCACGTGCTAAGTCTTTTAAGTAAATGAATTATTACGACCCATTTCACTTAAATTGAATGATCATGGCAAAGAAGGCTTTATCAGGTAGGACAGCATAAAGGTATTCCTCGAAAACTCTTGTCGGAATCTTACACAATTTGTGGCTCATCCACTTTGCTTCATGCTTTACATGGCGATCGATTTTCTTTACCTCTTGCTTTCCAACATACCCAAGCCCTATTTGGTATCCTTTGTTCGAGTCTATGCTTCGCTCCCACACAGGTTTAATCCTTGGGTTTCATAGATAATGCATATTTTGATGGTGGGCATCTCTTGGACTTAAGAATGGAAAATTTTTAAGTTATTTGTATGCTTCTATCTTCAAATCTATGTTTTATTATTTTTGATTCTGTTCACTAGTCGAACTATCAGCAGTACTCGGACGGCATTTTTATTTCATGCAAAATACTCGTGTACAACTATATCATCCCATTTGACCATCATATTTCTAAAAGTATTTTTATAGCCAAAACGATAAAAATATTGAAAAACTGTCTTTCGTATTAAGACTTATACCTTCCATTGCACTACGCTTTTAAAATTATCAATATCATATTTCTATCACAAGTAAACTTATCGACGACTCTACAACAAAAACAAGGGCAACTTTAAACACTCGACGACTGTCCGGCAGGACAAAAATAATAGGGAAGGCCATAATAAAGTTGGTTTTTACTATATAAAATTCTTTCCTAGTATAAATAGCTTGGCATGTACTCGAGTTTGGCGTAGCCTCATTTTCAGTTTATGACACTACTCTTTTCCGCCTTTTCATTTCACAAGACTGCCGGCAAAAGCAATTCTTTCTACTCAACTTCGAAAAATTGAGACCATTAGTTATGGCAAAAAGATTCTCCGCGCTATCTTAGACAATATATACTTTACGGCCGATGAGTTTTTACTCGAAAAAGGAAGTTTTGATTTTCATTTTACTTTGGCGAATTGCCAAACAATAATCCACATTGTATCCAAGTTCTGTGTGTGATATTTCGCCGAAGAAAACTTCTGATATTGATTTTATGTAATATTTGAAATAGTTTTAAGTTTACAAAAGTTGACTTTGGAGTAGGTTTTTATGGCCGGCGATAAAGGACAAATATTAAGTATTTGGAAGTTGCATGTTTTGTTTTGGAGTGGGCTGTGTGTGAGGGTTTGCGGAAGTGTTGAATGGTTTTTATTGTTCCAAATCACATAAGTATGTCCTTATTATAGCGGTCATTTAATCTTCATGTTGTCCTAGTTGTCATCGAATTTATTTCACAACAATGTTGTCACAATCACTTAATACTGTTGATCGTATATCTTTATTGATGTTTACGACATTCCATGGTATTTGAGACACTGCTCTGTTTTCGGAACTTCATAATTTCTGAACATATATTTATTGATGATATGGATAGTACCATTTAAAGTTGAGAGCAAAACAATAGGACTTCTCATATAATTTAAGAGCCATAACGGGCTATACCCTCCTTAAGAAAAGTAAGCTTTTTATCTAACGTTTACGTAGATCTCTAGTATATTTATCGATTCATCGATATTAAAAGGTTTTTTTTTTTATTTTTTCCACTAAATAGGTAGGAGTATAATTGTAGCAGAAGGGCTTATTACCTAACTTGCGAATATAAACTCGTAACCCCTATGCTTGCCACACTTCCGTAGAGTAATATACTTGTCGAACTGAGGTTTCGGCCACCCTAGCCATGAAAAATGAAATGAAAAATTTACCATTCGATACTTTTCTTTCAAAATAGGTCTAGAACTTTTTAAAAGCGTTCTTTAAAAGAGATAAAGCTTATACAGCCAAAAATCAAATTGAAGTTTACTAAAAAATTGTGTAGAAGCAAAAAATAAAAAATTAGGGTTTCAAATAATAATAAGTTCATATTTTTAGGGTTTTGTTAAAAACAATTTTTTTACAATATCCTAGTAATATCGGTACTTATCCGTCCGCTCGTCAGTGCGTCATAGCAAGTTTTCTCAGGAACTAAGGAAGCCACAGTCATCAAATTTTGTCAACAGCTCAGAAGTTTCTGGTTAATAAAAGTTCCACGGTTGGAAAAAATTTCAAAGGTTTTTAAGCGAGGTCCCCCTATATAAAGATCCTATCCCCTAAAAAATATTCCACCAAAGATAGTCAAATAGGGTGTAAAATGAAAGGCTTTAACGAGATCTTTCAGTATAAGCTATTTAAATTGGAGTATCGATGGCAAAATTGTGACACCTCAATATTCTCAAAAGTATCGGATAGTATTCAACGCAGTTATGGTGGTTTGAATTTTTAGTGTTAAAACAACAAAAGTTTATGAACTCAGACACTACGTGTTTTTTCGATTTACATCAGGGAGGATACATATCATATAGAGTTTTTTTTGTGGTAGGGAGGTGAATGCCATGTATGCACAGAGTGTGAGGCTCCCATGCTCACAAGAAGGTGACTGGACTACCCACTAAACACCTCCCCTGTCAACCTGAGAACCCAGCCTGGAACCGTTTTGTTACGCCGTGAGGCGCCTTCAAGCTAGGGGATCCCTTTCCTAGGGAGAGGGAGACAGTGTAGCGGGCAAGACGGGGCAACGTATTTTTACGGTCACACAAACGATCAATCCCAGCCGCTCTGGCTTGCAATGATGCGTTGTCATGTTGCAAATCAGTCAGCGCAGTAACCGGCTTATAAGTGCACGCGTTTTCGCTTTGGTGCCAAAAACTCGGTTTTTGTCAAGTTAGTTGTGATTTCTGCGTTATACATAAATTGCGTTTTGTACCTCAATATTAGTTTTCTAGAACTAACTGAAGGTTATTCTTGTTTATAAATGATTACACCAGCACGTAAGAACATGTATTGTGTCCATATTCTGAATTGGTCATTAAAGGCGTTTTATTTTATCAAAATAAGCATTCGAGGGCAAGATGGGGTATAAAGTCCCCATCTTGCCCCTCGAAGAAATTCAATTATTTCCTTATGGCAGTTTATGCTTCTTCATAACTTCTTTGTTTTTTATCTTGTTTCAGGATGGTGAAAAATTATAAAAGAAAGTCGGAGAGAGGAAACTGGAGTGAACAGAGTATGCAAAATGCGGTAGATATTGTAATCGAAAGGAAAATGGGATACGAATTAGTGGCGAAAACATATTTTATGCCACAAACGACCCTTGAGCGATATTTTAAAGTAGTTCGCGCAGCCCTAGAAGATCCTGATACTACTGCAACTTCGATTAAAGTTTCTTTAGGCCCAAAAAGCGAACATTTATTGAAGATGAAGAGAAAGAGCTTTGCAACTTTATAATGGATATGCAGAGTCACCTTTACAGGCTCACAACAAAAGATTTGAGGGCCTTGGCGTACACTCTGGCAGTACAAAATGGGAAGCAAAATTTCTACAACTCTGAAAGAAAAGAAGCTATCAAAGATTGGGTGCAGCGGTTTTCAAGCAGGCATCCAGAATTGTCGATATGAAAACCAGAAAGCACTTTAGTTGCACGAGCGGCTGGGTTTAATAAACAAACTGTTAAACAAGTTTTCAACTTCTTTGGCAATGTTTATGATGAGCATAAGCTTTCGTCAGAAAGAATTTATAATTGTGATGAAACAGAAGTTTCAGTGGTACCAAAAACCAAGTCAAAAATAATTACACGAAAAGGTAGAAAGCAAGTGGGATCTATAACTTCTGTGGAGAGAGTTACGACAATAACTGTGGAACTATGTTCTAGTGCGTGTAGTCAATACATGCCTCCAATGCTGGTGTTCCCACAAAAGAGAATGGACCCACAGTTAATGCTCAATGCTGCTCCTGAAGCTTGGGGTGTTTGCAGCGATTCTGTCTGGATTTTTCCTTGGCTGGTTTAAGAAGTTTGTTGAATTCAGTGGAGCAACGGTTGATCGACCTGTACTGTTGTTGTTAGATGGCCACAGCACGTAAACATAAAACTTGGGCCTCATTAATGAAGCTCGTACCAATGGGGTTATTATTTTATGTTCCCCCTTCATACAACTCATCAACTTCAAGTTCTGGATGCAGCATACATGAGGCCCTTGAGCACATACTACGACCAACAAATCACAGCTTGGCTTTGCAGTAACCCAGGCATGATTGTAACTATCCGGCAAGTGGCAGACATTTTTAGTAAAGCCTTTACTTACTTCCACAATGGCAACGGCAGTGAATGGCTTCAAGAAATGTGGCATTTGGCCATACGTTGTTTCAAACAATCCTTCATTGATGGAGCAAAGCCACTGATATCCCACAAACACACAGGTTATTGATCAATGAAGGATTGTCTGAAACAACGACAATGAACAACTGTGCTGCTGCGCTAAATAAACCAGCCGTTGTTTATTTATTTATTTATTTCAAATCCATTTTAACAGGCAAAATGCCCAATTACAAAAATAGAAAAGACAATATAGATAAAGTAGGCAAAAATATTTAAGATAATTAAGCAATTAATCATAAATTATAACAATTAATGTAGTTTGTTTCTAAGTAAATGCTTAAATGCTATTAAAGATTGAGGGAAAGTACCAAGTTCTAATTGATTGTGCACGCAAGGCAAACGAATCATGGCAGAATGAAAATGGGTTTTTATACGCGCAAATTGGATGTGAAGATTAGAGGAGCGCAGAGGCCTGCCGGGGCTCCTCCAACTTATTTGATTTACCAAGTTAGGGCAATCAATCAGGCGGTGGTGGAGTTTAAATAAAAGACATTCATCAAGGAAAGTCCTACGTGCTTTTAATGAAGGAAGATGTAAATAAGTGAGTTGGTCTTCATAGGGAACAAAGGGAATCTTGTACTTATAAAAAAGACAGCGGGTGAAGTTTCTTTGGACATATTCTATGTCAACATAAGGTATTCAAAGTGTGGGGACCAAACTTGAGAGCTATACTCTAAAATACTTCTAACTAGAGTATTATAAAGCTGGACAGCGGAGAATATATCTTGAAAAATAAAAGTATGCTGCAGTACAAAACCTGAGACTCAAGAAGCTCTAGTTTTAATGCTTGAAATGTGCATATCAAATTTGAGTTTGAGATCAAAAATTATACCGAGATCATTAGTTTTTAGAACAGTTGAAAGAGATTCGCTTCCAATTGAATAGATAAATTAGATTTGCACTGGTTTAAGGGAATACGACATAACATGACATTTAGATATGCTCAGTTCAAGATTGTTAATGCTACACCAATTTTCCAGGATAGACAAATCATTCTGCAGCTGAGAATAATCCTCTACTTGACCGATAGCCCTAAATAGTTTCAAATCATCTGCGAATAGAAGGGGTTTTGAGTTTAAAGCAGCAGGTAAATCATTGATAAAAAGTATTAATAGGAGAGGGCCAAGGATTGAGCCTTGTGGGACACCTGACGTAGGGTAAAAGGTTGAAGAAAATGAACTGATTACACGAACACAACAAGAACGATATGTTAGATAAGAATTTATCCAAGCCAACATCGGAGCAGGAAATCCATAGTGCTGCAACTTTAGTAGTAAAATAGAATGATCAACTCGACCAAATGCTTTGCGAAAGTCAGTTTAAATGACATCCATTTGCATATGGTTATCTAGAGCACAAGAAATCGAATGAGATGTTTCGAGTAAATTAGTAGTAGTAGAGCGATTGGGAAGAAATCCATGTTGCTCAGCAGCAAAAGTTTGCGATAGAGATGATGCTGATTTATTGTGAACGTGGCGCTCCAACAATTTAGAGAAGCAGGAGAGGATAGATATAAGACGGTAGTTGGAAATATTACAAGGGTCACCATTCTTCAGAATTGGAACAATATGTGCAAGTTTCCATATTTGAGGGAAAGTTCCATTGGCCAAACTTATATTAAACAGAATTGAAAGAGGATTAGATATAGAAGTAAAGAGTGACTTAACAAATATAGCGGAAATGCCATCGGGACCCTGTCCAATGCTTCCATCTAACTTGCTGATGAGTAGCTCAATGTCATAGGGAGTGGTTTTGAAATCAATAGTTAATGTCGAATAAGAGAATGGAGGGCAATAGTTTGTAGGTGAGGACGAGGCACTAAAAGATTCAGAGAAAAATTTGGCAAAAAGATCTGAAATAGCAGAAGGCCCATTAGCCACCAAGCTGTTCCCATGTGCTGAATCTGGAATACGAGAGGAAGTGTTCAAATAACGAATGAAAGACCAAAAAGGTTTTGTTTGGTTAGACAACAGAGATTGTTCCATGGAGAGATAATAATCACGCATGGCTGCTTTAATGCGACATTTAGCAAGAGTACGAAGTCTTTGATAATCTGTACAAGCTGCAGGACACTAACACGTTTGAAGTCTCGATGAGCTCGATCCTTACTTTTAAGAAGGGTCAAAATATCGGTGTTCAACCATGGTGCATCATTTCTTTTTAATGTGTGAACTATTGGTGTATGTTGGCTGATCAGCGTATTCAAATACATGTGGAATTTAGAAATAGCATCATCGCAAAATACACTAGTAAAGAAGGAATCCCAATCAGTCGATTGGAGATTGTTCGCAATAATTGCAAAGTTTGATTTACGGAAATTATACCTTGAAGGCTGTTCAGTCTTCTTACGCCTCATGTTACACATAAAAAGAAATTCAAAGGTGTTAGGGCGCAGGATCTTGCGGGCCACTTGACAATTGACATCACTCAATCTCGAAATTACTCGTCCTGGAAATTGCTCTTGCAAAAGTGCTCGATTAGCCTATGTTGTGTGGCTTGTGGCCCCGTTCTGTTGGAACCACATGTTCTCCAGATCATTATCTTCGATTTCTCTCCAAAAATAATCGGTTAACATCCGTCCATAGCGGTCGACTGAAATGGCTCTTCCTTGATCGTTTTCAAAAAATACAGGCCAATAACACCACCAGACCATAATGCACACCAAACGGTCACTTTTTCCGGATGCAAAGGCCTTCCTGTGATCACTTGAGGATTTTGAGAGCCCCATATGCGGCAATTCTGCTTATTTACGTAACCACTGAGCAAAAAATGAGCTTCATCACTAAAAACCATTATGTTCAAAAATTCGTTATCAATGGCTTGTTGTTCAATCACCCAATTTGCATACATTCTGCGCTTTGTATGGTCTTGAGGCTTAATTCTTGAGTGAGTTAGATTTTGTACAGATGGAAATGCAAATTCAAATGCAAAATCCGCCACAATGAGCTGTAAGACAAGCCCAAATTTTGAGCACGTCAAGGAATCGACAAATTCGGGTCTTCCTCCACACTTTGAGCAACGACAGCGATATTTTCAGCAGAACGAATGTTGCGATGATGCACAGGCCTTGCAATATTAATAACCGATCTAGACTCTTCAAATTTTCTCACTGTGTTCGAAATTGTTTGCTCTGTAGGTCGATTATGTCGACCGTTATCTGCTCGTAACGCCCTAAATGTTGATACAGCAGAATCACCATTTTTATAATAAAATTTAATACTTTTAACGCGTTTTTCGACTATTAAATGATCCATATTTCTAAATGGCAGACCTTCAACTAAAGAAAGTGCTTTAAATGACATTTGATTTTGACAAATGTCAAATGGCATGGTTATACTTTCCCAATCACGAAATGGATAACCCTGTACTGTTGTCCAAACCTAACGTTGAGACTACTCTGATTCATTTCCAGAACACTGTACAGCAATTTTAAATACTGCAGAGTGGTGTGGAAACTTCACTGTAGACGGTCCCGAGCTCTTTCCAGAAAGGAGGAAGGAGCACCTCGTTTTCCCAACCCACAGCCTCCATAATTCCTCATCCTAAGCCCCCCGATTAAATGGTAGTAAATGTTCTTGGGGTCGCACATAGGGTTCACTTGTTCCCCAATGATAGGATATTAAATATCGGGAAATGCTAAAAATTGTAAATATATCTACAGCTCTGCTACTAAATCCCACTCACACCTCTTTTTTGGGGACGTGAAAAGATGATGGCGAGTTTACCGTGCCTGATAATGGAATCGAAGTAATAACTTTGCCGCCAAAAAAATGTTCAGCATCGGGCTAGTTCCCGTCCCTGAAAAAAAGCTGCAAGGTTTTAAAACCTGCAGGAGGGCCTTGGAATGAATTGGAATGGAAAAGAACTTTGACAAATAGAGATCTATATCATTGCCAGTTATATTCCTGTTATTAAGAACCACTGAGCAAGCGTTACCACCATCAGAAGGAGGACATTGCTTCTGGTACTCTCGATTAAACTTCTCTTGAAACTTTCACCAATCCGTTTTTTCGAAATTCATCTGATTTTCATGTTGAACTGGAATGAGGAAGACATCATCCCTTCGATGATTGATTTCCATCACGATTGCGTTATGATCGCTATCGTAAAGAAGCACCAGCAGTTTCCGATGAGTACTATTAAAACTGAATTCATGTCTCGCATCAGCAACACCTAGGTCCAAATATGAATTTGTCCTAGGGTATGTTGGGAACTCCGACCTTTATAGGTTGCACCTGTATTCATTTTGGTTCTCTGTTATCCACAATTTCAGGAATTATTGTTGGCGTCCAGCCATGATGTATGTTTGGCATTCAAACCACTGGCAAGAGTATTCAGTCTGTTCAATTCGAGTATTTCCAACAAGGATTTGAGCTCCTCCTTGAACTTGAGAACGTTTCGACTAGTTGCAAAAAAAAACAAGTTGGGTAGACAGACCTATGCTCATGTCAGAAGGGTTTTGTACTCAACTTACAAAATGCAGTAACCAGCAACGAATAAAATCAAGAAACATGTCAAAGACGATTTCATTGAAGAAAATGTGAAATTCGAGGATCATACTATCATTAACAAAGTTGAAAGAATTGTGACTTCTGAGGTATTTACTTATACCCATAGATATCTCCCTTGATAATTTTTCCAGATTTTTTAGAAACACATTTTTCATGTATTTCCCCAGCAAAAACTGTCAGTTTAAGAACTGTTTTGAAAAGCTCTCATAGAGAACTTTCAATTTATACTCATATCGGCTACGTTTCATGAAATTTTTTTCAGGGCCCACTCCTCTGTACTGTAATCATCGATTCATGGCCTATTTTTTCGAATCCTAGAATGGTTACAAAGCCCTTTTGCTAGGAGCTCTCTCCTGCCTCTTCGACTTGTTTCAATTGTATGTACTCATTTTCATGATACCTCTCATTCCTGAAATTTTCATGCAAATCCTAGCAAAGCTGTAGTGTCTAAATCGATAAAAAGCGCATATGGCTCCATAGCCATATGTTTCCATAGTAATACAGGGCATATTGTTCCATAGTAATACAGGAAAATTCAAATCGCTATAACTTCATTAAATACTATTCGATCTTCATGAAACTTTCAGAAAAAATTAATCTTATAGAAAGTCATCTGTTTGCTAAATTTTATTGAATTTAAAGGTACCGTTTGGATTTTATTCAAGAAAACATAAAATCGATAAATCATACTATTACTAACAAAGTTGAGTGAATTTCGACCTCTAATGTATTTGTTGTTGTTGTACTCAAGGCCTACATTCATGATTTTTTTCAGATTTTTCGGATGGAAGGTTTCCAATCGCGAGGGGGGGGGGGTACGCGAAAAGTTCGTACATTTCCCCTTCCCCTGCCCCCCTCGGTACTCAGGAGGCAATTTTAAGACTTGTTTTGAAACGATCTCATTGAGACCTTTCCAATGACACCCTACTCGACTACCAATGGTGAAAAATTTTTTTTGAGGGGTCACCTCCCTGTACGGGGAGACCCCCCTTAAACCCCTTTGAAAAATTTTTCCACCCTTTAACTTTTAAGAGGTCACCACTTCTGACCTTTTCACAAAGTTTCATGGCTGTAACCTCTATAGTTTCGGAGAAAAAGTGCTGTGACATACAGACGGACGGACGGACGGACGGACGGACGGACAGACGGACACAGGTCGTGATTGCAATAGGGTTTTGTATTTTAGTACAAAACCCTAATAACGAAGAGATTATACCCACTTCGCAGTGATAACAGAAACTTCAAGAAATTCAAAGTTTTTGAATTCAATTTTATCAATATTTTGGAAACAATAGAATCTTCTAACCAATATCCCGGTGCCACCTCCCCCATCACCGTTTACCTTATCGTTTCTTACGAGTTCATAATCCTTGGATTCCATGGAGTGCCATGAATTGAGGTGGGTTTCAGTGAGAAGCATGATGTAAAGCTTTTGCTGAACTATAAATTCACGTCAATGTAGAGTAACAATGGAGTTGACGTTGATCGAGATGGGACGAAGCCTATACATGGAAATGTGATTAGATGACAAGTTATTTTGAGGCATTTGAAAAATTTAAATGCTGAAAAACATAGTTAATTTTTGAATCTTGTTTATTCATTTTCTCCGATATAAAATTAAGTTGCTGGTAAATTTTAAGAAGCAGCTCATGATTCTCACTTGCATTATCTGCTGGTCCTCTTGTATGATACTCCGGGCTTGACGAAGTTGAAAGATACGACACTGGGGTGTACTTGTGTTTGCTTTAGAATGAATTTAACTTTTGTATCTTGACACGGAAGTATCCTTGATATGATGCTGGTTGACCAAAAACAATTTTCCTTTTGACTCCGTCTGAACCAGTTTCCACTTTCTGGGGCACAAACCCCTTTTGCATTTTACGCACTGACAGTGAATGGCGCAGTTTGTGGCTGAATCACCAAATCTTTGACACCGATAACACGACAATTTTAGCTAAAGTACAACGGGCCTATGAATGCGAAAAGGACAAAGATCACAAAGTTTTATCAAAGAAATTGGTGATACTTCTATCCGGCAGGAATGTTGCGAAGAATGTGGAGAATTGAGTAGAAGAGTTCCAGGATTTGGTTGTGAATAGATGATTAGAAGCGTTCAATGAAGTGAAATTTCATCTTTTAAATATGGAGTTAAACTATGCGATTAAGACCCACAAATTACCTACGAAGGATATATTAATGGGTGTGGAAGCAGCCATTAAGTACTTAATAAGTCGAGAAGATGCATCAGATAAAGGAAGAAGCAAGGAAGATCATAAATGTGCACAAACAAAAAGGTAGATGTCAAGATGTACACGAGCTCAAGATTGCGAAGGAGTTGAAAGACAACCAGTGTATTACTTGAAGGCGAATAAAGGCAACAAAGTGGGTATTATGGATAAATGATATGAATTAAGAAATTACCCACTACTGGGCCCACTGAAAGCGATTAAAGAATGCAAACAATTCATCGGAGACATCAGCAAACTACGAGTCTCTAGTCCTGTGCTGCCAAGAATAAAATGCCTCCTTAAAGTGCACAAAGAAAGAAATGAATTACGGGAGATTATCACATTTGTGGAAACTGAACAGGACTCCTAGTGAATATGCTATCAAAAATAGGTAAGACTTCATCAACAAACGGCAGCTAATCATGCTATCAGTGAAGACAAGAAACTTGTTTCCTATAACATCAAATCATTGATTCCCAATATACTCGTAAAATAAGCATTGGCCCTGTTGGAGGAGTGGTTGGTGAAGAAAGACAACGTAACCAATAGAAGGAATAAAGCAAGGATTTGCTAACATTCTCGATACTGTATTCGCCAAGTGTGATATTTTGAGTATTTGAGGTATTTTTCCTCGACTGCGTCATGAACTTTGTTTTATTTTCGTTAATTTTTAGCCCTACTAGTTTTGCTTCACTGTCGAGTTTCAGGAAAATTTCTTTGGCAGTAGTTAATGATCGTGACAGAATGTTGATGTCGTCCGCATAGGCCACTACTTGGCTCGACTTGTATAGTAATGTACCTCGCGTATCGAAAGGTAGCTTTCGTATGACGTATTCCAGAGCCAAATTGAATAGTAATGGGGCCAGCCTATCTCCCTGCTTTAGTCCGATATTTGTGTTAAAGGCATCGGTGAGTTGGTTATTGATGCGAACTTTGGAGGTTGTCGACGTCATTGTCATTTTGGTAAGACGCCTGCCTGCTTGCTCTCACCCATGCAATTTTCTAACCTCACTTGTACGATGTATTCACAATGATTCAAATATACGTTCAACAAGACGAAAAAATAATCAAAAAAGTTCAACTGGATTCTTGTTACTTTATCCTTCTTAAAATTTACTAATTAAATTATTTATCTAGGCCCATGACCTGAAGTAGTTTAGATCAAAACTTAGCAGATAAATTAGTGATAAAATAAACTAACAAAACGCAACACATGTTTGTATCGTTAGTTGTTTTATCTAGGAAAAGCGAAAAGTCATATACAAATGTCAAATCAGATTGAATGTATACATGTATGACATAAGTGTCAAATAGTGCTGACTCATTGAGTACTATGATTTCAATAAAGTGAAACCAGAAATAAGTGTTAACGTATGCTATAAAAAAATTAAGAACCCTAGGATTATTACCAAGCCACTTTGTTGGGAGCGTTCTTTCATTTTGAAAATTTCAATTTTGTCCCGTTAATAATTTTGACAAAATTTGATGACTAGCCGTTTTGTTTGTGACAAAGGTTTAAGTGACAAAACGAAAAAACTATAGATGCCAACTTTATTTGTGTATTGTAAAACGTTTGACAATTCAGTTGTTGAATGAAAATATAAACAGGCTTTCAAGACATTGACTCAAAAATTGTGGTTTCATTCAAGTTAATTTACCAAAACACTACCTGGAATCGTTTAATCACTCTTTATCACAAGTTCTTGACAAGGGTTCTACACCATATTTTACCCAAATCCTTTGTAAGCTAATTGCAAGTTTACAGACTGTCTCACAAATAAATTATGAATTACAAGAGTAAGCAAATCAAGCAATTTGTCAAGGTTTCTGTAACAAAAGATGAGTGATAACACATAATTCTGTAGGCAAGCGTATACCATAGCCAAGTTTAATACTTTAGCGTATGATCCTCAGCTACTTATTCGTCACAACTCCCGTGGAGATGAGCCAAGTTTTGGAAACCAATTAAAATGCTAATGTATGACGATGTGAGTTATTTGCATAAATGTGTATCCATGTTACATCTGGAGTTACGAATGCGAATATGTAATTATACATAGTAGCAACAAAACGGCACTCTGTCGTCCTTGACGTCGTCGCTGTTGTCATCATCCTTGTCAAGTTCCATGTTGACGACGACAACTCCTCTCAGCAGGAATGTATGCTTTCATAATAACATAAGTCAACGGAGAGATGTAGTTAGCAAGAGACGAGCTCTCACTAAAAGACAGTAATTAGGCTTTTAAAATTCCGCGTGTATGGCGCGAGCAAAAATTAAATTTTTCATAAACAGGTAACGAAACTGACGCCACAATTCATGTAATTGTGAAAGCATGAAATTTGGTGAAGTTATGTCGGGATTTCGTGGTGTTGCTGGTACAAGGGCACAAGTTGCTGCTGTTGAAAATTCATGAAGCACTACACATTGAGAAGTTCATGCAATTATTCATATACGATGGCAACGAGGACGTGAAATGCATGAAAAGTTGGTTTAATTATGAAGATACCACGGGTGAGGTTCGGGAGTTGGTTTTTAAAAACTGAAAACTATGTTTGCTGTATAGAAACTTGGTGCTTGTAATGTAGGGTAGTGTTATTACAATTTGTATATAAAAGGAAATTGATGTAGGGCTCGTCAGTTCTATTTTGTCGATGTAAGCCATTGTCAGAGAAAATGAAACCAAAATGAGTTTCCTGGGCAATAAGTTTTAAAATGAATGTGGTAGTATCAAAATAAATGTGGTAGTTTAAAATGAATGCGGTTTCCAATTAGAAATGAATGGATTTCCTACTTTGGGCTTTAAGAGGTTTTTAAGGTACCTAACTGGTTGAGTATGTAAATGGATGCTGCCAATGAAGTGAATTGATAGACTTTTTAGTGATATAAAGGAAACATAAAAATAAAAGCCAAAAATTGATAAAAGTTTTTTCCTTCTTCACGTAAAAATAACATCTTGCTGTCTTCCATTCAAATTAAGGGATATTTAGGGTACCAAGTGTAATACATACAGGCTTCCAAATGATAGATGTTAAGTTCAAAAAATTCTCCTAATTTCAGAATAAAGCGGTCGAAACCAAATCGTGCTATGAATTCATTCTATAGCATTGAGAAAAATCCGTCTTTGTGGTAAATCTTGAATTCGTTTAGTAGATGAGGATTTATTTTCATCGTTTGTTTGTGTAGATTGTGGTTTTATAGCAGTATTATTGCATTAATTTTACTAACGACTTTTCCTGTCTATAAAGTTCATATACAAGGAGGAGGGAGACAACATTATTTCGTGCTTCTCCAAAGAATCCCATTGTTACATGTACAAATAATTCTGCGAGCTACTGTCACAACTGTTTTCACAACCATTAAGAACATCAACAGACGAATGTACTCGAAAACCTGCCAAGCATGATCAACATCTGAAAGTGATGTCACTGCCCATTCATTAAGCTGCTCGAATATTCCAGTTACTTCGCCAATGTACGAGAAATGGATTGAATGACTAGATACCCGATATAAAGGCGAGCTGAATGAATGAGGGGATTCATTACAACTGCGATATAGTAAAACTGCGATAGTGAGGAGTGCAAATTAAAAGCGATATTGATTGTGAAGTGATAGACACTTGATTTAAAAATTTATAGACAAAGTGAAAATTAAAATTAGTGAAAGTGTTAAATTAATGATTGTGCATTTTTTAGTAAATAAACTCTTTTAACTTAATATAAAAGACATTGCGTTTTCACTTTCCCGGAACATTAAAATTATTGGCCGCGAACCAGAACACGCGACACTATTATAAAAAATTTGGCCTTGAAATGTTAATTTTACTAGCGCTTTTGATTTGTTTGCAATTTATTTAGAAAACAAACGCGTGAATGGTAGTAAATTAAAATGTATTATTTTCTGCAAATTTTATCAAGGGTTGATTTAAAAGTACATGAATGTACCAGGCCCATTCAAAAATTAATCATAAAGTATCCATTTGACTGCAATTAACTAATAAACAACTAATTGGTATTTGTTTTTCTCAGAGCACTCCTCTTTTTTTGATTAAGCACTACTACTAGATAGTTAGAGTATCTCATTATCTTAAACGAATGTACCATCATCAAGCCGGGCCTTGGCCTCCAGGATTAATTTCCTCCCATCATCACGCTTCCGTGACCTTGTCCGCCAGTTGCTTACTACCAACAATGATCTGCTGTCAGCTTCTATGGTGTCTTCCCATCGAGCCCTTGGTCTTCCCGCTGGACGTCTACCTTGTGCTCTACCCATCAATGTTCTTTTGGATAGCCGTTTTCTTCTATTCTTTCGACATAGCCCACCCATTGCAATTTTCGTTACTTTATCCAAGACGAAACAGGGGGATTGTCAAATAGTTCATACAACTCATCGTTGTAACGTTGGCTCTACTCTGTTCCTTGTTTCTCTGGGGGCGTAGATTTTCCGGAGCACTTTGCGGTCAAATACGTCCAGTGCATTTTCGGATTCTAGTGAGGGTTCATGTTTCACTCTCATATAACAGCGCAGGTTTGACTAGTGTTTTGTAAATGCGGAGCTTATTTTTCCTGTACATCACTTTTTTATGGAGAATTCAGTTTGCTTCAGATTCTAGACTCAGAAATGCTCCTCTAAGATTAAACGTGTCATAATATTGACATCATCTGCATATGCAACAAATTGTGTGGATTAGAACGTTAGTTTCCCCAACGTTTCAGCTGAAGTCTTCCTGATAATGTGTATCAGCGCAATATTAAAGAGCATTGGGGCAAGTCTATCCCCTTGTCTTAAGACTGATTTTATTATAAAGCTTTCCATTAGTTCACCATTTACCTTGACCGGGGACTCTGTGTTTAGCATCGTAGTCTTCACCATGTGGGCTAGTTTTGTTGGGTCGCCAAATTCAAGCATTATTTTGTATAGCGCACTTTTGTCGCCACTGTCATATGCTTGCTTGAAGTATACAAAGAGTTGGTGCACATCGATACTATATTCCCAGCACTTTTTGAGCACCTGCTTTACTGAGAATATTTGTTCTATTGAAGACTGTCTACTTCAAAAGCTTCTCTAATGCACTCCTTTAATACTTTGATAGTGCGGCTTTAATTTTCTTTCTATGATTTTGGAGAGCACATTTTAAGCTGTACAAAGTGAAGTAGTGTCTCTATAATCTCCATACCTTAATTTCCCCCCCTTTTTGTACTGTGCTTTTTTGCCAGTCCTCTAGTAACCGCTCCTCTCACCATACCTGTATTCTTCATATTAGCCGATGAAGTAGGTTATTTAGATGAGGACCCCGCTCTGAAGCAGTTCTGTTGGTATTCCATCTATTTTAGGTGCCTTATTTTTCTCAGGTCTCGTACTGCTGCCTGAACTTTGTCCCTGGTCGATGGTGAGACTGGGGCCTCTTGCCCTGCTTCTGGAATGGTCACAGCTTCAGTCGTTGTTGGTAACGATGAGAATGGGTTCTGGAATTATTGAAGCCATCTGTACGCCTTTTTAAAGACTTATTTTTGAATTGAAACTATATCTTAGTTGTTTCATAGAGGCATACTGTTACGAAATATAAATTAAGCCCCAAAACCATTCCTAGAAGGGAAGGATTCCTTGCACTCCAACATTTTATTTGGAAGATTACCAAGGGTTCACTCCACGCGCTGAAGTACTGGTGAGAAGGACTAAAGTAAGATTAGGATAACCGATGTTAATCGTTGGCATTAAGTAATGTTAGGTATTAATTATTAAGCAAAAAACAACAACTATAAGATTCAACTGAAACTCAACATAGCAGCAATTAAAGACAAAAAAAATGCAATAATTCATTGATCGAGAAATTCTCAATGTTTGATTTAAAACTAATAGAAACACGATCGTCTTTTTTGACCATTATTCTTCAATATTCGGTTGAGAAAAAACAGAACTAGCTTGCGAAATGACGGTCAAATGCAGCCTAGTTAACGTATCGCGATCCTGTGACTGTATTCTCTAGTCCTGGAATGGCATTCCCGACGCAGAAAGTCAATAGTGAAGAAGAATATTTGAATTAAGCAGGGCAAGTTACCTACGCCACACTAGCTTACAAGAGTTTGATAGATAATAATAAGCTTCCAGTACAAAACATGGACAAACAGGAATTAGACATGTCCCAGTATAAAAAAAATATTTGGGACCTGCCAAATTCCTCATTTAAATGCCCATTTGCATACTTATAATCCAACGTCAAAGCATATTGTGGTCGTGCATAAAAACGATTTCTTCCAAAAACTCGCATACTCTTCCTCAGGCAAAATTGTGAATCCTTAAATCTTTAGTAAAATTTTCAAAACCATTGTCGATTCTAATTCTGAACCAGTGTCACCCGTGGAAATTTCATCAACGGATTGTCGTGATGTGTGGAGCCTTGCCTGTCAAAATGATTTGAATAACAAACGATCACTTGATGCAATACTAAAGTCACTATTTATTGTTTGTCTAGACCAAGAAGTACCCATTAAGCATGATGAAAATGATATGATAGTTATAAGCAATCAATTGATCTATGGCGGAGGTCCAACTCAAAATGCTGGCAATCGCTGGATGGATAAAACAATTCAGGTGGTAATTAATCGAAACGGCGTGAATGGATTGTACTACGAACACTTCCCTGCTGAAGGATAACCCGTTGCCATTATGACTGATTATATTATTAATTATTGTAAATCAGGGGAATTGAATGATTGTCCTGTTGACACATGCGACTATGATACAGAATCAAGGCTCTTATTTAATGTGAGTGAGAAAGCAAAAGCTCACATATGTGAAGCATCGGAATGGGTTGGCAAATTAGCAAGTGGCTTGGAAATGGAAGTGTTGCATTATAAATGCTATGGAAAGGAATTTATTAAATCACAAACGCTCAGTTCTGACAGCTTTATTCAAATGGCTATGCAATATGCTTTCTTTAAACTGCACAAAGTACCTGGCGCTCAATACGAATCGACCCACCTTGTCGATGGTCGTACTGAAACAATTCGCTCTTGCTCCATCGGAGAGTTGATCGGCAACTTCTAGGATTGAAATTGAGGGCCATCGAAAACAATGTACCCATTCCTGAATTCTACAAATCCACAGCTGTCCAAAGATGTGCCCATTTCAGAATGTCTATAAGTCACGTGGCATCTAAACATATGGCGTTAATGTGTTACGGTTCTTTGGTGAGCAATGGTTATGGATGTTGTTACAATCCTCGAGACAATGATATTATCTTTGCTATTTCTTCATGGCGAAGCAATGACGAGACAAGCATTAACATAACTGACACTTCAATCAAAACAAATTGGTAAGGCTGTTATTGGTAAATAACAAAGGAAGATGGCCACTAAGGAAGATGGCCACCAAGTAGAAAAACTGTGTTTGCGCCCGAGATAAAACCTGCAAGGATGAGCAGCCATGATGAATGTCGTGGCCTTGAACTTGGGTTCTTCAACTCAATTCAAAAAGCCGTTGGGCCAAGTTGATAAAAGAGCCTGCGACGATGGACACGGTCTCTCTTTTACGAGTACTTGGCCCACGAAGAACATCGGAAGGACAGAACATCTTGCGAATCAACAAGTGGAGATCAACCCATTTTTAGAAGGAAACATTGAACATCTTGAACATCTTGCGAATCAACAAGTGGAGATCAATCCGTTGTCAGAAGGAAAAATTGCTCGAGACAACCAGCGTAGGAAATCGAATCAGGCTGCAGCGGCATATTGAGTTGAGGTGCGAAGATTTCAATCATCGATGGGGCCCCCAACGTACGAAGTAAGAAAACTGTGCAAGGTTTAAGACTTGATTATTAATTTATGAATAATAATTTGCATTAAACCGTAAACATATTAGTTTAGAATTTGATTTCTTAGTTAAAATTTTCGTGTTATATAAAGTGTTTCAGCAGTGCTTTTGCGCAGGGAGCACGCATCCCTTCCATCGACGATCTCAATCCACGCAGACGTCCCCTTTAGTGGAGGTTTGTTTTTTTCTTCCTTGGTGGCAGGTAGTTTTGTTCAGTGAAAATTAGTGGTGTTAGTAGAATTCTGTGATAGTGGTGATACGCGGCTCAATGAGCCGAATAAAGGTCACCAGTGGTTATTCTAGGGAAAGGACCATTCCGAGGAACCTCATGCTCCTGGGGGCAATTCTACGGTTGACCTACCCCGTCTCCCCGGGCTAGTTGGGACCCCAAGACCCCTAACCGGAATCGCTTGTTGCGATGTAACGTCCCATTTTTAACGTAACAATGTTTTCGTTTATCTGTTGATTTCCAATCAGTTTTTTCTTTTGCCAATTTTTTCAGCTTGACGTCGAAAGTTTTTATACTGGTCTTCTTTGGCCCGAGTTGGAAGCTGGACGTATTTTTTTGGTTGCCTAGTTCCTTATTCTAATTGCTTTGTTGCAATTCATCGTCATATCTGCCATTCCTAGAATTCCTTGGCTGGTGCCATAACAACTCTCTGGATGTTTCTATTACCGCATTCCTTACTGTCTTCCACATGGTTTTGATGTCATCGTTTCTTTCTCCCGCCAGCGGGGATATATTGATTTGATTTTCCAACGCTGATATGTATGTGGACGTTACTGAGCTATCATTTAGCTTGTGTGTCTGGTACCTTGGAGTAAATGATTATAAGGTTTTTCAGGTATTGTGAGCAAGGTTCACCTAGTTCACCAAGGTAAACGCATGCAAAGGAGAAGATGGATAGGGCCCCGGAAACCGCTCAAAGGGCCAAAGGCCTCATTTTGGGGGATTCTAGGACCTCGATTAGAAAAATGGTGGCCATCTTGGGTGTAAGTGAACTTTCCATGTGTCGATTCACCTAAGAGGACCTGAGGTACACATCCTACGTAAAAGAGAGGAGGATTGAGGAGGAGCAGCAAGGGAGGAGGGGGGTTATTGGTAAATTTGAGTTTATAAGCAATAAATAACTTTTATTATAAACTGCGTTTTTTTTCTTTATATATGTATATATATATATATATATATATATATATATATATATATATATATATATATATATATAAATGTATATATATAAATATATATATATATATATATATATATATATATATATATATATAGATATATATATATATATTTATGTATATATGTATATATATATATATATATATATATATATATATATATATATATATATATATATATAACAGGCCAATTGAAAAGTCCCCGGTCTACCATAGTGAAACACATTTTTTCTTCAAATGGGGCCGTTTTTCAACGATTTCATCCTTTAAACGACCCAAAAACGCTATATACTAATCGCTGTTGTTGGGCTGGCCCTTTTGGAGGTAATCAATGAATATTATACCTTGCGCATCCCAGAATACTGATGCCATAGCCTTGCCAGCTGACTGTTGTGGTTTTCCTCACTTTGAATTCGGTTCATCGTGTGCAGTCCACTCAGCTGACTGGCGATCGGACTCTGGAGTGAAATGATTGAGCCATGTCCATTGTCACATATCGACGCAAAAATCAGGTTTGTTGCGCTTAAACAGCTTCAAACACTGCTCAGAACCATTAACGCGCTGTTGCTTTTGATCGATTGTGAGCTCACTCGGCACCCAGTTTGCAGCCAGCTTTCTCATGTACAAATATTTGTAGACTATATGATGTACACGTTCAAGTGATATCTTCAAAATGGCTGCTATCTTGATCGTGAAGTTGATCACGGTCATTCAAAATTATTTTTTGAACTTTTTTTATGTTTTCGTCAGTGAAAGCCCCTTTTGGGCGGTCACTGCGTTCGCCGTCTTCGGGGCTCATTTCACCACGTTTAAACTTAGCATACCAATCAATGATGAGTGATTTTCATGGTGCAAACCCCAAAAACTCTTCATCAAGCCAAGATTTTGCTTCAACTGCATTTTTTCCCTTCAAAAAGCAATATTTTAATCAGCACACGAAATTATTTTTTTCCAGTTTTTTTCAAATAACAAAAGTAGCTACACTCACAACGCAATATCTCACAAACTAATGGTCAGACTGCTGTCAAATTATGACGCGTAGCGTTTGAAGGTTGGTACTAACTAAAAATCATATGGATTTAATACTAGCACCGCCATTTGTGTATCAGACCGGGGACTTTCCAATTGGCCTTATATATACATACATATATATATATATATATATATATATATATATATATATATATATATATATATATATATATATATATATATATAAATATTTATATATATATATATATATATATATATATATATATATATATATATATATATATATATATATATATATATATAAGAATGTTTATATCTAGAAGAAAAGTTTTATATTTCACTTAAATTTAACCACTCGGCTTTGGGCATTACTTAGTTTGCTAATACCGTGACGTTTTAAATACTTCAAGGTCACCAAGCTATCTCATATAATTTTTCAAAGCTTTCCTACTGTATCCATCAATTGTGTGAGCCAAGCGATATGGATTTTACACGGCATCTGATCTTTATATCGTGTAGTGGTTTGAAGAACGATTGTATGTTGTAAATTTAAAATTATCGAAGAACTTTACTGTCAAACCATTATCAAGCGTTTGAATTATTTATGAGTTCAAGCTTTTCTTTTCTTTTTTTTTGTTTGTTGAATATGAACGCTTTTGAGTGATAATATATGCTTGCAGAACTCTTAATTTCTAGTCGACTAACAAGGCCTATGTCTTAATTAGAAGAATAAAATACTTCAAACTTACCAGTATACACAGAATTTCAAATTATCGTCTCTCTTGGTCTTACCTGAAATGAAAGCAAATAGAAATATACATTGCATGGATTATAATTCATAAATGATATCATTAGCATTTTAAAAGAAACAACTTCAATTGCAACATAAACTACACATACGATTGTATCGCGAAGCCACTGAGACTAGAAACAAGGCTTTTGAAACTAAGGAGATTAGTTTAATTTGTTAGTTCATGTTTATTTTGACTCTAGTTTCATAGCATATAGAGTTCACAATACGAGGACACATGGTGAAATGTTCTTCATGGTTGATACTTTTGAATGGGTTTTCTGTCTACTTCATCTAATTATTTCTAGAGTGAGAAAATTAACTATACTTCATAAACAGATAAGCTAGTCCAGGCAATTGAATCATAAATATTATACAAATAGTATTCAGCTTATATAGGGTGATTCATTGTGAGTTTGGTTTCTCATCTAAAATAAAAGACATAAAATTAAGTTCTATAGTAAAAATTTTATTGCGAATCAAAAGAACAATCTATGACATTTCCGTTTTAAAAATTATCTTGTTTAAATGTTGACCGCAACCACGCCGTTAATGGTCCATCTTGAGGGTACCATTTTAGATGACGCGTTCCAGCATAGCAACCGATATCTCACGAATGACACGAGTAATGTTGGCTTCTTAAGTGTTGATTAAAGCTGACTTATCCCTGACTTCGTGTAACCCCAAAGAAAATAATCTTAAGGTGTGATGTCACACGATCTGGGTGGCCAATTTACTGGTCCAAAACGTGAAATCAGGTTCTCATCAAAACTATGCCTCAATAAGTCCATTGTTTCTCTCACTTTATGCGAAGTAGCATCGCTTGTTGAAACCAGACCACTGAGTTTCGTCATCCAGCTAAACAATGTGGAAACGTTCTTGCAGTGTAAGTCTTTCGATGATAATTTTTCAAACGATACTGAATAAAAATTTCATTACAGTTTGACAGGAGTCATGCGTGATATGCTCAAAAAAGCCTATTGAAAATCAAACCTCATAGTGAACCATTCTCTATTATAGTATTTTGATCGAAAGTTTACTGGAAAAAAGTTAGAATATTATAACTGCATCCCCAAATTACAGTTTTAATATTGAAACAAAGCAGCCTACCCTTTATATCTTTTTTTATTGACGGCAAGTAAAATTTAAGCTGACTAAAATATTCAGTTGTTCACTTCGTTTAGTAGTTAAAGTGCTCGCTTTGTAAGCCAAATGTCCCAGGTTTGACGCTCGTTGATGACAACCAGATTTATTTCAAGTGGTCCGACTTAAAAACCAGAACGTATCATAACTGCTCAAAAACCAGAACGTATCATAACTGCGCGGACCAATCAACGACCAAAGCATGGAATTGACTACAATGCCTTCTTGAGTGCCGGTATATTCGATCAAGATTTTGAAATACTTTAACTATCACTAAACGAAGGCCCAAAAGGGGTATTGAGTATTTGAAGGAAATCAACCCTATTCTCTCCATAGTCCCACTCTTCAACAGAAATGTCTAATTTTTTTCACTTTCCTCGGGTACAGGTGAAATGCATAACCTTCTCAGAATTGAAGGCATTTTTGGCTGATTTGAAATCAACCAGTTATTTCGTTCCTATCGTTAGTTTATCTGCATTTATCTCTCTGATTGCAACGTTATTGATCTTATTTTTGGCCGTCAATAGCCAAACCATATATCGACCGCGCTATCCAAAAACGTTGGTTGGCGGGATCTTTTCAGTATTCTTAGTAATTTTCACTGAATTACAAGCAGATACATGAGTTGGTTTCTCATCCTAATTTATATTTTTCACATGTTCCATGACGCTATTCTTATAATATTTATATTACATTATTTTCATTAAAATCACCATGTTTTCCATGCCAGTCGCGGCTCTCGACTCAAGCCAACACTTTATCCCTCAACATTTGGTTGAACTTAAAACTATAATTTAGGGACAATTATGGGTTGACTAACGCATAGGCAGCACGCTACTATTCTTGGAGAGAACAGTAAATCATCATTTCGTCCAAATTTTCACATGACAGACGTAGCGACTTGGCTGTTATTGCCCTGACTTCATTGAAGGGCTGGCGATGTAATCTCATTGACATCCGGTGCTTTATTATTCGTTAGGGCTTTGATGGTAGAGCTAACTTCGTCTAGAGATGCACTCCAGGAATATTTCCAGGCTCCGATGCTCTGAAGCTGTGCGAAGGATCTAAAAGGTTCTTGAAACATGATGCCCATACTTCCTAAATTCTATTTTCATTAGTGTTAATATTGCCGATGTCATCACGACAGACCGTCGTCTTGAGCTGATAACCTCGTTTCAGGGGTTTCACTACTTTGTATGCTTGTTTGGAGTTGTTACCCGCTAGACTTACATCAATGCTTCTCAATTGATCATCATAGTAGTTTCTTTTCTTAATTCTAATGATCTTATTCGCTATCCTTCTGAAATTTTCCGAATGTTCTCTTCTTATCCTCGTTCTCATATCTAAATATTTTTTTACGCCTGATTTTTATAATTTCGCACATCCTGGGATTCATTATCAAACCAATCTGTTCTTTTACTGGACTGGACTTGATGTCACATTAATTCGCTCAAAAAATTTGCATTACTATATCGATAACTTTTTTAAATCACTTGCAAATCGATCTTGTTTTTGTCTAGGAGTTTCTGTTTTTAAGGCAGCTGGTAGTGTAATAGCAACTGTATTCGTTTCAATATCACCCAACTCATTGCAGTCTATTATCCTCTATAAGGGTTCGAGCATGGTGTTTTCAGTCCTGCTTGCACAAAGTTAGTAAATCACTGATTGTCAGTTTTGTGCAGGAGAAGAAGATGATGTCTGCCATACATTTTTGCATGCAAAAAAATAGGACAGACAGTGATGAAATCTCTACAGGGAAACAATAGCGTTTACCCCGGATAGTATACTTGCGGTAATACTTGGATTGGTTGATAAATGGAAACACACATTTTGTGCGGACAGTCGTTAAGATTAAAAGGAGCTCACATCAGCTGGGGACGTCACGAATAGGAAATTACTTGTCTAGTGATTCCTCCCTGAAGGCACCTTACGGGGTAACCCAACCAGACCTGGCCCGTAGTAATGTATCGAACGGTTCCAGACAAGGTTCTTGGTTGACAGGGGAGGTGTTTAGTGGGTAGTTCAGTCACTCACGAGCATGGAAGTCTCACTCTCAGTACGTAAATGGCACTCATATCTCAATCGCAAAAAAAGAGTTGGCTAAATATTCAATTGCTTATGTAATATGAAACACGGTGCAACTACACAGCACATGAACTTTATTCTACAAGTTTTAAAACATGATTTTGCGATTTATTTTTATGACCAATTGTTTTCTAATCAATGTTTCGCCTTTTGCACCTATTAAATTTCCAATCGTTTATAGTGGGCTAGTTTTGTTAAAGTTGCTCCCATACATATCGCACAACCTTCGCTCATCTCAAGATAGCTTTTGCTGCACTAGTGTCGATCGTGTATTGCTTGCCAGAAATTCAGCTCAGTAAGACAACATTTTTTATGGTGTTTAAGGGGGCTCTCCCCATAGCGGGGAGTATGCTCTGGAAAAAAATTCACCAAATATAGGCAGCATGGATATAAAATGAAAGGTCTTGATGATAACTTTTCAAAACAGATCTTAAACTAACAAGTTTTGCTTTGAGGGGCGCAGGGGGAGGGTAAATGTACGAAAATTTTGACTCGTTGCTTGTAGACGTGTTGTTAATAGCTCCTGTCATTAATTTTAAAAATTAATCAATTTTTCACAAAAGTCAGTTTCAAAAAATTAAATTAATTTTTTATAAGTCAGACTTTCATTGGTAAAAGCATTTATCGTTGAAGAAATCGACCCACGAAATCATATCGAATATTATTTTACTTCGATAAATCAACAACAGCAAATAAGTCAAAGACTAACTCGGGACTGCTGTATGGAGGAGCCCGACGGCTTCCCTCCGTTGGGGGGCCCCCAATAAAATTGGCGGCATTCGTCAATAAAAGAAGACCCACGTGTTTCTAGGACACCGCAGATGGCGGGCGTAAGACTCAATTAGTCAAAGACAAACAAGAAATGATTCAAAATCTAGCTAAAAATCAGGAATTGAAACTACGACTCAAGACCTTCGAAGAAATGTACAAAAGAGGGAAGAAAACTCAAGATGCAGAGCCGGTAAAGTAAATAAATACGGAAACTATGGCAAAGAAAGCTATCAAACAAGTTATCCCAGAAGAAATACTATGTAAGTACTGGAGCCATTAGCGACAGCCAAAACTACTGTGCAGCGCTGGATGGACTCCAACAAGAAATGGACGTTGACGAAAGTATTGAAGGTAATGTTAATCAAGATAACAATAATAATTTCATGCTTTAGTTAAAAAATAAAAATAAGGAGAAGAAACCAAATCGCAGTTCTGCTGGTCCTTCCCAAAAAGTTGTCAAAAATACAACAAAGTTCCGCCGATTAATGGTATGGTTGGTTGATATGGTTGAGCTATTGGCAGCTGAAAATAAACTAACTAGTTTCAAGATTAAACAATCAGAACGAAATCACTGGTTGATTTCAAATCAGTTAAAAATACACTAAATTCTAGGGAGGTTCCAGACTTAACCTATACCCCAAAAAGTGAGAAGAACCAGACGTGAAGCGCTTGGACTGGGGAAAAGATACCGTCGATCTTCTTCAGGTGCTGAAGGAACACAAGAAGAAGGTTTACGGTAGAAGAAAAAAAAATTTACCACTTTTTTTGGTGCAGATTTCAAATAAAAGCAGTCCAAGGGCTCTTCCACAAAAAAGATACTTGGATTTCCGAATGGTGAGGGGAGAACGCCTCCAGAAAAAAAAAGTGAACCAGTGTTATCGGTGTCAAAGATTTGGACATTCAGCTGCCAACTGCGCCATGCATTATCAATGCGTCAAATGAAAGGACGTTTATGCTCCCGGTGAGTGCAAATTGGCTCAGATGGAGCCAAAAAAGAAATTATACTGTGTTAAGTGCGATGTTTTTGGTCAACCGGCATCATATCGAGGATGCTCCCGATATCAAGATGCAATAGTAAAATTTGTCTCAAAGCAAACAAAACTACACCGCAGTGTCTTAGCTCCGAATTCCGTCAAGCACGAAGTATCATTTGGACCCGCCGCTAGAGAACCAACAGAAAATGCGGCAGATATTTTAAAGAATGTAAGTGGCAATAATGAGCTGCTTCTCAAAATTTACCGGTAGATAAATTCTTTACCGGAGAGAATCAATAAACAATATACCAAATTAAACTTGTTTTTCAGCATTCAGGGCTTTCAAATGCCTCAAAATAATTTCATTTCTAGTCACATTCCCATGGATAGGATTTACCTCATCTCGATCAACGTCAACTCCGTTGTTACTATACATCGGCGTGATTATCTTCTTGAACTCGTTGTTAAGCAAAAGCCTGACATCATGTATTCTCACTGAAACCAACCTCAATTCATGGCACTCCATGACATTCAGGGATTTTGAATTCGTAAGAAACAATAGGGTAAACGGTGATGGGGAGGTTGCCATTAGGAATTATTGCATATTGTTCAACAATATGTTAAACAATTCATATTTTCCAAACGAGTGGAAGAAGGCTAAGGTGTTTTCCAACTTGAAGAAAGAAAAAGAATCTTCATGCCCTAAGAGCTATCGACCAATCAGCTTGCTGCCTAATATCAGCAAGGTGTTTGAAGTGATACCCAACAGAGCATTAAACGGCCACATTGAGGAATATGAGTTGATGCCGAATCGCCAATTTGGTTTTCAAGCCAGACATTCGATCATACTTGCAAATTGAAAGTAACCTCAGACAACTGTTGGAAACAAAATGATAGAGAATGTGTTGCAGCATGTCTCATTGATATGGAGAAAGCCTCCGATACGGTGTGGTTACAAAGACTAGTTTTTAAACTTCTGCAGAACAGATTCCCTAGACACCTTGTCGCCATGATGTGTAATATGTTATACGAGAAATCGTTTGTTGTAACTGATGGAAATCTGATGACGATGCGTGAATTCAAGGTCGTGAACAGTTACTGCGCTTCTGCTCTTCTCAATATTTATTCGCAAGCTATTGAACGGCTTTGATTTTAATGACTCGCCAACGCGATCATTGGTAGCGTTTGCTGATGATCTGATCATCAATACGGCAGACCAAAAAGCTACAATAGTTCAGAGCAATCTCCAAAAAATGCTCAATGATGTACAGCTGTAAACGAATGAAAATCAATGCGCAGAAGTGGGAAACAATCTTATTTTTGACAACGCTGCAGGGGGTCAGTCAAGACCTGAAAGATAATTGGAAGGTTTTCCACATTATGGCTGGTGAGGGTAGTTCAGAACGGGTTCCACATAAATCCTGTGTTCGATACCTCGGTCAGTATCTGTACTGTACTGAACATGTCAAAATAATGCTCAGTAAGGCACAAAAAGTAGTCATGGCCCTACAAAGACTCTTTCATTCCAAATATATTGATCAAAATGTCAAAATTATCTGTTACAAGATCCTGGTTAGACCAGTTTTGAAATACAGATGTCAGATCTGGTACAACCAAAGTGCTAGTACTCTGTGAAACTCAGAGTTTTCGAAAGGAAATGTCTTCGTGCATGTACTGGTTTGTACAGAGAGCCTGAGATGGATTGGAAGCATTATATATCAAATAGAAGAATTTATCAAACTGCTATAGTGACAAGATTCGATATCTTCATATTGAAACCTCTTCGGAATCATATCGCAAGATCTGTAACTGTGAGTGGAAACCTTTAGATTTCACAGCCGTTCCATATTGCGACTTGCATTGCTACTGGATTCGTTCCTCCAGAAGCATTCGTGTATTTGGGCATGAATCGATTTGTTTTTGATTCTGACGGTGTCCCAAACATATATAACATAAATAGACGGGCCACTTATAAGAAGATAAAATATCCTCCAACTCTGAGTTCACGAGACCAACAATTCCAATGGAATTGTTGCTAGATTAGTTGAAGCTGATTGAGCTGAAACGGAGCAATCTAGGTATTGGTGGCTGAATCACAATGTGTAAATTATTCGTGTTTATTTTCAATATTTGTAATTGTCATTGCTTAGTTTTTGAGGTTCAGCTCATTATTGCTACATTTAGTGTTGTTGTTTGTTTGTGTTAAAAATTAGGGAGAGGTTAGATATATGTTGTGTTTATTATATTAGGGCTAGAGATAAGGTTAAGCGCGTAGGTTCGGAATATAGTGAAAGAATTTTTTAGTACAAGATAAAGTTTTTGATTGAATGTTATTAGAATTAGGTTGTAATATATTAGGTGTAGGATGAAAAATAACTGTTGTGTTAAAATTATAAATAGTTTTGAATAGTGTAGGTTAATTTTTTCTCCTTTGTCCAATCACATCATACATATACAATATGTATTTATCTTAATTAATTTAAATTTGCTATAGTTTTGTTGATAAAATGTGTTTAACTGATAACATATGAATTTAGAGAGTCATTTGGGCCATTAAGTTCTTGTATGTTTATTGTTTGGGATCTGCTTTACATTTTTTTTAAATTTCTTCTTCTTCTTCTTTCTAGCACTACAGCCCCTCTTGGGCCTTCGCTTAGAGATAATTAGAGTATCTCATTTTCATGACCGTATTGATTTTTTTGGAAGTTGGTTTGGTCAGTACCATTCTCCCGTGTGTTTACTCAGCTATGATATGATCTGATTAAATCAGCACATATCACTACTGAGTGAGCGCTCGTAGTCTGTCCGAAAAATCCCCTGAACTAAATCGCGTTGCTCCAAACGAGATTTGAGCCTGAGAACTTCGACTTATGCGTTCATGCTCTAACCACTCGACTACACAGACTACTCTTTTAAAAATTTATAACGACTTATATTGAATAAAGCGCCTTTGACCCTTTGACTTTGTACGAAAATTTTGTGTACAGCCCCCTCGCCCTCTTGATTGGACACCTTTGACGTAAAAAATCTTTTTGAGGTAAGTTTTTAAGAGTACAAGGAGGACAACAAATACCTCAGAAATCGAAATTCGATCAACTTTGTTAATATTAGTACATTTTATAAATTTTACATTTTGCCTATAAAATCAAAAATTGGACTCTTAAATTTATTGAAAGCTATAATTTAAGTTTTTTGATAGCAGTGGTACCTGTCCTGAAAATTTCATACCAATCAAATAATAAACAGCTAAGTTTTAGATGATTGAATATTTAACAATTACAACAACATTAATACTAAGGAAAAACATGTTTTCAACGGATCTAGACACTACAGATACATAGGAATTTTAATAAAAAATTTAGAAGTGGTTTGTAATGTTGATGGGGTATCATGACTACTCAAGCAACGGAGTCAAAACAATTGAAAAAAAATGGTGGTGAACTTAAATACATAATATTCAGCATTTAGTTCTTTGAATTCAATTTATGGAATCTTTATATTAATCAAGTTTGGGTACTTAGAAAATATTGTTTGAGATATTAGTTCGTTCGCAAAGCCCTTCTGGTAGGAGCAATCTCCTACTACTTCAGCTTATTTTACTGACTCGCCCAACCCGCTAATTCATGCCCTGGCGAATTGAAAATCAGCAGTTGCTACCACCTATCTTTTGGACGTAACCTAGCCTCATAGATTTTAGCTAGTTATAAGTAGATAGTTAAGTTATGTTAAGCTAGTACTCGTATAAGTTCAGTAGAGGTTTTTGCCCAAATTTTCCTCTAGCTAATTGTAATAATCACATAGAAATACGATAATATGCATAGTTTTAAGTAATGTTCAAACGATGGGGAAATGACTTTGTCAGAACACCTACTATATTATAAGGCCTCTGTACCGCATACATTCTAATAAAGAAAATTCTATATATATAAAAAAAAAAATCTAAAACTGTAAGCAAGTGCACTCTTCACGGTCCTTTTGTCAGCTAGGTGCAATGCCTGCTGTATTTCTCGATCATTTAAAGTTGTTGCGAAGGCTTATACTGCAGTCTCATCACGGAGCTCTAGATTAGGTGCTGGATATGATAACAGAGCAAGCCGTTCAATATCCTGAGCCAGTTGTTGCAGTGGTTCTCCTGCCTTCAGCGTACTATAGAGTGATGACTGATAAATTTGCTTCACGTTGTCATTTCCATACCGAGCATCCAATGCTTTCACAAGCTTGCTATATCAGCTATTCAGTGTACTTAGAGTATACGGCAATATTTCTGCAGCACGTCCTTGAAACGCTAGAAGGAGAACTGTCGCTCGTTTGCTACTGTCGTTTGCCACTGCAGCAGGCTCTAAATAAGTCTTGTACAGGGTTATCCATTTTGTGGTTGGGAAAGTATAACCCTGCCATTTCACATCTGTCAGAACTAAATGTCATCCAAAGCTTGTTTTTTTTTAGCTAAAGGTTTGCCATTTAGAAATATGGATCGCTTAACGGTCAAAAAACGCCTTAAAATTATTAAATTTTATTATAAAAATGGTGATTTTCCTGTATCAACATTTATGGCTTTACGAGCCGATTACGGTCGACATAATCAACCTACACAGCAAACGATTTCGAACACATTGAGAAAATTTGAAGAGACTGGATCGGTTATTGATATTGCAAGGCCTGTGCATCATCGCAACATTCGTTTTGCTGAAAATATCGCTGTCGTTGCTCAAAGTGTGGAGGAAGACCCGAATTTGTCGATTCCTCGACCTTCTCAACATTTGGGCTTGTCTTACGGCTCATTGTGGCGGATTTCGCATTTGGGTTTGCATCTCCATCCATACAAAATCCAACTCACTCAAGAACTTAAGCTTCAAGACCATACACAACGCAGGATATATGCGAATTGGGTGATTGAGCAACAAACCATTGATAACGATTTTTCGAACAAAATGTTTTTTAGTGATGAGGCTCATTTTTCGCTCAGTCGTTACGTAAATAAACAGATTTGCCGCAAATGGGGCTCTCAAAATCCTCAGGTGATTGCAGAAAGGCCTTTTCAAAGTCAAAAGCGCTTTATTTAATACTAATCGTTATAAACTTTAAAAGAATATAAAGCCAAAGTCAAAGTCAAAGTCAAAAGCGCTTTATTTAATACTAATCGTTATAAATTTTAAAAGAATATAAAGCAAAATCCAAACAATAACAACAAAAAACTCAATGGCCCAAATGGCTCTCTAAATTTGTCCGTTATTATTAAACACATTAAAAAAAACACTATAGCAAATTCAAAATAATGAAGATTATTACATATTAATACAATTCAATTGGAAAAAGGACATAAAACCAACCAACACTATTCTAAAATTATTTATCATCTTAACACTACCGTGAACTTTGATCCTACACCTAATATGTTTTTAATTCGAATAAATGCAATCAAAAACTTTATCTTATACTATAAAAAATCTATAACAATGTTCTTAACTTAAGCGTTTTACCTTATCTCTAACCTAATATAATAAACATAATATAAACCTAACCTATACCTAATTTTCAACAAAAATAAACAATAACACTAAATGTAGCAATAATGAGCTGAAACTCAAAAACTTAATAACGAAAAACACCAAAACTGAAAATAAACACGAATAATTTAGACATTTTCATTCAGCCACCAATACCTAGATTGCGCCGTCTCAACTCGATCAGCTTCAACGAATCTAGCAAATGAGTATCTCCATTGGAATTGTTGCTCTCGTGAACTCAAATTCGGAGGATATTTTATCTTCTTATCGGTAGCCCGTCGATATATGTGATATATGACTGGGACGCCGTCAGAATCAAAAACATATCGATTCATGTCCAAATACATGAATGCTTCTGGAGGAATGAAGCCAGTAGCGAGGCAAGTCGCAATATACCCGTCTATAGGGTGGAACGGCTGTGAAATCCAAGGGTTTTCACTCACAGTCACACATCTTGCGATATGATTCCGAAGAAGCTTCAATATGAAGATATCGACTCTAATCACTTCAGCAGTTTGATAAATTCTTCTATTTGATATATAATGTTTCCAATCCGTCTCAGGCTCTCTGTACAAAACAGTACAAACACGAAGACATTTCCTTTCGAAAATTCTTAATCTTTCCATAGTACTAGCACTCTGGTTGTACCAGATCTGACATCCATATGTCAAAACAGGTCTAACCAGGATCTTGTAACAGATAATTTTGACCTTTTGATCGATGTATTTGGAATGAAAGAGCTTTCGTAGGGCCATGACTATTTTAAGTGCTGTACTGAGCATGATTTTCACATGTTCAGTATAGTACAGATACTGATCGAGATAAACACCGAGGTATCGAACACAGGATTTATGTGGAACTCGTTCTGAACTACTTTCGCCAGCCATGATGTGGAAGTCTTTCCAATTACGTTTCAGGTCTTGACTGACCCCCTGCAGCGTTGTCCGAAACAAGATTGTTTCACACTTCTGCGTATTGATTTTCATTCGCCAATTGTGTACAGCTGCACATCATTGAACATTCTTTGGAGATTGCTCTGAACTATTGTAGCTTTTCGGTCTGCCGTATAGATGATCAGATCATCAGCAAACGCTACCAATGATCGCGTTGGCGAGACGTGAAAATCAAAGCCGTTCAATAGCTTGCGAATGAAGATTGAGAAGAGCAGAGGTGCAGTAACTGTTCCCTGCTGTAGACCATTCAAGACCTTGAACTCGCACATTGTTGTCAGATTTCCATCGGTTACAAGCCTCAAGACCATACACAACGCAGAATATATGCAAATTGGGTGATTGAACAACAATCCATAGATAACGATTTTTCGAACAAAATTTTCTTGAGTGATGAGGCTCATTTTTCGCTCGGTGGTTACGTAAATTAACAGAATTGCCGCATATGGTGCTCTCAAAATCCTCAGGTGGCAGAAAGGCCTTTACATCTGGAAAAAAGTGACAGTTTGGTGTGCATTATGGTCTGGTGGTTTATTGGCCCGTATTTTTTTGAAAACGAACAAGGAAGAGCCATTACAGTCAATTCTGACCGCTATGGACGGATGTTAACCGATTATTTTTGGAGAAAAATTGAAGGTTACGATCTGGAGAACATGTGGTCTCAACAGAACGGAGCCACAAGCCACATAACATACGCTAATCGAGCACTTTAGCAAGATAAATTTCCAGGACGCGTAATTTCGAGATTGAGTGATGTCAATTGGCCTGCAAGATCCTGCGACCGAACACGTTTGGATTTCTTTTTATGGAACTATGCAAAAGATCGTGTTTATGCGAACAATCCTCAAAATTTTGAGCAATTGAAAACCAATATTCGTGAAGTTATGGCCGAGATATTGCCGGAAAGTCATTGAAAATTACCTCAAAAGGATTGAGGCCTGTAAGAGGTCCCGTGGAGAACATTTAAATAATATTGTGTTTCACGTATAATGGCAAGGCTCAATCTTTATACTGAATAAAAATTTTGTTTCCATCTGAATATTTCATGTTTCTTTAGCTTTACTTTCCCAAGTGTAAAATGGATAACCCTATATATGGTCTAAGACGTTTGCCCATCGAAGACTGGTGCTTTCAAGTTGGGCCTTGATGACACCGGACATTTTTACTCATTTTAGGTCGTTCTTTAGCTTTTCGACTTGCTCAGCCACCATCATCATCTTGCTTTCTACGTTCCCGATTTTCATGTCCATCTGCTTAAGGTGATTTGATGAATTTCTTCGAATTTGGCGACAATAAATTTTTAAAATTCCAGCAGGTTGTTCCTTAACTTATTTTTACGTGCTTTCTTTTTTTTCAGCGATTCCTCAGATTTTTGCGGTTATTCATTAGTTTTTTGCGTTCATAAGCCTTAGCAGCTGCATCACTGGTTCCATTATATCTTGAATTTGTGCCGTGCTTGGCTCCTCAAGCTCTGGCATTTTATTTGGATATTCCAAAGTATCCGGGCCCTGCTCACTAATCGGTATTACTTCCACCAATTGAGCAAATAGTTCATTCTTGCTAACAGGTGTCGATGCATTCCGTTTTTAGGGTTTTGTACTAAAATACAAAACTCTATTGCAATCACGACCTGTGTCCGTCTGTCCGTCCGTCCGTCCTTCCGTCTGTATGTCACAGCACTTTTTCTCCGAAACTATAGAAGCTACAGCCATGAAACTTTGTGAAAAGGTCAGAAGTGGTGACTTCTTGAAAGTTCAATCGTGGAAAAATTTTTCAAAGGGGTTTAAGGGGGGTCTCCCCATATAAGGAGGTGACCCCTCAAAAATAATTTTCACCATTGATAGTCGAGTAGGGTGTCATTGGAAAGGTCTCAACGAGATCTTTTCAAAACAAGTCTTAAAATTGCCTTATGAGTACTGAGGCGGGCAGGGGAAGGGGAAATGTACGAGCTTTTCGCGTACCCCCCTCGCGATTGGACACGTTCCATCCGAAAAATCTGAAAAAAATCATGGATGTAGGTTCATAAGATTTATCTTTTCTGAAAGTTTCATAAAGATCGAATAGTATTTAACGAAGTTATAGCGATTTGAATTTTCTTACATTAATATGGAACAATATGCCCTGTATTATACTATGGAAACATATGGCTATGGAGCCATATGCGCTTTTTACCGACTTAGACACTACAGCTTTGCTAGGATTTGCATGAAAATTCCAGGAATTATGGGTATCATGAAGATGAGTACATACAATTGAAACAAGTCGAAAAGGCAGGAGAGAGCTCCTAGCAAGAGGGCTTTGTAACCATTCTAAGATTCGAAAAAACAGGCCATGAATCGATGATTACAGTAGAGAGGAGTGGTCCCTGAAAAAAAATTTCATGAAAGATAGCCGATATGAGTATCAACGGAAAGTTCTCTATGATAGCTTTTCAAAACAGTTCTCAAACTGACATTTTTTGCTTCAGTGGGGGCACAGGTGGGGCGGGGGGAAATACATGAAAAATGTGTTTCCTCCCTTGCAAATGGACACCCTTGATCTTAAAAAATCTGAAATAATTATCAAGGGGGATATTTGTGGGTATAACTATAACAAATACCTCAGAAGTCAAAATTCTTTCAACTTTGCTAATAATAGAATGATCCTCGAACATGACATGTTTCTTGATTTTATTCGTTACTGGTTACTGCATTTTGTAAGTTGAGTACAAAACCCTTCTGACATGAGCATAGGTCTGTCTACCCAACTTGTTTGAGTTCTTGTTTTAACTCTGCAATTGTTGAATCAGGAATTGCATGCAGCAAATTTAAAGCTCACACTTCTCCAAATTACTTAAAAGTTCACACTGTATAATATTTGTCATTTTCGCATCACTGCACGTGATAATTAATAATTCACTTTGCAATAGCTGCAATGTTTCATAATTGGATATCCCACTTCTTACACCTATCGTTCGCTATTTGCCTCTACCAGGCTTGTTAAATACTCAATTGTTTATGTTATATGAAACACCGAGCGCTGTGTAGCTCGAATTTTATTCCACGAATTCAAAACATGATTTCGTGATTTATTCCTATCGCCAATTGTTTTCTAATCAATGTGCCAATTACGCCTACTAAATGTCCAGTCGTTGGTAGTAGACTAGTTTCATATAGTGGCCCCCACACACATCTCAACATTCTTTAATTACATTAATTTACAGAACAAAAATCGAGCCTCTGTTAAAAATTGGAAAATATGTTAATATTGCATTGTATGAAGACCAGTAAAAATATTGACATATTGTGATGTAATATTGACCGTGCAGGGCCCACCAAAGTCAAATTATATTGCTCCGAAAAAATTTATTCAATATCAAGATATGTCAAGATATTGGTTTTTGCAAAAAATCCAATTGATAAACTATCAAAAAATCATAAACACGAAAAATTGTTTGCCAAAGCCTCTTCTCTTATCTCCTGGCAAATTCCGAGTAGGATGAAATTATTTAAATGGGAAATTCAATACGAACGGCATTCGCAAATATCGTTCATCATCCCAGCCGTTAGTCTCGGTCTTATCGCATTGCTAGCAAATAGAATTTCACTTTATAAATTATTCATGCGAGTCCTGAGAATTATTTTGCGAATGAAGGATAATCGTGAACCAACCATTGTAATGGTGTCATAGCTGAATATATTATCTGCCTTCATATCAAACCAGCAAGGGATTGGGTAGTTTTATCATTTAGGCCCCGGTCCATGTGAAAGGAAGCATATCGAGTCCTGAAAATTTCGGAGAGTGGCTTTTGCTGCTGGTGGTAATCTTATTTCGAAAAGAATTTAATTAAATTCAAAGTAGGGGTGATTTGGTTAACTATTCAATTTGTCGAGAGCTGTTTGATGAAGATGGCCTTCATTTAACATCACTTGCTCCCTAGTGAATTTATTTCTTACTAAATAAAGCTCAAATATGATGTGACACACATCTCATATGTTATATTAGTGCAGCTGTGTGAAAGTGTTTCAGTGAGATTTTCACATGCGATTTCATCTCACGACGTGCGTCAAATACATGCCTCATATTTTTGGTTGTGACACTTGAGTATTTTAATATTTGATGTGCAACCACAGCAACGATGAAAAATGTTCTGCGATGATATATTCAAATATCAAGCCAAGTTTGCGCTTGATGGCTCTACTTTAATAGAAAATGAAATGTTCAGAGTGAGCTGTATCTTTAAAACTGACAGCAGTAAATCGTAAGCAACTTTAGAAATGAGCCCTGCGTAAAGTTTATACGATTGAAATAGACACATGGGAATGTTTAGCGAAATGTGAAATTTCAGTGCTTTCGCAGGAAGTAATGGGAATACTTTTTTACTGACTTGTAAGTGAACAATTTTTTTATGTTTTTCCTTTGAGGTGATTTGCTGTGATACTCCCTTTGCCAATTGGTTTAGTCCTCTCTAGGTTGTAATTTCACGTCATATTTCAATTTTGGATGATTTTTTTAAGTGGATTAAAAGCAAGATTTTCATTGAAAGATTAATTAAAAACAATTCATTTGTAAGACGCGTGTTTGCTGAAGTTCGCTAATGCTGCTTCAAAAGTTCCTATCTTTCAATTAAATTTTCTGAGAGTTTCACCAACGAAATCTCTTGTATAAACGACAGACTGAATTGAATTTCGGTTCATTTTGAAATAGTCCTTGCTCATTTTATCAGAAGCTCATACGCAAAATTTAAGATGCCTTGTATACCACTAGGCACAAGACATTTTGATGTAACTTAGATCGGATTAATTTCTAAGAACTCTTCAGGTTTCAATAGCAATTAATACTGCTGAACAGTAATGTAGTATGAGTAGAATGTTCTAGAACTTTGATACCAGGATTAAAGATGTACGAGTACAAATTCTATCTCACGGCTCATATCTACACACATCTGAATTAGATTTTGTAATTATAATCTTAAATGTAAAAGTCCATACAAAGTCCTTAAAAGAAAATCAAATTAATGAAAAGATGGCACAAAAATAAATCTGTCTAGTTAGGTTTTGAGAAATTGCCTACACTTGATTCAAATATAACTTTTTTAAAACGTTTCTTGGAATGAATTATGAAAAGTGATTCTGATCCAACGACTTCTACTCTTTAAATCAGAATCACAATAACAGAGATTTCAATTCCTTTTTGATACGTTCAGAATGAATTTTTAGCTTAAGGGGACGTTACGCGTGCAATTTTTGAAAAAATTGAATTTTTCGTTATGTTTGATTTTAGTGGAACATGCCTTTAAGAATATGTCTACAATAAATCAAAAGTAGAATTTGACTTGAACCAATAGTGTAGACAGGCCTACGCTCATGTCAGAAGGGTTTTGTACCCAACTTACGAAAGGTAGTCACCAGCAACGAATAAAGTCAAGAAACATGTCAACGAGATGTACGCGTTCAAAAGAAAATCCATTGTTTCTCCATTTTTAATGGTCGCCATTTTGTTGCAAAGTAACAAAAATCTCTCACATAACGGATTTCCAAAACTATTTATGTTATTGATCTTATCTGAAAATTTTAAGAGGATCAAATCAAAACTGCAGTTTCTGATTCGATGGAAAATCCATAAAATACCAAAATTGTGTGCTATTGTTGTTGTGTTTGGAGAAATTTCAAATGGCTATAACTTCTGTGAATATGATTCAATTTTTATAAAACTTGCGAGGTAGTAGGAACTTTTGTAAGATTACTTAAATATCGGATTTTATTGAGTTTATAGGGAATAGTCAAATGAAAGAGACGCTTCGTTACAAAATATTTATTTATAAATAGCGATGTACATGATACGCTGGTTCGGAAGGAACTTACTATTCTACTACTTACATTTAACATAAGATATGAATTTATTTACAGTGGTTCATATTAGTTTTTGATTTTAAATGTTTGACAACCTTAATTGTTACAGCCGCTACAATACCTCCTTTTCAAATGTAGTGTCACATATTTGATTGACAATTTAAATTTTCATTTTAAAGATTTTTTTGTTTTGGGGCCAGGAAATGTTTTTACTTTTGGTTGTGCGCTGCTGCTTGTTGTCGATTCGTTTCAAGGAACTAGTTCTAGATTGTTGATTGTTGCTGGTGGGTCTAGACGCGGTTCATCATATCCCTCCGAATTCAAGATAAATGCTGACTTTAACCACTCGATTGAAACGTTAACTTTCTTTCCATTTATTTTCAGCGTACAAACTCGCTCTGAAGGACGGTTTACCACTTCACATGGTCCGAAATAAGGTTCTTGCAGAGGACTTTGGACAGCATCACTCCTTAAAAAAATGTGTGTGTATATTCTCAAGTCTTTGTACACGAACATTTTGTCTGAACGATGATGCTCCACAGGTACCGGTCGTAGACGATGTATGTCCCACTTGAATTTTTCAATGAACAACACAGAATTACCTGCGTTCGTGTTTTCAACAAAGAAATCGCCGGGCGATGGCAGTGGGGCACTGTACACCATTTCCGCTGCAGAACACTTCAGATGTTCTTTATATGCTGTCCACAAACCGAGAAGGACCGTTGGTAATGCTTGCAACCAGTTTCTGTTTTCATGGCACATTAACGCTGCTTTGAGGCTTCGGTTCCGACATCATGGCTGGCAAGGGTAGTTCAGAACGAGTTCCACATAAATCCTGTATTCGATACCTCGGTGTTTATCTCGATCAGTATCGGTACTATACTGAACATGTCAAAATCATGCTCAGTAAGGCACTTGAAGTAGTCATGGCCCTTCGAAAGCTCTTTCATTCCAGATACATTGATCAAAAAGTCAAATTTATTTGTTACAAGACCCTGGTTGGACCAGTTTTGACATATGGATGTCAAATCTGGTACAACCAGAGTGCTAGCACTATGGAAGGAAATGTCTTCGTACATGTACTGGTTTGTACAGAAAGCCTGAGACGGATTGGAAACATTATGTATCGAATAGAAGAATTTATCAAACTGCTGAAGTGACTAGAGTCGATATCTTCATATTCAAGCTTCTATGGAATCATATCGCAAGATCTGTGACTGTGAGTGAAAACCCTTGGACTTCACAGCCGTTCTACCCTACAGATGGGTATATTGCGACTTGCCTCGCTACTGGCTTCATTCCTCCAGAAGCATTCGTGTATTTGAACTGAATCGATATGGTTTTGATTCCGACGGCATCCCAGTCATATATCACATATATCGACGGGCCACCGATAAGAAGATAAAATATCCTCCTAATTTGAGTTCACGAGACCAACGATTTCAATGCAGATACTCATTCGCTAGATTCGTTGAAGCTGATCGAGATGAGACGGGGCAATCTAGGTATTGGTGGCTGTATGACAATGTCTAAATTATTCGTGTTTATTTTCAGTTTTGGTGTTTTTCGTGATTTAGCTTTTGAGTTTCAGCTCATTATTGCTACATTTAATGTTGTTGTTTATTTTTGTTAAAAATTAGGTATAGGTTAGGTTTATATTATGTTTATTATATTAGGTTAGAGATAAGGTAAAACGCTTAGGTTAGGAACATTGTTATAGATTTTTTTAGTATAAGACAAAGTTTTTGATTGCATTTATTAGAATTAAGTTAAAATATATTAGGTGTAGGATCAAAGTTCACTGTTGTGTTAAGATTATAAATAATTTTAGAATTGTGTTGGTTGGTTTTTTCTCCTTCTTCTAATTCAATTGTAAAAATATGTAATAATCTTCATTGATTTGAATTTGCTATAGTTTTTTTTTTTAAATGTGTTCGTTTGACCATACCATTCGATGCGGGATGATAGGCAGTAATTTTGCTGTGTTTGCATCCTGTCAGATGAGATAAATTTGGAAATAAAGTGGAGTCACACTGTTTACCTCGATCTGTAGTTACAACACAAGGTGCTCCAAATCTGCTGATCCAGTTCAAATCTGGTGATCCAGTGGAACTGCCTCCATCTACGTTGAAAAACGATCGACCGTTTTCAGAAGATATTTATATCCTTGCAAGATGTTGAGCGGTCCTACGATATCGATATGAATGTGATCGAACTGTTTGTCAGGAGACGCGAATTGCAATGGGGTTGTATGACGTGACGAATGGTCTTCGATCATTGGTATTGAAGACAGCTTCGGGACCAAGCTGCAATATTCTTCGACATTTGTGGCCAAACGTACCTTCTTCTAATCAGTCAGCTGGTTACATGGCTGCTCGGATGTAATAAGTGGTGAATAGAATCAAATGCACGTTGTTGAAGTGTTTTGGGAATATACAGGTACGGTCGTATATCTCCTGATGATGTGTCGCAATATACAATGTTGTCGTGAAGTGTCATCCGTTTTAATCTTTGTGATGTTGTATTGTCAAGGATATCCTTTAATTCCATGTCCGTAGCCTGTTCCACTGCAATGTCGGATATATCCAGCGTTGCAACTGTCTATACAATATCCAGTCGAGACAAAGCATCCGCAACGGAATTTTCATTTCCTTTCATATATACTATTTCCGTTGAAAGCTGCGAAATGTAATATATATGTAAAATAGTTATCGTTATCGACGAGGCGATGCTTTACTGGAGCTTTATGCGAACGCAAATGTTAGACGTTTATGGTCTGTTTTCATCACAAGCGCTCTTCCTTCTAGCTTGTCTCTGAAATATTTTACAAGCTGAATAAATTGCTTGGAATTCTTTTTCGTAAGTGCTGTATTTAATTTGAGCACTGCTGAGCTTCTTTGAGAAAAAGTCTAAAAGTTTCCACTAACCTTCGTCAAATTGTTCCAGAACTGCGCAATTGCCGTATTTAAAGCATCGGTTGAAAGTGCTAATGATGTGCTCGGAGCAGGATGCGTGAGAAGCGTAGTGTTTCCAATTGCTGTTTGCTGCTTTCAAATGCTTTTTTAGCTTCTGCGGACCACTTAATTTCTGTTATGTCATTTTGCTTGTTGCTCACGATGAGGGAATTTAGTCACATTAAAATTTTAGCTGCTCATTTTAAAAATTTCCTATAGTAGTTGAGCATGCCCAAGTATCTTCTTCGTTGGACTATTGTTCGTGGCTTACTATAGTTCTTGATAGCGTCGACTTTGCTGTTCAGTGATTGAGTACCATCTCTGTTTAGCAAATATCCAAAATATTTGATATCCGGAATTTCAAACACGCATTTGGTAGTATTAATGTGGATTCCATATTTCATGAGCCGCTCGAAGAAAATCCTTAGGTGTTGTTTATTATCTTCTGGATTTGATGACGCGATGAGAATATCATCCAAATATCCATAACGAAAATCAAGACCATGTAGCACCAAATTGATGTATCTTTGAAAAGTTTGTGCAGCATTCCATAGTCCAAACGGCAAATACAAAAACTCAAAGAGTCCAAACGGTGTTATTAATGCGGTTTTCGAAACATCCTTTTCCGCAACAGGAAAACGCTCGAATTAGATCAATGGTAGAAAATATAGTCTTACCAAGAAGGTTGTGCGTACAATCTTCTACCACAGCGATTGGATAACGGTCGGGTATTGTGATTGAATTCAACAGGGCTCCACACGGCCTCCATTTTTGAGATTTTTTTTGTACAAGATGTAGTGGGCTGGCCTATTGACTGCTCAACGGACGGTATATTCCCATTTGAATCATGTGCTCAAATTCCTTTTTCACAGCAGCATACTTCTCCGGTGCTAGACGACGAGACTTTTCTGCAACTGGAGGTCCATTTGTTTTTATAAAGTGCGTTACCGGATGGTCTTCTTCTTGTTTCTTAGTATTAGGGTAAATCAAGCTGAGATATTCGGCCAATACACGATGGAATTCGTCCTTTATGAAAATTGTTGAAACTGTAGCCATTTCTTCTGCTATTATTTCTGCGATGGTTTCGTTTCGCTCTCTATAAGTCACTTCCTATGCAGACGATCAGCGAATTATGAGCCCAGAGAAAATCAGCGCCTAATATGGGTCTTGACACGTTGGCAATACAAAATATTCACTTGAACTCGCATATTAATCCTAAGTACAACGTAAGTAGACGTATGCCGTAGGTTTTAATAGGTGCTTCATTTGCGGCATATAAAATATAATCAGAAGCTTCCTTATTTTTCATTTTGTCACGTAGAATGACTAAGATGTCGGCTCCAGTGTCGACTAAAAATATGATGCCGGTGTATCTGTCTGCAACTATAAGACGGTTCTTTGACGAGTCACCACCGCTGACCGTTAATGATGACTGCGGTGAAACTAGTTTTTCGACGGATTTAAAAAGTAACAGGGTGGACGTAATTTTCCGGCCTTTTCACCAAACCGTTCGTAGTAAAAGCAATTTCTGTTTTTTGAAGACTTCCCTTCCTAAGAATTCAAACGCAGTAGTGACGCGGATCGTGATCGAAAACGACGCGGTTGTCTTTTGCTAGCAAGCTCTAAATTCTCAAGTCTTTTCAAAATTTCATTTAACACATGATTGCCTGTTTTTGGTTTAATGTCTACTTCAGTCTTTGTGTCCATACCGAACTCATTACAAATTTTATCTGCAGCTTCCAGTAATATACTAATATCATCTTTCGCAGTCACAGACAATGGTGCAAATACGCGATGGTAATCTACGCAGCCACACAGCAAGAATAACATCATCGGGTAATTGCGACCCGGCAGGCGATCTTATTTGGCGGAATAATTACGATGGTTTATTATCGTCTAATTCTAAATCAGTTGAGATGGGCGTTAGCTAATTTTCCGGTTAGTCTGAGTATCACAAAATTAAATGTTTTTTTAATATTTCGTATTTATTTGCGTCACCTACATCTCTCAAAATGTCGGTCACTTGTTCATATACTTCACTTTCAGTCGAAGCCACAACAAGTTGAAATTATGAAGTATCGGATGTAATGCGATCTATCGCAAACAACGCTTCAGCTCGAACCACACATCGGCACGAGGCATAAAAAATGGGGGCAATCTTACATCGCGTGAAGATTCCACACGCGACAGATATGTAATTCTTCGTTCTATTTTGTGGTTCACGTCACGCGCTAACTTGGGAGTTTCATCCGTAGACGGTAAAATATCGTCTTTTTCAAATAATTTAGGAACTGCACCACCGGTAGCTATTATAGTAACTGTCAGAAGTTAGTTTGTTTTTATACGTGGGGTCACAAACTTTGTAGGGAATAGTCAAATGAAAGACACGCTTCGTTACAAAATATTTATTTATAAATAGCGATATACATGATACGCTGTTTTGGGTGGAACTCACTATTCTACTATTTACATATAACATAAGATGTGAATTTATTAAAAGCGGTTCATATTAGTTTTTGATTTTAAATGTTTGACAACCTTTATTTTTACAGTCACTACAAGTTTAAGGACATATATTTCCCCTTCCTGGTTGCCTCCTGAAGCAAGAAATTCCAGTTTAAGATCTGTCCTCATCAAGACAGCCAACTACAATGTCATTGCTACGTTGGTACTCCACATGTGATAGGAGCGTTACTGAGGGCTGAACGGGTTTATGTAAAACAAATGGCCTGTAGGGTCCATCACCTAGGCCTGGTGTTTGCTGCTATAGGTGCATGGGGTTCAACCAGCGGGCGTTGAAATGTCGTGTCACTGAGAGCATCTACTCACACAGCTGGTACATCTGATCTCAGATTGCGGTGATAAGCCACACTGAAGGAACTGTGCCACTCGTGGCCTCCTTGCAGAGCATGAAATTAAGGTGACCACCTGTCCAGTGTATACTGAGCGGGTGTCGAGGTCGAACGCTAGGCACTAATATGGCTGCACACAGAATCATACAGTTAAACTGTATGACGAGTGCTGCCATCATGTGTTTATATGCGTGAAGTACGCGTTGCCATTATCATGTTGCAGGAGCTATGGATTCTTTTTGGTGCTGTTAAGGGCCCACCTTCTGGAATGCGTGATTAAACTTTTGAAGGGACAGGCACGGCAGTAATTGTGATCAATGATGTGAATTTTGAATGTTTGCTTGTGCATGCGTTAACGTGTGAGTATGGTATGTGTGCTTAGGCTTTGTTGAAATGTTTGTGATAAGTGTCTATTGTAAGCGTGGTAGTCCCATCGATCCATTTTCAACGTACATGGATCGGGCTCTGCCACTGCTTGGTAGCAAGGCTTACATCCTGGGATTGGATGCCAATGCCGACTCGCAGTGACCTCGCTTTATTGCTATCCGCCAGCGGGAAAAGCTAGCTGAGAAGATCCTTATCCATAGTTTGCATGTCTTGAAGATCCTTTGTGAATTCTCAACATTTGATGGACCGATAAGATGTAGCGACATTGCCGTTACTTGCGTAAATTGTGCTGCATATTCTTTCATGTAGAGGCTGTTGATGACCATAACCTCATTGAAGTCACTATGAATTCTAATGAGACCGTGGGTGCCCGTCACTTAGCTGGGTTGACCTGGAGCCTGACCCAGGAAAGGGTGAAGATAAGATACGAGGCGCTGATACAGGAAGAGGTCAAAGGCCTACGTCTAATAGACTACAGCAGTCTCAGCATCGAAAGATGGCGTCTTGTCTTCATGAGTGTTTCGTCCAGGTAAACAATGCCGTGCTCAGGAGGAGTCGTAAAACTAATCCTGGCCACTTCGCATGGTGGATGGGGCAAAAAGTTGCCAAGCGGAAGGTCATCAGGAATGCAAGAAGGAGGTTCCAAAAGGACGGATTCCGGAAGCTGGATTCTGTTGGGTAGCTCAAACGGGAATACCAAAAGCTTGCCAAGGAGTACCATGGGCCGCTCACGAAGTCCAAGGAGGATTATTGGCAACGTTGGTGAAAGTCCTGATGACCCGTGACATGGGATAGCATGACAGGTAAGATGTGTAAAAGTATCTGGCAGACCGTGCCAACCTATATCCAGTGTCTCTTTAACAAGTGCTTTGAACTAGGCTGCTTTTCCATTGACTTTTAACTCTCTGAATTTATGCAAGCAAAGTGAAATGGGGGGTTTCTCTAATTAATTTTATTAAAACAAATAAAAAATACGATATAATAAATGAGATTTCGTTTTGACGAACGACGCGGGATTACTGGCTCCGTGACGATCATAAAATAATTACAAAGGATTAAGGATGCGAAAAACGTCATGAAAAATTACAAATGCTTAATCATTATTCAAAAAAAAAAGAACGCTAAGATGAAAAGGATGCCAGAATTGTACAATGTGTGAAAATTCTTTCGTTGAACATTGAAAAAAGTTATACTAAAAACTGTTATGGTATAAATTGTAAAAATAGAATTTAGCAATAAAGATCACTAATGGTACTTTCCAAAGACTAAAAATGTGTTCACCAATAAGATTCTATGACGAATTATAACTTTAGACGTTTTATACTATATGCTAGTCTGGTGACACTACAGTACTCTCCTAACAGTAACGCAATTGCGATTATTGTGCTTGATAACGTTCAACAAATTGAACGCGTCTGTTCGAACGTCTAAGTTGTATTTGTTATTCCACTGATGATGAATTGGCGATAATTTCTGGTAGTAGAGTTGGTTCTTCTATTGGAGTCGCTCGCGATGGAGATTTTTGATTTAAAGTTTTAACAGTCTGACTCACATTTGGATTATTTGGAATCTCCCCTGATATTATGAAAGCTTGCTTTATGCAATCAATGGAAACTGTAACTAGTTTTCCTTTGCAATGTGAAATTTTTCTCTGCTTTACTGATGACTTTGTATAGGCCATTGCAAGGCGTTTGCAATGATGTCCTGACTTTATCATCTCGCAAAGAACTTTACTGCAAGTAGATAAATTTTTGAAAATAAATGTGTTTTTTTGTCCACTTGTCTAGTTGGACGAAATTGTTGGAAATGTCGTTTCAATCTTGTAATGCAAGTTCCATTGCAACCAAAATTTTCGGTTGTTTCTCCTATGAACTCAAATGGTAAACATATAGATTCACCATATACCATTTCTGTCGATGTTGAGTCCATATCTTCTTTCCAACTTGCTCGGATTCCCATGAGCATGGTAATCAGGATGTCTGTCCAATTATCTGTCTGATGGCATTTAACAGCCAGTTTTAGCTGACAGTGGACACGTTCAAACATACCATTTGTAGTGTTTTAGCATGCCTAAAAATCTGTGTAGGACATGGTTGCCAATTGTCTGGCACAAATGTCAGCGAGCTATAATCAAAACCGAGCTCAGCTGACTAGCTTCGCTGAACGACCACGTACGCGTGCTTGGCAACTAGGTATTTGCGGGATCATATGAAGCGGGTTTTTGTTGAGTCACGAAGCTACACCACAAAATATTTATCACACGTACTCTACTCTACGGGGCGTACCGATAAATTTTTATTATCTTTAGAATTGTTCTTTTATGTGTCAATTAAGCTACTCTATAGTAATTCAATTTTTTTCTCATTAAAGTTAGCAGACACGGTGGCTTGAGACAAACACAAACACTACAAAAAGCAACTGTTACTTTCTCCGAAGATGTGTGAACGTCGCTGAAGTGAACCACTAATTACTGCCTAAAGGATGGAAACTTGATGGATGTAGTTAATTTTAGTCCCATTAAACAACAAACTAAGAAGTTTCGGCGGGGTGACCACCTTATCTCTTCAGAAGCAGCCAATCCTGATCACCACGGGGCTACTCGACTGCTTATGTTTATTATACATTTGCTTGAGGGTGATATCCTGTTGTTCTTATGCAGTTAGCACCAATCAGTTGTGAAAGTGATTTGAATAGTTCCGATTCCAATTGACGTTCCTGATCCGTTGTTATATTGAAAGTACTGCCGCATCTACAAACCCATCGCTTGCCGTACTGTTTCGGCTTCTTGATTTTGGAATGGAAGGGCCTCGGGCAATCAAGTTACTCTATCTGTACATGTCAAACAATATCGATTAGCCTGAGAGCATGGCATGATAATGATGTCAATGTTCACGTCTTTGAAACGTCGAGTGATTTTTGAACGTTGACATGGTATGCAAGCTCGGGCCCATGATCGGCAATCAGTTTGTATAGATGGCCACACAAAACGCAGACTTACTAGTTTTGTTGTTGTTATTCCGGGATGCAAGAATTGGGGCAATATGTTGAATGTATTGAAACGAAAAGGTTTAGTAACAAAAGGCCTAATTGTTGCTGTAGAAACGTCACAATATAGTACTGTATTTGTATTCAATATTTTAATTTTCTGAAGTTTGAGTAAAGATCCAGGTTGTAGGTAATGCTTCGTTACTTCATCGTTAGATTGTGATTTTGCGAGAGCTTCATAGTCCAACGAAAGCTCTTGGGACTTTATTCTTGAGAGTATATCGGCCACATGTATCTTATATCCATTGAAAATTCACTGATATGACTGAGATGACGTGCTTTTCTGGGAGATGCGTTTTCCAGTTTCTGATTAAAAAGCGAAAATCATCGGCTTGTGGTCTGTGAATATAGTGAAAGCTCTGCCTTCAAGCATTTATTTGAAATGTTTGACTGCGGTATGATTACACAATAGTTCTCGATCGAAAGTGCTGTATCTGGTTTCTGCTGCAGTTAGTTTCTTCGAAAAAAATCCTAGTAGTTCCCATTGGCTTTTCACTTTTTGTTGAAACACCGCTCCAATAGAGATATTAGATGCATCGCATGCAAGCACGAGGACGACTTCTTCTATAGGATATTTCACTAGTGTTGCTTCTGTTAGATTTTCTTTTAATTTTTCAAATCCTCGGATGGCCTCAGGTGTCCATATAATCTTGTCTTTACGTTTGATATTTCCTTACAAAAGACTGTTCAAAAATGCTTACCAAACCGCAGTATTGGGTAAGCAAATTCTGTAAAAATTGATCATCCCCAGAAACTGGCCTAGTTGTTTAGCTGCATTATCTTGTTGTTGACTTTTCAGGAAGGGGCTAAAACCCTGCGCTAATAATAAGAAATCAAAAAAAAAAAGCTACCTGAAACTGTCCAAAACAATGATTTTACTGGATTAATTACTAATTCATATTGTTGTAGTTGTTGAAATAAAGTTTCAAGATTTTCTTGAGTTGATTTTCGTTTTCGGAGGCAACGAGGAGATCCTCTTGGTATACGAAAACAAAGTCTAATCCGCGAAGAACTTCGTCGATAAATCGCTGCTATGTTGATGAGGCACTACGAAAACCAAAATTCATGTATATGAATTCATGTAATCTGAACGGAGTGATTATTGCAGTTTTTGGAATGTCTTCCTCGGCTATTGGGATTTGATGTGATATGCCCGTACCATGTCGATTTTCGAAAATAATTTCAAACCACGAAGATTTTGAGTGAAATCGTGTACGTAAAGCACCGGATATTTATCTGGAATGCTTCGGACGTTAAGCCGGCGATAGTCACCACATGCCCGCCATTCCTCTTTCTGCTTCTTGGGAACCATATGTAATGGTGCAGCCTAACTGCTTGAGGATGGCCGTGCAATAACAAGCTTTACCATGGCTTCAAATTCCCTTCTTGTTGCTGTTAGTCATTCTGGTGTTAATCAACGAGCATTTGATGATTCTGGAGGATTGTGTTTGACTTTTGGAGCTCTGCCATCGGGCCGTGTGATTTCAGGAAACGCTTTAAGGTGGTCATGGTAAACAGTTGATTCCGTCAGAACTTTTGTGAATGAGACGTTGGTCCTACGCCACTTGACCATGATAAGTTGCATCTGTTTTTTGGCCCACCAGCTGTTGGTTTTGCAAATCAATCAAAAGACAGTAGTGGTATATAAAATCGGCACCTATGATTGGTTTCGCAGCATCAGCTATAATGAGCTGCCACGTGAATTCTCTGCCAAAGCCTATGTTCAATTTGATTGTTGTTGTGCATATGCGTGACCCGTTTGCAGCTGCTAACTCTAGCTTGTTTTAGTGACCTTATCGTGTATTTTTGATCTTGGGTAAATACAAAGGTCAGCTCCAGAGTGTATTGAGAACGTATCTTTTGTGTCCAAATCTATAATGAAAAAGCGGCGCGGCATGTTGATAGAAGATCGGTCACTAGCAGCCATCAACGACCTCAAAGCTAGTTTTTTTGTGAAATTGCATGGTTTTTCGCATTTCCGAGCCAAGTCACAAAAACGCTAATGAAAAAAAAGACATTCCACTTGCGGAGTCGTTAGCCGTATGGGTTTTAGGTCAGGATCGTGACCGTTTGCGTTGAAAAGGACTTGAATGCGCGATATGATCAATTACGTTGATATGACTGATTTTTGAACTCTCTGCGCAGCTCTGCTATTTCATTTTGCATTGTCATACCCAGCTGGAAAAATTTCAAATTTATTAAGTCTTCGGTCGAATTGCTACAGACATACGATTCAGAAATATTTTGTGTCAATGGATTGACAGCATCAACAACATTGTCTGCTAACGCAGCTAGCTTGTCAAGCTCGATGTCTTTGTGTGGTGCAAGAATCGCTCTCGTTGAAGCAGGTAGTCGGCTGATGAAAATTGCGCGATATGCACTTTCGGAGAGAAATTGGCCGCTCAAGCTCCGTAAATAGCGCAAGTGTGTTGTCAGTTTGCGATCTGTTCTTGTTCCAAAAGTCACTTCGTCTTGAAATCTTTTGTTGCTCCTAGTTGTGCGATGAGAACCTCTTTGAGCTTACTGTAGGAATTAACCTCGTCAGGACATAAAATCATGTCACTTAATTCTTTTCAAACACGACTACTCAGAGGCTCAATAACCGTGCAGAATTTGTTTTGCTCTGAACTAAAAGCCATTGAAAGAATTAAATTCACAGTTTTAATCCATAATTCCGGGCTCTCGTCGTCAAACGGTAGTATTTTTAATACCTTTCCTTCAAGGCTGGTTTGTGTTGCTCCCGCTTGAGTTCCTTTACCGTTTCTTCGTATCGTCGTTGAGATTTCTCTAATTAATTTTAAAAATACGATATAACAAATGGAATTTCGTTTTATACTGCCTTTTAGTCTGGCAACGCTCAGAAATTAAGCATGCCAAGGTTATGCTGCAACTGATGTCACCAGGCAAGAATCTTGGCTACCCGAGTTCATTCAGGGGCATTTCTTTACGTCCATAAGTTGCAAGTTGATGGAGAGGGTTATGGTCTAAAGATTAGAGAAGCCGGTATCCAGGAGTCAGTTGAACAGGCAGTATGGCTACTGTACGAGTATTGTACCAGCGAGGCGTGCCTTATGTGTCATGTACGCGGTACAGGCAAGTGAGAAAAAGTATGTTCTTAGAATCTTCAATGATTTCAAGGGCACAAGGTTGTCTTGAGTTAGCCGGCAGTCCTGCTAAACTAACCATGGTTTGTTGCAAAGAATTAGGACATTACGGAGCTACTTCTCAGGCAGAAGAGCATATGTCCAGGGTTTTTCGGACTAGGTGGGAATGTTGGTACAAAGAAAATGTCCTCAAGGGTCCACTGCACTGATGGATAACTAGCTGGCAGATCTTTCTGCTGTCTGTGGTTCGTGTGCATATGCCGATGACTTACCAAAACTAGCTGAAGGTTGCAGCTGACTGGAACCAAAAGCTATATACGGTATATGCACATGGTGTAGCAATGGTGCAACCTAGTTGAAGTGATGTTTTCTATGCAGAATACGTCGATAATGCTTCTGAAGCGTGCATTCAGTCTGAGTCGTCCACCATAGGTGCAGTACGAGGGACGAGCTCTCAAGAATGAGACCATGGTCACATACTTGGGAATATGTGTGAACGAAAGATTGTCCTTCTTGCCCCTTTTCAAGGGTCTAAAGAGTCGTCTCACTCACCTAGCCTCGATACTGCATTGCGTCTGTAGGAGGGATTGAGAACTTCGTATAAGAGCCTTCAAAGGCATGGGTGGTGGCCTGTTTGTCACCTCTGAGGCCTATGGGATACCGGTATTCTTTGTGAGTTTGATGATTGCAACTGGCAAAAGTCTTGTAGTCCAATGCCAGATAGTTGTCCTGCTCATGTGGTAGTTTGTATGTCGTTAAGTCTTGAATGACGCCATGGAGATTCTAATGGGAGTTCCACAGCTAAACTTGGAAATCATCCGTCCAGGATTGGCTTTCAAGTTCCGGAGGAGATTGCCTGTTGGTGAATATGTGTGTTTCCGAGGCACTGACATCAGACTTTGGAGTTGCTCTGGCATTCGTTCTATGTTGGAAGATGGTGTGATTTCTACCTGAAAAACCAGGTGAAGTGAAAGCTAGCTTCGTGTGGATGCTTGATATTCTGGCAGCAATGCAAGCCCCACACCTGGACTTTTGTCTAGGTTTTGAGTTCTTGCTGATGAGGCATGGGAGCCTGAATGAATGGTTGTGTAGTCATGGACTTGTTGATGTAGGATGTTGTCAAATCGATGGCGCAAAATTTGAGTCCTGGCAACATGAACTATTTGAGTGTACAGCATATGCCAACCTCCGTAGTGCATGTGGCACGGACTCTCTCAGATACATTACAGACGTCCGAGAGGCTCTGATGGATGACATACGCTTCATTGATCTAAACACGTATGCCCGACGATTTTTTTCAAAGTGGCTGTTGTTTTGCTCAGCGATGGCAAACTGGCGATTCTGCGGGGCTTGAGGTGTAATAAAATGTTTTTGTGCATCATGCTGGTCGATGTCCTTGGTGGTGTTTGGTGGTGGTAATGATGATAGGTAGCGTTGCAAGCCACAGGGGGATACACAAAACTGGGCATCCACCCGAAGACTCGAGACTGGGCCAGTAACCCATCGTTATTGGGAACGAAAATTCGTAATGCCGCTCAGACTGAGTATTACGAAAACTTGAGCAGGGGTTTAATCTATACCACTGGCTAGGGGGAGCCCATGGCAGGTTTTTGGCACCTCTATTTAGTGAGGAGCCTTTATTGGCCTAAATGTGGTAGTTTGTGGTTTTCATTTTGTGGTTAGGAAGGAGATAAGTGCACCACCCAGTATGTGGCAGGTTCTCAACTGGAATTACTGGAACCTCATCTTTGGAATGAGAGGCGTTGATTGATGATTGAATTCAACCCTGTCTGTGGAGACCGTGAAGTTAGGCTTATTTGTGGCAGGTACTCACGTTAAACATTTTGATTTTATGTACGTTCATGTTGAACTTCCAACATTTCTCAAGTACTTGGTTCACTCCCAATATTGGGTCTATCGGCAATCTTCCTGCGTAAAGCTACTTCGATACTCCACAATGATACTGTTGGCATAGGCCCATATTTCATTTTCTATGATCTTTGTAAATATTTTGGAAAACTATTCAAAGTAATAATATGCCTCTAAAGTTTTCACACTGTAGCTTGTCATCTTTTTGTGGGTAGGGAATATAATTAATTGACTCCACTCGCTTGGTAGTTGTTCCGGTTTTTTCATTGTGCTGAATGGCATTTCAAACACCACTAACACCATCTTTGATGAATTCCATTGGAATCTCATCCACAACCGACACCTTATTGTTGGAGGTGAAACAACGTTATCCTGTATTGTAGGGGCCAATGGAAACTCTTCGAGAATATCTATAGGCTACAATATTATGGAGCTATATGGCGGGTTAAGGAGGTTCTTGAAATAATCCTTAATCCTTTTTTCATCAGCGATGATGTACCCTGCGTCATTACGACAGAGAGTTGTCTTGAGCTGATAACCAAGTTTTAGGCTGTTCACTTGTCTTACGTTATTGCTAGCTGGGCTTACGTTGATGCTTCTCAATTGGTCATCATAATATTTGCTTTTTTAAATTCTAGCGATTTTATTCGCGGCTCATCTAAGCTTTTCAGAATATTCTCTCTTCATTCCAGTGTTCCTACCTAAATATTATTTTTACGCCTAATTTTTTTACCCAACGCAGTCTGGCACTTATCATCTAATCAATCATGTATTTTGTGCCAAGCTTGATGTCAAATTGTCTGTTCTTACCCGGTCCTAATTGCTATTATCACTTTCAACCACAGCTTATTGCTTGTTTTCACCAATAAAGCGATGATATATAGAAAACTAATGTGCTATTATCGAACAAAAATAATTATATTAAACAAACTTCAATAATAATTTTGCAATAACAAAACAAATTAGTTTACTATATAATTTAAATGCTTGATCTACAAACAGAGTTCAAGTTATGATAAAATAGTTGATAATTAATAAGTTTAAAAGCACAAGGTTGACGTCCAGCGGGAAGACCGAGGACTCGATGAGAAGACGCGATAGAAGCTGACAGCAGATCCTTGTTAGGAGCAAACAATTGGCGGACAAGGTCACGGAACCGTGATTATTGGAGGAAATTAATCCTTGAGGCCAAGGCCTGGCTTGCACTGTCACTCCATAGATGGTGATGATGAATTTGTTTAAAATAGTTAATAATTTTTCTTCTATTTGATTCAGCCTACAATGCGCAATAATTTTAATTATGATAAGTTCCGTACATCTTTTCACATTAAAATTATTGTATTTCTATTCATGAATATATTCATCACCACATCAGAAGTTAGTTCTTAAAATGAAAATATTGCAAAGTAATTCCAAGAATTTTCTTCCTCTTCACCACATCATATTTAGAAATTTTTTTTAAACCAGGTATGAAACGGCTGTAGCATGTCATTCAAAGTGTGGATCTCACCCCACGGATAAATAATTAAATGTCACCTTAAATACCAGCAATTCGGCTTAATGTTCTATCCCTTGAACTTAAATTAATTTTTCCTTGCAATCATTCTTCTTTGTCGTTTCTTTTCATATTACTGCCAGAGCCGAAATTCCTGAAATTTTTATCTTGTGGCTTTCAGTATTCGTTTTGACGTTCGGGGAGATAAAACCGCAAGCTGAATTCCTCTTGTACCATCAACCAAACCATATAGGTAGCTGCCAGCTATTACTTGAGTTTCTGGTAACCTTCAGCAGAATTCCCTAGGCGGTATTGTCACTGTCCTCGTTGCTTCGCACTCAAACGGGGTCTATAATTTTGCACCCCTATCCACGTTGCGTTTGTCTGTCATATGCTTGAAGGACAGCCAAAGTTTCTTGTTAGTGGAACACTAGGCCTAAGTTGTGTTAAGGTGTCATTAGAAATTGTTGTTTTCCACCTGAGGAGAATTTTGGCGTGGCTGGGAAGGTAGATAAATTTGTACTCTCTTGAAAGTTATGCCAGGTCAATGGTAACTTTTTAGTGCTGAGGTGGTTGGGATTGAATGATCCCCATAATAGCCATGGAGGGTGTGTTTGAGAGCTGTGGTGCGATGAATACGTAATGAGAAAATATTTGCAAATTGTGAGGGATAAAAAGATTTATTACCTTTATCTTCAAAGAGCTGATGAATATTTGCAATGTCTCTTATACAACTGATAGTTAAAATTCGCAGACTATTCACATTTTTGTCAGTTTCCCTCGGAAAATTAATACGAAATTATACTGGCCGTAGTACGTATAGCATTAATTATGGATCTCAGAGAGTATTTTATGTAATTAAAGGCTTATTATCATTTTAAATAAAAAAAAAACCAACATTGATGGATAGCATTAACTACAATAATTGCAATTGTGAATGCTGGTTGCAGAAAAATTCATTTCAATAATGGAGCGTAATTTAATTAATCCATTGACTAAGGATTCTTTCTATGCACTTGTATCTTGTGGTAGTCCCGTTTTGCTATTTCCGCGGAAATACATGCTAATAGTATCACTTTGAAGTCTTTTGATTTTACTTGTTGCATCAATGTCTATTTAGCTTAATCAATACCACGAGGAGTTTTTGATACTAAGCAAGTTGAGTAAATGGGAGTATGCTCCAGACAGAAGGATTTTTCTATCTAGCTTATGAAATGTTGGCCATCAGCTTTGGCCATGCATAAATAAAAGCGAAAGGCAGTTTCATATAGGGTTACCAATTAGGGACATAGCAATTTTGTATCTTTATATGAACGCACTCTTGAAGATTTTTAATGAATTGGTATTTTCAAAACATTAGGTAAAATCAAGATGTTTATTTTGGTAAACTTAACGAACCAGCTACGTTTGAAAGCTATTAAAAATTACTGCCGATATTCTGAGTCGATGGTGTTAAGAGCACTTACTCCAATTTTCCGTCGTAATAATCGTCCCACCCGGCAGACTTCACATGCTATAGTGGATAAGTTTGAGTTTAAATTTTCACTGTTGGATGTTCCAGTGCCAAAAATACGTCGTACTGCGCGAAGCGATGGAAATATCGCAGGCGTAACTGCATCGATTCAAACTGAGCCAAATCAGTTGATTCCACGTCGTTCTCAAGAGTTTGGCATTGCTCAAACGACACTATGGCGTACTTTGTGAAAAGTTCTTGGCCTACACGGTTACGAAATCAAATTGACTCAAGAACTAAAGCCATTCGAAACTTCTACAATTGGGCTTTAGCAAAGCGTGAAGAAAATGAAGAATTTCATCGAAAAATCATCTTCAGCGATGAAGCTCATTTCTGGCTCAATCGTTTTCTTAATAAGCAAAATATGCATTATTGGTCAGCAAAAAACCCACATGTGCTTGTTGAACCACCGTTATATCTGCAAAAAATACTGTTTGTTGCGTTTTTCATGCCGGAGGTGTGATTGACCCGTATTTTTTGTGAATGAAAACGACAATCAATGGAGAGCGCTATCGTATTATGTTGGAAGATTATTTGTGAGCAAAATTGGATGAACTTGACATCAGTGATGTGTGGTTTCAACAAGATCGTGTCATTGGCCATACAGCACACCTTACAATCGATTTTTTGAAAGGAAAATTTGGTGAACGTGTTATCTTGAGAAATGGTCCTGTTGAATGGCCGCCTCATACGTGCGATCCAACGCTATTGGATTTATTTTTATGGGACTGTATCAAGTCGCTGGTCTATTCTAATAAGCCAGCAAATTTAAGAGGAGCTTAAAGACAACGTCCAACTTGAAATTGCCAACGTTCCAGTAGAAATGTTGGCCGAAGTGGCTTACATATGGGTCCAAAGAATCGACCCCTGTAAACAGGCTCGGAGTGTTGACATGAACAAAATCGAATTTCACTTATAAAATATAATGCTTGTACTACACTCACAATAAATTTGAATTCTATATCTCAAATATTTTTGTGTTTTATTAATAGATAAAATTGTTGTGTCTTAAATGGAAAACCCTTTACAAGGTCAGGTGCATATCTAAATAGAAACGCAATTTTTGTTTTTTTTATAATGTAATACACCAAGCGTGTTTTTCACTTTGTACGCGATTTTGAAGGTTCCGCACTTCTAGGTGATCTAGTTGAATTTCTCGGATGAGGCTTGAACATATTTCAGGCCCACGAAGATGGGTTGAGTCTTCTTCCCGTACCTATTCTTTTTCGATTACGCAGTACTTTTGAATCAGCCTATTGATCATACTTCTTGGAAAACAATTGCTGATCAGTATATCTATTTATTTATTTATTGATAAATCTTTATATACAGTAAACTACAATTATAATATAGATATGCAATTACACGAAACTAGGCAAATTAAACGCAACCAAAGAAAATTCAAGCTGGATTGATTACTTCAAAGAAAAGAAAATTCTAACGACTTAATAGACTAAGAAAAGAAGACACTATATACAATCACCAAATACCACAAGAAAAGCAGTAAATTTTAAAATGTAAATGCATGAGAGAAAATAAATCATTAAAGTAAAATTCAAAAACATCTCGTTGTGCTCGAGTTTTGTGTTCATACAAAATGGAAGATATAGGACAAAGATCAAGAATGTTGTGATTCCGAGGCAAACATACAAATGTCGAATTCTGGAAAGTTTCCGTACGTGCAAGCGGAACACTGAAGGTTATTGAAGATCAACTGGCATGCTCAAACGTAAAGACTGAAATGTTTTTACACAAAGTAGTCGGCAACAGATTGTGATAAAGATTGTAGAGCAGGCATTCATCCAGGAAGGATCTGTGAGGTCTTAAGGAGAGTAAGGGAAGGAGTGATAGACGGTTACTATAGGAAACATATGGTATTTGAAATTTGAAGAGAAGAGATCTTGTAAATCTACGCTATCTTGACGCAAGAGCATCAATTAAGTAACGCTGATAAGATCACCATACTTGAGCACATTACTCTAATTGACTGCGAATCAGTGAGAAATATAGATAAATACAAGAGGAAATGTTGGTGTAGCCTTTAGAAGTTCTTAAAATAAAACCAGCAGTTCTAGATGCCTTCGAAACAATAAAGGCGATGTGGTGATCAAAGCGAAATTTATCATCAAAAATAACGCCAAGATCCTTGTGAGTAGAAACAACCCCAAGAAGAATACTGCTGACTGAATAAGGAAATAAAATGGAGGATTTTTATGGCACATGGACATATAGAAACACTTGTCAATATTCAAGGGAAGGGCATTAGTAATGCTCCGGAAAACAAGCAACTCTAGATCTGCCTGGAGGACTAAACAGTGGTCGATGGAATATATAGCCCTAAATATTTTTAGATCATCAGCATAGACAAGCAACAAAGAGTTTAATTAAGAGAGAATATCGTTTATAAACGCTAAAAATAATAAGGGACCTGAGATTAAATCTTGGGGTACACCAGAATAAAGACAATATGAGAAAGACTTGCTAGACCAATACGTAACCACACACTCATGACCACAGATGCAGGAGAATAACCAGCGGAAAAGAGACAAGTTAACATTGAAGGTCTTAAGCTTTTTCATAAGAAGGCCTTGGTTGACTGAGTCGAAAGCTTTTGAGAAGTCAGTGTAAATGACATCTACTTGGTACTTGTTATCTTAAGCAGAGGACACAGTGTGGGAGAAGAAAAGACGATTAGAAAGAGTGGATATACCTTTGATAAAACCATGTTGTTCAAAGGCTATATGAGAAAGTAGACGGGAATATAGTTTGTTATGAACTATTCATTCCAGAATCTTACTAAAAGCAAAAAGAAAGTTTATTCGGTGATAGTTCGAGTTGCAAGCTTCATTACCAGATTTGCGAATAGGAAAAACAACCGATTTCTTCCAGAAAGAAGGAAAGTACCAGAGGCTAGACTATTGTAAAACAAAACAGATAAAGGGACACACAAAGATGAGGAAAGAGCTTTTTTTGTGGTGGGGAGGTGAATGCCATTTATGCACAGAGTGTGGGACTCCCATGCGTGCACGAATGCGCCTGGACTACCTATTAACACCTCCCCTGTCACCCTGAGAACCCAGCCTGGAACCGTTGGTACATTATTTCCAGCCAGGTCTCGTTTTGTTACACCGCGAGACGCCTTCAAGCGGGGGGATCCCTTTCCTAGTTGGAGGGGAGAGGGGAAGAGGAAGTGTCAGACAAGTGATCCCCCAGCCCCAACGCCCCCGGCTGTTGTGAGTTCCTTATATATTTTAGGACTGCCCGAGCATAATGTGCCACCTGGTTCCATTTGTCAACCGATTCGAGCATCACTGCAACAATATTATCCGGGGTGAGCTCTCCCGTCTCCCTGTAGAGTTCCCTTTGCAGCCTGACCCATTTTGTACACGCAAAAAATGTGTGGCAGGCATTTTTCACCTCTCCTGAGTAAGAGGAGAGAGCTTTAGTGAAAATATTTGGGATACCTTCAGCACCATTGCCGCAATTTATATTTATCTGATTAAGATACAGGGTTTTCCAATAAGAAGTGTTATTTTGATATTAATAGTAAAATACCATTTTATAATACAAATGATCCAATGTTTATTTCATTATAAAGAAAAAGATATGCCGTTAATAGTGACAAATAACGTCAGGCAAATGATCACCACAACCACGCTAACAGCACTTTATCCTTTTCATGAAATTTTCCATAAAAAAATTGAAAAGCGGCTGCCCTATGTCCTTGATAGCCTCACGAATTCAATCTTTGAGGTCTTGTAATGTCACTGGGCTGTTGGCGTATATCTTTTCTTTTACGTGGCCCCCAAAAAAGTCGCAAGGTGTTAAATTACAAAATCTTGGTGGTCAATTGTGATCACCTTTTCGAGAGATAACATAGCCCGATAATTTTTCCCATGAAAGATCGATGATTTCGTTGCTTGTGTGCCATGTAGCGCCGTTTTGTTGAAAATCCAGATCAATACCATCAATTCCAGCCATAAAAAATCATTCATCATCTCTCGATAGCGCAATCCATTCACCGTAACTGAAAGACCTTTAAACAATAACTCTTGGGTTTTCCGAGCCCTAGATGCAACAATTTTGCTTGTTGACCGAGTCGCCGAGGTGGAAATGGGTCTCATCACTCAAGATGATTTTTCGATGGAATTCTGGATCATTTTCATGCATTTTAAGGACCGAATCAGCAAAGACATTACGTTGTTGATGATCGACTGGCTAGAATTCTTGTGTTACCTGAACTTTATAAGCCTTAAGACTCAAATGTAATGAAGTTTGTGGAATGCCTAATTCCAAAGAACACCGAGGAATGGACAAACCTGGGTTTTGTTCAACACTTTCGGCTACAGCAGCAATATTCTCGGCTGTTCTTGAGTGACGTACACGGGTTTTATTCTTCACATCACTAAGTTGTCCCAACAGCTCGAATTTTTCCACCAATTTCTGTATTGTGGTCTGACAAGGTGCTTCACGATATCCCAAAAATGTTCGAGTTTTACGAACCGTCTCTGCCAAGTTTTCACCATTTTTATAGTGAATTTTAATAATTTCAGTGCATTGTTGAAGCTTGTATCGTTCAATTTTTATTAATGGCGTAGTTTTTACTTGTCAAATGTCAAAAAAGGACAGCTTCAAAATTAACATCTACCGAAATAGCGGGCTATTCAAGATAACACCCCTTATTGGAAAACTCTTTACTTGTGTACACCAAACATTATCGACTTCCTAATTCTCAGTGCGATGAGATCAAGAAGCAAGTTCAGGATCACTTACAAAATGAGATAATTGAGCGATTTATGAGCCCTTATAACTCACCGTTATTTTTGATACCAAAGAAAAGTGATGGTACTGAAAAGAAATGGCATTTAGTGGTGAATTTTCGGAGACTTAATACTCAAGTAGTCAACGATAAATTTCCTTCATCTAGACTAGATGATGTCTTAGATAAACTGGGCAGAGCTTAAAATTTTTTGAATCTGGACATGAATAGCTCATTCCATCAAATAGAATTAGAACAAGTTGAAGTAGCAGGAGAGTGCTGCTGCCAGAAGGGTCTCATAAGCCAATTAGTAAATCAAACAATATGTTCTGCATATCAAAACTTGCCTTATATACAGATTCTTTTAATTGAGTTCGAAAAATTAAATCCTGGTTATTATGTTTTTAAATTCGCTGCCATTTTGTTTGAATCTTATGACCCCGTCGTTTATTTAGTCATGATAATGTTGTTGCAATTGTTAAATATTCAATCGGCTGTAACTTAGCTGCTTATTGTTCAATTATTGTGAAACTTTCGAAACGCATACAATTACTATCGAAAAACTTAAATTGTAGCTTTTGGGAAATTTAAGAATCACTTTTTGATTTTATATGCAAAAATGTAAAATTTATAAAATGTACTATTATGAACAAAGTTGATCGAATTTTGACTTCCGGGGTATTCGTTGCCCTTTTACTCCTAAAGTCTCACCTCTGTGATTTTTTTTCAGATTTTGCAGGTCAAAGGTGTCCAATCGTGAGGGGGGACACCAAATTTTCGTACATTTCCCCTTCACCTGCACCCCTCAAAGAAAAGCTTATCAATTTAAGACCTGTTTTGAAAAGTTCTCATCAAAACCTTCATTTTATATCCATATTGTCTACACCCGATAAAAAATTTTTTCAGGGGCCACTCCCCTATACGGGGAGACCCCCTAAAACACCTTATAAATTTTTCTTCTTGGTGAAACTTTGAAGAAGGCGTCACTTTACACGTACTTACGAAATCTTATGTTTCTAGCTTACGTATGTAGTTTGTGAGAAGAAGTGGTGTGACACACGGACGGACGGATGGACAGACAAAACGCGATTTTAGTAGGGTTTTGTAAAACTATTTTCCAAAACGCTTACACCATTTTCTGATACTTCACACTTTTCAAACGCTGGGGTGACTCGGTCGACGGAGACAATTCATTGCTGCTCGATTGTCAAAATCGGAGGACGCGATCAATGGGCAGAGACAGTTACAGGCCCTATTTGCATGAAGCAAAAGCTCAAAGGGGGCTATAATGCTACGAGGAAGAAGAAGAAGATCATCTAGAAAGTAACAAATCAATTTTCGAATAGCGATCAACTCTACAGGGGCAGTATAATAAGTAACCGGACTGAGCCTGCCCCGAGCCGTCAAAACGTCTGCTAACCAGTATCTGGTGCTGTAGTGGTGGTGGGGGCATAGTTAAAGGGAACCAGACTGCAGCAGTTGCCTCTAAGTGCTTGGAGAGCTAGCATCGAGCGAGAGCGGAGTGCGTGTTCAGTTACGTCGTCGGAGTCAAAATGGAGCGCACGATCGAGCAACCGAACCAGAATTTTTTAACCATGTTATTACAGGAGACGAGACGTGGGTTTTCAAACACGATCCTGAGGCAAAGCGGCAGAGTTCAGAGTGGTACACACCGGTGTCAGCACGACCGAAAAAAGCGCGCATGAGCAAATCGAAGGTGAAGTCGATGCTCATTGCTTTCTTTGACGTGAAAGGCATTGTTCACAAAGAGTTTGTGCCACCCGGCCAAACTGTAAACGGCCAGTACTACGGAGAGGTCCTCCGTCGGCTAACCACCCGGGTTCGCCGAGTCCGTCCGGACATTGCCGATTTGTGGATCCTCCATCACGACAATGCTTTTTCGCACACCTGCCTGCTCGTCACCAAGCAGTTGGCCAAATAGTCGTGGGCATCGTTGCCACAGCCTCCTTACAGCTCGGATATGGCACCAGCGGACTTCTTTCTGTTCCCCAAGATCAAGAGACTTAAGGGGACGCGGTTCGGGACACTGAAAAACGTTCAACGTGCTACGACGAGGGCTTTAGACAGCATCGATGTTGCCGACTTTCAGGGAGCGCTAGGGGATTGGGAAATCCGGTATCAGCGTGTTATCGACTCCAATGGGGACTACTTTGAAGATTTCTAAACAAAAATTGTACATATTTTGCCAATAAAAAATTTCCTGAGGTCAGTCCGGTTACTTATTATTCAGACCCTGTATAATTTGCAGTCACTACATCCTTATTATTTCTTGGGGTAATGTTACGAATCCTACGTATAACATCTACATCTAAGGATTTAAGAAGGATCTTTTAATAAGTTCATTTGTTGATGAAGGATGAATGCGAAAGTCAAAAGCAGTCAGGAGTTTTTCCCCAATGAAATCGTTCTAAATCATGTAGAATTGTAGCATTCATCCATTAGAAATCATTGATTAAAGTTTACATTAGATTAGAAAATTTAAAAATAGTCACCGTTTATATCATCCTTGACTAAAAGATACTCTGTCTTCCATCAAATCGTTGAAGAGTCGCAAAATAATTGGCCTATTTCTTAGGGATGTGCATTAAAATCTCAATACCTTGACATCAATATTCAACTGTTAATACCTACAGAGTCCTTGAAAGAGTTACAATCTTGAGCCAAAGAATTTTAGTGCAATATGTTGTTCTTCATTTGAAACCCCTACAATCAAAATTTTTAAATGTATCGATCAAAATCGGGGTGAATGTCGGAACTTTTTTAATTGTAATAGCAAAGGTCCTTTACCGTCATTTGACTTTTATGTTCTTTGACTGCGACATAAAAGAAAGTAAACCATATCATTTGTCGAAAACAGGACTATTCTATCTATTCCCGTTCAAAATTTATGCGTGAACCTGCACAGAAAAAGCAACAACAAAGACAAACGGGTCAAAATGCTGACCTTTTTTTCTTTGGGAATTGTTAAACACTAAGATGGATTAAAATCAGAATTGGTTTTTTATAAGTTCTTTTAGATTTAACGGTAAATCAACTAATGAGCTTCTATAAGACTAAGAATTAAGTATTTTCAATCTGAATACCTCATTCCTCAAAACTTTGGGCATTTTATTTGTGTTTTCGACCATACTCCAACCCAACATAATATCAAGAGGAAAGACGTTACCATGCATCAAAGTTTGAATAAATTTTAAGCCCTTGGGCTGTGATTCAGAAAGTATTCTTGATGAAGCCGTTCTTAGGTTACGCCCATGCAGGATTTTAGAGGGAGAACATAAAAAATTGTAACATGACAAGAAGTACTACAAAAATATTTTCGATAAAAAATAAATGTATTCTTTTAAAGGATAGACTTTGTGTTCTGATACTTAAATACTTATCTTTGTTTAGCATAAAGTTCATTGCTCTGATTCGCCCATACATTTTGTATCCAAAATACATTATAAACAGAATTCTGATTTTAATTTCAACAACACCAACGCACGTGCTATGGGTGCGAGCGGTTCTTAGAATATTCTTTTCACTCTGCATGCCCTTCTGACCACGGAACCAAGTAAACATCTTTTGCAAGTGGATAGAAACCTTTTCCTAATTGAAGAAAATTCCTTAGGGGGCAAACCGAAAACTTTTTTAATGATGTTACTACGTTGATAAGATGAAGAAACAGAAGAAAGTTCATTTCCGAACAGGACCAAGAGTGAAATATATCCGACACTAATGGTTTATCTTTGCTCAGAAAAATATAAAACGTATTATTCTTTGCTGGATGTGACTATTTTGTTTTTGTTTTCGAAAATTTCAGAGGGTTGCTTTGCTCATTCAGAACATTTTTACACGTTCATGGAGTAAGGATAAAACCAAAAATAAGAGAAAACCTGGAAAACTGAAAACCAGGAAGTAAAAACAAATGCTAGATATTTTTCCTCACTGACGATATCTCGTGCGTGATTAATTTGGTTGAGTTTAAAAGGATGGTGCAAATAATTTCAGTCTGTCAGGAAATTCTATTTCATTCGCTTCACTGAAATATTTCTACTTAAATGAGTAAGCGAGCGTTCTTTATACCCATCCTATGAAGGACTCTGATACGGGTTGGGAAACTTTTTACAATGTCAGATTTTAGATTTATGCCTAGAAGCGTCAGTTCCCAACGGACTGACTGTTTGCAATAGTTAGCTTTGTGCGTGGTTTTTAATTCAAATGAAAACCAGGAAGTTCTCATTTGCTTTGATCATGATTGGGATTTTTGTTTTCATTAGAAAGTTATATTTTCAAGGAATTTATTCATGGACTTTCAGTCCATTAAATTATGATTTGATTTAGTTTAGATGATGCTTTGAGTCAATTTGATTTGAAATATTTATTTGAAAAGCTTATGGCAGGAGATGTATGATATACTGTTATGTCACCTATCTATTCATAGCTTAAGAGACACATGCATAGGCTATGATTTCATTCAATATAAATTATCAGTATCACAGTCCTAGGCCCCCTCTTTTTCTCCAACCTAAACTCATCCCTCCTTGATTTTGTGTCCACGCCCACTCCGATTGTTAAATTCTTCAACATCTGCCAATTAAATTACTTACCGCCAGAGCGTTAAACTCATAAACTTTGCAATACTTTGACATTAAATTATCAGTTTCATCAATAATTTATCAGATCATTCAATCTATTCGAAATTTCTATACAAGAGCCACTTTCCGCTGTTTTTTGATTTTCTGCATATTCTGCATAAGCATTTTTTCATTCATAATACCTGTGTATCCTTCAACTTAATTCTGGGTTCTCATTGAAAGTAAATTTGCCCATTCAATTGATTTTTCGCAAAAGCATTTTTTTGTGACGCTAAATAATAATAGTTCACCGCTCCGTAGACCAAATCTACGCCGAACCGGAATTCGAGGTGATATGGTCAATGATGAGTTAATGAAACTAAAATTAAATTCACGACTCAAACGAGGAAGAACACTCCAATCTGACCGTAGAAACCTATAACTTAATAAGCACTAAGCGCCAGTTTCCTCCTTCGCAGTATTCAGGCCGAATTCGACGAATGTGATGCAGCAATCGCTTCAAAACGCCAAGATAGAAAATTGCATTGACAGTTTGGCCAGTTGGCACAAACTCCTTGTGGACAATTCCCTTGGAATCGTAAAAACAAATGAGCATCGACTTGATTTTTGACTTCTCCAAACGCGATTTTTTGGGTGGTGACTCGTCTGGGGCCTTCCATTCAAAACGTTGACGCTTGGATTCGGGTTCATATTGGAAACACCACGTTTCATCAGCAGTCACAATGTTGTAAAGGAAGTACTCGTCTTTTCTCGCCTCTTTAATGATGTCTTTCCCATGTTGAATTCTGAGCCATTTTTGGTCATCAGTTAACTTCTGCGGAACAAAACGTGCACAGACCTTTCGCGAGTCCAAATGATCGGTTAAAATGCAATAAATCGATGTTTTGGAGATATTCAACTCCGATTCTATAAATTTCAACGATGTTTCCGGCTCAGTTTTAATAAATTCACGCACAATTTCGATGGAGTTTTCGGTGATCACTGATTTTGGGTGGCCCGTATATTAATCGTCATTTATGTCCTCTCTGAAACGTGTAGACCACTCATGAACTCTGGCACAAGATAGACAATCATCGCCATAATTTTTTTTCACTAATTTAAATGTTTCGGTAAACGTTTTACCAATTTTAAAACAAAATTTGATATTAGCTCTTTGTTCGAAACTCATTTTGTACCGATGACACAAATATACTGTCACTTTAGACGCAATAACTTCGTTTCCACAAAACCGAATGTCACCAATCTTTCACTGGAAGTTAGGGAGGGACTTAACTTTCCAAGGCATTACCTCAATCACAGATGGCGCTAACAAAAAAATGTGTAATGACAAAAGTCTCCAAAGGTGAAATAAACTTCATCTTCACAAATCTCGTTTTAATGACGAGTTCTAAGAAGCATTTGATGAACAATCTACATCTACCTACGTTAAATTACGCTAATTACAAGAAGCGGACTATGTGGAAAGAACGGGAGAAAACCTGCTACCCAAAAGAACATTGAAGCGTGGAGTACAAGGTACACATCTAGCGGGAGAGCAAGAAATCGATGGGAAGACATGATAGAAGCTCACAGCAAATCTTTACTGGAAGTGATCAACTAACGAATGTGATCACAGAGCCGTGATGATTGAAGAAGATCATTGCTGTATGCTGAGGCCCAGCCAGGCAAGTCATACTGTAGATGATGATGAGGTGAGAATTCTTCTAGTAAAGTGAAGCTAATCAGGGTTACTCGCGCCAACGGTTTGGCCATTCGGCTGCCAATTGCGCCATGCGCCATGTACGTTAAATGCAAATGAATTCATACCCTCGGCGAGTGAAAATTTAGTCAGACGGAGCCTTAAAAAAAATTATGATTGCATCAACTGCAGTGCATTTGATCATCCAACACCATATCAAGGATGTAAAAGTTACGTATATTCCAAAACAAATATTGGTACACCGCTATGTGATATCTTCTAACATAGTCAAGTTTTAGGTATAATTTGCACTTACCAAAAGAAGACCAGCAGGCAGTTCTATAAATAACTTTATAAAATCCAGAGGAAATTTAATTCTTCATTAGAAGCAATCATCAAACAACATACGAAAATTAATTTTGTTTTTAACGTTTGCGTATTTCAAATGTTTCAAAATAACTTGTCATTTAGAAAAATTCCCATGAATGGATTTTGGCTAACCTTGGTCAATGCCAACTTTAATGGTACTCTACATTGACGTAACCGTATCCTTGAACTCGTTGATAAACAAAAGCCTGACATCATGCTTTTCACTGAAATCTACTTTAATTCATGGCATTCAATGACATTTAAGGATTTTGAATTCGTAAGAAGCGATACGGTAAACGGTGATGTTGGGTGGATGGATTCAAATTGAAAAACTTTGAATTTCTTGAAGTGTTTGTCATCAAAATTTCACTCCCAGGAGGAGATAAGCTTTTCGTTACTCGAACTAAGTGAGCTGCACCATTATTGTTTTCTTACCAGTGGAACGGTAACAACAATTCAAGAGGTGTACTCCTGAAATCATGGATAACATAGAGTTAAATTAAATACAGGTGCAATCTGCGATATATGAGTCGGAGTTCCCAACATTTCGTAGAAAAATTCATATATGAACCTCTCCATTATGGACGCAAGACCTAAGTTCACATTTAACAATCCATAATGGAAATTTCAAGTTCTTGCTTATGATAGCGACCAATTCATCATTGTAGTGGAAGTAAATCATCATAACAATAATAACTTTCTCATTTCAGTTCAAAATGGCTTTATCTTATAAAAATCAGTTGGGAAAAGTTTCACAAGAAGTTTAATCGAGAATACCAGAGAGTCTACCTCCTGATGGTGGTAGTTCTAGTCCAAAAGTTCTTAATCACAGATATCTAACTAACGATGAAATAGATCTCTATTTCTCAAAGTTAAAGAAGCTGACATTGACAACCACTGAGAAAAAGTTCCGTACATTAAACATGAAAACAGAGTGGAAGGATGTGAAGCACCCAACCATCACAAGGTTGAAAAGCCTTTTTATTACATGCATCAACAATATTTATTGATGATTTCTGGACTAAAACAGAGGTAAGGTCAGCACCCCGTGGGTGAAGAATTTGAAGAGTACTCGTGTTTTGTCAGAAGTTGCGAGTGAATGTATCCTGCTTTAAGGTAACCAGTAGTTTTCTAGTACAAAGGGTACACAATTGAGGAGTATTGGAAGACTATTTAGCCAGTGATCGTCAATGCATTCTGCTTGAGATCAGTAATATTGTCTCCAAACGTCCATGCTGTCAATTGGGTGGAACATCGGAAGGAAGGACATCGAGAGGTTCATCGTGGTGCTCACAGCAGATGCCCTGCTGCAAGGGGATTCACGAGTAACAGAAGAACTGGCGGCTTATGACGTCGTGAGCTAAACTATGAGTATCATCACAACTGCTTGCAATGCTTCTAAGCCCCATCAAAGACCCCGGCACGGCTAACCGCTTAGTGTACTGGTGATCGACTGAAATTGCTGAAAAAGGTAGGATGTGTCACAAGCTTCAGCGTGAGGCTCAACGGGCACGGAAACACGACGCCGCATGCAACCGAGTAGCAGCCAGAAAATGCCTTCGCAAATTTATTAAGAATAGCAAGGTTCGCGGCTGGCAAGACCTAGTAGACAATGTGAACAGAAATCCATGGAACTACAACCTAGTTATGAGGAAGCTTCATGCTCTAAGGACGCCTTGCATACATGACGCGGAAAAGATGGACAAGCTCGTGCGGGAACTCTTCCTCACCCATTCCAACCGTGCTGACGCTGTCCATGGTGAAACAGTAGTTGAGTGTCCTTTCACTGAAAACAAGGAAGGCTCCAGGTCTAGAATTGTTTATGAGCATTGTCCTGACGGAAAGGGAAATCCCGGATCACCATCTGCATACCGCCCGTTATGCATGGTAGACACTGCTAGAGAAATTCGTCAAGAGAAGAGTCACTGACGCAATTCGTGCTGCTTGGGACCTATTTCCCCGGCAGTAAGGCTTTACAGCAAGACGTTCTACCATGGATGCGATTACAAATGAGATGAGCGCCGCCCAAAAGGCAGAAAATAGCCAGATCATGCGATGGATCGTTCTGTTGGTAGATGTTAGGATTTTCTTCAACTTCGCTAGATGGGTGGATGTTCTGGATACGCTGGGAAACCCTGACTGAAACTGGATGACTGCCCGCGGGTTCAATTTAGCACTGGAGAAAACCGAAGTGATCATCTTGATAAAAAAGAGAGTCCCTAAAGTAAGAATAATCAGTATTGGAGACATACTCATAGAATCAAAACCAGTGGTGCAGTACCTAGGGCTACTGATCGACTCGAAGATTAGTTTCTCTGAGTGAATCAGGGCAACGGCTGAGAAGAGTAAAGGTTCTGGGTAAAGTTATGGCCAACATAAGGGGACCCAGCCCATCAAAAATACGCCTTTTGACGAGTGCTGTGGGGTCAGTGCTACTGTACGGAGCGTTAATATTGGGTGATGCTCTCAGTAAGGAGATATACCGAAAATGGCTGGCATAGGAGAAGAGAAGGGGAGCACTGAGGACTGCATCTTCGTATCAGACAGACTCTGATTGGGCAGTGAGAGCTAAAGCACGCATGACACCTGCTGCCCTCCTTGCTAAAGGGTGCCATGCTATCTATCTTCGTCAAAACGAGGACGGAAGGGAGATGGTTGTCCGCGAGGAGATGCAGCGCTCACTCAACGAGTGACAGCAGTCTTGGGTGAATTGCATGAAGGAAAGGTGGACTGCACGCCTCAACCCGTATATGGGACCATGGCTGAATCGAAGATATGGTTAGATTGACTTCAATTTGACTCAAAATTTGGCCGGGCATGGATGTTATCAGTCTTACCTATACAAGATTGGTATGTCGCGGTCACCCGATCGTCGGTTTTGCCCAGAAGAGGTAAACAATGGCTGCCACATATTTTTCGCGTGTACAAAATGGGACAGGCCACGAAGAAACCTCTACAGGGAGACGGGATAGCCCACCCCGGATAATATAGTTGCAACGATGCTCGAATCAGTTGATAAATATAACAAGGTGGCACATTATGCTCGGGCAGTCCTAAAAGTTAAAAGGGACCCGCAGACGCCGGGGCAGTTGGAGTAGAGGATCGCTTGTCTGGTAATTCCTACTTCCTTCTCGCTAAAGGAGGGATTCCCCAGCTTGAAATTGCCTCACGGCGGGGCAAAACGAGATCCGGCCCAAATTGATGTGTCAAACGGTTCCAAGCTGGGTTCTCGGGTTAATAGGAGGCGTTTGGTGGGTAGTCCGGTCGCTCGCAAGCATAGAAATCCCAAAATCTGTGCGTGAATAACATTCCCCTCTCAACCTCAAAAAAAGTATCTAGTTGTGAAATACCCGTAGATCATCGATGAAACGCCAAAGTCACCTAAGTGCATTTGTATCCATTTTTAACCTAATTTGATTCTTATAATTGTTAGGTGTCACTCTACAATATGCCAAAGGTCCATTTACGTAAATTATCATTCAACGTTTCACACATCTACAAAATCATCATTTTATACTTCGACAAAGTAGCTTATCTATCACTTTGGTGAGTCTAGTAAAGCGTACTTCATTTGTTTCTGTCTGAAATTGATTCGCCGATGTTAACTTTCAATGCACGGGAAGTTGTTTTCATAGTAACCTGGTTATGTGGTTTTTGTTCAACTGTTTCTGAGCAACGCAGATTTTCAGTTTAATCATTATTGCTTGCGCTTTGTTACTAGTTGTGTTTCTGTAATTTTGACGTTCTGGAAGCAGATTTTTGAGATTTGAAAGTGTATTCAACCAGGTCGAGAAAAATTATTGCAACGTGCGCTAATAGGAAGAGAGAGAAAATGTTTTCAGATTCTGATGAAACTTATTTCTCTGAAAATGAATCATCTGACAGTGACAGCAGCAGCTTGTTTCTTGGTACTCAATCTTCAGTACTCCACAGAAGTCAACTTATAAGAGTTAATCTCAATAAAACACTCTTTTCGTTCATTATTCTTTTTAGGGTTTTGTAGAATAATTTTACAAAACCCTACTAAAATCGCGTCCTGTCTGTTTTCTCGGAAACTACTTAAGCTAGAAACATCAGATTTTGTATGTATGTGTAAAGTGGTGTTCTCTTCAAAGTTCAACTACAAAAAAATTTTATAAGGTATTTAAGGGGGATCTCCCATGAAAAGTCTTGATGAGAACTTTTCAAAACAGGTCTTTGTTTAGCAATGTTCGCTTCGAGGGGCGCACAGGGAGGGGAAATACACGAAAAATTTGTGTCCCCCCCTCGCGATTGGACACCTGTGATCCGAAAAATCTGAAAAAAAATCGGGAATGTAGGTTTTGGTGAGTACAACAACAACAAATACGTGAGAAGTCACAATTCACTCAACTTTGTTAGTAATAGTATGATTTATCTTGTTTGTTTTCTTGAATAAAATCTTAACGGTACCCTTAAATTCAATGAAGTTCAGTACACAGATGACTATTTATAAGATTGATCTATCGTGAAAGTTTCATAAAGATTGAATAATACTTAGCGAAGTTATAGCGGTTGGAATTTTCCTGTATTACTATGGAACAATATGCGCTGCATGTATTACTATGGCAACATATGGCTATGGAACAACATGCGCTTTTTACCGACTCAGATACTACAGTTTTGCTAGGATTTGCATGAAAATTTCAGGAATGATAGGTGTCATGTAGATCTTTGAGAATCGGTTCAGCTAGTGGTAGTAATCGTAAAAACAAAAAAATGGCTGTTTTAAATGCGAAGATTGGATAATTTTGAGCTATTTTTTCCCAACTTCAACGTTTAAGGTGCATGCTTTGAACACTTGATTCAATTTAATGAATGACTGAAGATAAGTACCTACAATTAATGCTCATAAGTGAAACAAGTGAAGGAGGCGGGAGAGAGCTTCTAGCAAAAGGGCATTGTAACCATTCTAGGATTCGAAAAAATTGGTCATGAATCGATGATAACAGTACAGGAGAATAGCCCCTGAAAAAAAATTCATCAAACGTAGCCGATATGAGTATGAGATGAACGTTTTCATGGGAGCATTTCAAAACAGTTGTTAAACTGTCAGTTTTTGCTTCAGTGGGGGCACCGGGGGAAAATACATGAAATATGTGTTTCCTCCCTCGCGAATGGACATCTGAAATAATTATCAAGGGAGATATTTATGAGTATAACAATAACAAAAACCTCAGATGTCGAAATTTGTTCAACTTTGTTAATAATAGTATGATCTTCGTATTTCATATTTTCTCCAATAAAATCGTCTTTGACATGTATCTTGATTTGATTCGATCTGGAGACTGCATTTTGTAAATTGAATACAAAACCCTTCTGGAATGAGCGTAGGTCTGTTTACCCAACTTGTTTTTATTATTATTATGAGGAACATTCATTGTAATATGCATCTTTTTCTTTCAGCATCAAACAGGAATGACCATGATCAGCTCTTTTAGAATTCACCTCAACCAGGACCTTCAGACTTAAATAACAAAGAGCATGAAGAAATCAATGGTGGAATTCCTGAAAAACGAGGTAAAAGAAAATGGAAGAAGAAGCAAATCCGTCTTGAGAAGAGATTGATTCTAGATTCAGAGGTGTAGAATATGCCACTTGTCCCATACTACCATTTCCTTGTATTGGTAAGATTAATCACCAATGCATTTCACTTGTTACCAAACATCATAGGCAAAAAATCTATTATGGTTTTAGAATGTCACCATCAATAGATCGTCAGATCAACATGTGAGTAATACGGCGAAGAAGCGTTTAACCACGGCCCATACTACACAAAGAGTATTCACTCGTGTTTATACTCTGACTGTTGGCAATGATAAAATTCAGGTATGTCGTGAATTTTCCTAGCCACCCTGAACATCACAGAAGCTTTAGTACGTAGTACATTGAAAAAAAAAATTGGACACGGGAATAGTGGAACCTGACATGAGAGGGCGTCACTATCCATCCAACAGGCTATTCTCTGAAGCTGAAAAGCACATTCGGAAATTCATTTGTTCTTTTCCAGCAATGGAGTCACACTAGTGCCGCAAATCTTTTAGTAGAAAATATTCAGATGCAACATTGAACATCTCTATTCGGTACAGACTGTTTGTGGAACACTGTGTACAGGATGGAAAGGAAAATTTTCGTTTAATAACTTTAGCAAAACAGTCCGAGAGTTTAATGTTGGATTTTTTTGTCCTAAGAAGGATCAGTGCAGTAAATGTTTGGTGTATCGAACGGTGTCTATAGATGACAGAGAGGCATCTGAGGTTGAATATAATAAGCATATTGAGAGGAAGGATGCAGCTCGGGAGTTTAGAAATAACGACAGAAATTTATCAACTATAGCAAATAATCACTACTTGTCATTTAACTTTGATTTAGAGGCCGTTCTTAATGTTCCCAAGAGCAGTGGGGGTTCAATATTTTATCTTCCAAAGCTAGCCGTGTATAACTTTACAATTTTCGATCTCAATTCACATGACGGCAATTGTTTTATATGAGATGAAATGAATGATAAAATCATCATCATTCAATACCTGATCATTTGAATAAAATGAATGAAAAATCAAAATAAAAAAAAAATGACTACGTATAACGATAACTACATTCATGCAGATTACATTAAAAAAAAATTTTCAGAGTACCGGTTTTTGAGAAATCGATGCGACCATGGAGGGGGAATTTTTTTTAAGCACTACTGCATTGCTTATATTGTTAAAACTATTTAATATTTTTTAATAAAAATTTGTGGAAAAATTATTAGATGTGTACTTAATAAAATAAAAAAAAACGCGATCCGAAAATTCCTCTACTTACTCGGGCAAAATTTTTTTTAAAAATTTCTAATTTTTCGGCCGTCACAGTGGCTATCGCCCTTAAGTAGTTTCTAAGATTTACCACACTTTTTAACGAAAACTAGCTATTTTGTTTGAATTTAATAACTTTTGCAACAAACTTTTTGCAAAATGTTATAACTTGAGTCAATAGCCAAAGTTTCATTCTAACTCCTAGCATAAAAAATGTTTGCAGATATTTGTAACGTTTTTAAGATGAACGGCTGTAAGGTTTACGCAAATTTCCAGTTTTACCGGGGGCTGCGCCTTATATTAGCTAAACTTTTTAATTGGATCATTTCACCCTTTTCACATCAATTTAATGTAAATCTATGCGACAAATTTGCTCTACATTTGAAGCTTTATCTAACGTCGCGCGGATATCGATCACGCTTTCGGATGGCTCCGATAGCTTTTTAAATTACTTTTTATGGAATTGTTTGCAGCTACATATAAATGAGTTGCATATTTTGAATAATAATTTTTGTGAAAAATTATTAGAGAAGAAAAATGTTAGAAGAAGGTGGTTTCGACGTGTGCACTAATTGATCGATATCCGCGCGACGTTAGATAAAGCTTCAAATGTAGAGCAAATTTGTCGTATAGATTTACATTAAATTGATGTGAAAAGGGTGAAATGATCCAATTAAAAAGTTTAGCTAATACAAATACTTACAAGAGAAATTTACCTTGAATATAACTTGCAGATACAAAAACATATTGAGTTTGCATAAGTAGAAAAATTAAAAATTAACTCCCTCACCTCTGAGCATGGTGGTCGCCATCACCGGTGTGTATCTAAGTGTGATGGCCTGAGGAGAATTAGTGCACACGTCGAAACCACCTTCTTCTAACATTTTTCTTCTCTAATAATTTTTCAGAAAAATTATTATTCAAAATATGCAACTCATTTATATGTAGCTGCAAACTGCGCCTTATGTTAAGAGTGCTATGTGGACCAATAAGTCTTTGAGTATTTAAATATTGTAAGAATTGCTTTATATTGTCATAAAACTTATAACGAGTAAATCAATATAGCGCATTTGAATATGAATGATACAGCAATGTATTGAAATATTTGTTCTAATCAATAATTTGGCAAGTAGAAATAAGTTGGATAGACAGACATACGCTCATGTCAGAAGGGTTTATACTCAACTTACAAAATGCAGTCAAAAAATATGTCAAAGACGATTTTATTGGAGAAAATGTGAAATTCATTATTAACAAAGTTGAACGAATTTTGAATTCTGAGGTTTTTGCTATTGTTATACCCACAAATATCTCCCTTGATAATTTTTCCGATCACAGGTGTCCGTTCGCGAGGGAGGAAACACATTTTTCATGTATTTCCCCCCTGTGCCCCCACTGAAGCAAAAACTGTCAGTTTAAGAACTGTTTTGAAAAGCTCTCATAAAGAACTTTCATTTGATACTCATATCGGCTACCTTTGATGAAATTTTTTGTTCAAGGGCCACTCCCCTGTAGTGTAATTATCGATTCATGGCCATTTTTTTCGAAGCCCTTTTGCTAGGAGCTCTCTCCTGCCTCTTCGACATGTTTCACCTATGTATATTTATTGTAGGTACTCATCTTCAGTCATTCATCAAATTGAATCAAGTGTTCAAAGCATGCACCTAAAACGTATAAGTTTACTTTGATACAACTAACTGAACCTATTCTCAAAGATATCCATGATTCCTATCATTACTAAAATTTTCATGCAAATCCCCCCAAAGCTGTAGTGTCTAAGTCGGTAAAAAGCACATATGGTTCCATAGCCATATGTTTCCATTGTAATACAGCGGATATTGTTCCTTAGTAATACAGGAAAATTCAAACCGCTATAACTTCGTTTACAGGTTAACTGTCCGTGGTCTGCAGTGGAATTGTTCCATAAGTCCAGTTATGTTTTTATTATGAATCGATATATTTGGGGTTTAAATGTATAATTACATATTATGAAATATTTATACTTTACTGAAGGTATTGTTTTTAACACAGACCACATACGGTCTGTGAACTCATAGCGCTTCCAGGTCGGTAAAATTTACATCGTGAGTCCACAGACTTTATATGGTCTGTGTATACTTTCCTCTCTATTTCGTTTTTTATCCGTTGGCAATAAAAAATATTAGTTCAAATTGACAGATTATGATATTTGACATGATGTTATTGACATTTGGGATATAAAGTTCATATCATTCACCTGTTTATTCAGTAAATTTTGCAAAGTTGTTTATTGTTACGATTTCTCCTTTTTGTGTACACAATGAGTCGTAAATCTGCATATAGTGACGATCAGTTGAGGAAATTATTAGAAAAAAGTGACTGTGAAGAAGAAAAAAATTCTTCGGATGATATGGTTTTATTGTACGATGGCGACAGTGAGGCAGATCCTGATTTTTTACTAAGTGAAATTGATATGCTATCTTCAGAAGCCATCGGATCACCGAACAACCAGGTAAACGTGAATGACGTTTGTGATGAAGATAGTGTATATAATGAAGCCACGGTACAACACAACACAACTGTCCGAGCTCCAAGAAATTCCGCTTCAAGACCAACTACTGATTATCAGATAAAACGGCATGACGAGAATGCAGATTGGAACTACGACATCCCGTCATTGCACTGTGAAGATTTAACGTCTGACAACTTTTTGCATATTGAGCATATTCCTGCAAATGCCGATGTCTTTACAATATTTCGCATATTGGTTAGTGACGAAGTCATAGATTTGATGGTGCAACAGACAAATTTGTACGCTGAACAATCTTTTGTTGGGAATCCTAGCTGACGTTTGACTCGTTGGAAACCAGTTACTAAAGAAGATATAGAGAAATTTATGGGAATTTACTTGGTGACTGGCATCATCAAGTTTCCATCACTAGAATGTTACTGGAAACGAGACCCTATTTTTTACCATCTACTGATGCATATGATTAAAATGTCGTACAATCGTTTCGTCTCAATATTACGTTGCTGGCATTTTGTAGATAATACGGTGGCTTGTATAAGGTCAAACCCATTGTAGACATAGTAATGAAAAATTGCAGAAAACTTCTAACACCAAAAGACTGCGTTGTCGTCGATGAGTCGATGGTGCCTTTTCAAGGACGACTACTGATCCGCCAGTATAACCCAAACAAAGCCCACAAGTATGGCCTAAAGATTTATAAGGCAACAACTGATGACGGATATGTTTGGAAATACAAAGTGTATACTGGCCAGGATACCAAAATTTCCAATCTGAATAAGCCCGGAAGTGTTGTCGTTGAGCTGTTGGACGAACTTTTGGACCGAAGAAGAACAGTAATTGCAGACAACTGGTACACAAGTGTACCATTAGCTGAATACCTGCTTACTCGCAAAACCTATATTTGTGGCGCTTTGCAAAAAAAAAACGCCAACAACTGCCATTATTAGTAAAAAACAAGAAGCTAAAGAAAGGAGAGCATATTGCGGCTCAGCGGAATAATGTAGCAATTTTAAAATGGAAGGCCAAAAGAGATGTTCTCATGATCTCAACTTGCCACGGTGATGAATAGACCATGACTACTGGAAGAAATGAACGACTAAAGCCAAATATGATTTTGGAATATAACAACCGAAAAAAAGGCATCGACCTTACCGATGAGTTAGCCAGTTATTATAAAAAAGTCTTACATGGTACAAGAAGGTTGCTGTTGAGGTGATTTTTGGAGTAGCCGTAATAAATGCGTTGTACATTTACAAAAACAGAACCCTCAAAAAAGACGTTCACTTCTGCAAGCACAAACAGATATTGTGAGGAAATTTGTAGGCGTAAACCTAGCACAGTTACTGGCTCCATCTGTAGATATACCACGGCAAACTTCAACTACAGGTTCGTCGCAGCGTCAACACATCCGCCATCGTCATCGCAGCATTTCCTTCAACAGCCGGACAAAAAAAAGATGATAAACTTCAACGAAGAAGGTGTACAGGTTGTTACGAACGACATAGATTGGCGGGCGACACAGCACAGGCTGCCACCAATAAGGCAAAAAGGGTTTCACAAATATGTAATATTTGCACTAAACCTTATTGCTTGCAATGTTTCCAGAAAGTACATGTATGATTTTTTTCAATATTATATGTTTTTAATATAATTTCCCGTGTTTTATATACTTATTTAAACAGCATTTAGTTAACTCATACTAAGTAATAAAACAATGAAAAATCGAGATAAATTGTAACTGCATACTTTTGAAACTTTCGTTTTTCGTACCCTATATAAAAAAAAATCAAGTATTTCCCTATGTCCCAGGTCTATTTTTAATTCTTATTAGATGTACTGCGAAGTCCCCATTAAATATGAGACCTTTTCCATACGTCTACAGCTCCGGACAGCTTAGAAATTGTATGGCCGAACAGACCATATAAAGTCTCCGGACTGGTATGGAAGTCCATATATGGTCTGTGGACAGTTAACCTGAAATACAATTTGATCTTTATAAAAATTTCAGAAATGATCAATCTTGTGAATAGTTATCTGTGTGCTTTTATTGAATTTAAGGGTACCGTTAAGATTTTATTCAAGAAAACATAAAATCGATAAATCGTACTGTTACTAACAAAGTTAAGTGAATTTCGACTTCTCATGTATTTGTTGTTGTTGTACTCATTAAGATCTCAGATTTTTCAGGTGAAAGGTGTCCAATCGCGATGGGTGGGTACGCGAAAAGTTCGTACATTTCTCCTTCTCCTGCCCCCCTCGGTACCGATGAGGCAATTTTAAGACCTCTCCAATGACACCCTACTCGACTACCAATGGTGAAAATTTTTTTTTAAGGGAAACCTCCCTATATGGGGAGACCCCCTTAAATCACTTTTAAAAATTTTTCCACCCTTGAACTTTCAAGAAGTCACCACTTTTGACCTTTCTACAAAGATTCATGGCTGTAGCCTCTATAGTTTCGGAGAAAAAGTGCTGTGACATTCAGACGGACGGACAGACGGACACAGGTCGTGATTGCGATAGGGTTTTGTATTTTAGTACAAAACCCTAAAAGCTGTTCCAAAACAAAACTGAAGTTTCTTTTAAGACATATTATACAATGAAGGATTCTCTTATTAAAACCTTTCTATTACAAATTTATTCATCATGACAAATTGGGTAAAATCATGTATTCACTTTTTGCGTTAAACTTCACCTTTTTAAAGCTATACTTATAAAAATTTTTTGTGAAGTTTTCATGTTTTTTCACACTCTGCTAGATATAACCTTTCACGATATAGCTTTTTGATATCAAGGTTAAAATATACTAAAGTAAGACATGCCTGAGAGACTACATTATGCAAGATCCTTTGATATCAAGTCCAAAGCCAAACGATGAACTGTTCGCTAAAGCTGCCTAGAAATTGCCATGGCAGATACTTTATTACCTTTTTCCTCACGCTTAAAGCAGCAGAAAGAGCATTACGAACTACGTCGAATCCTTGCACAATTGACTACTCGACGCGTTACCAGAATAGTCTCTTTAACAAACCGAGCGTACAATGAATAGTCGACAGCATTTAAGATACACAGTATTGCTCTTGCCTACTAATCCGTCATTGCTGTTCATAAGTGCTCCTTAAATGAAAGTCATTACACGTGTACGGGATAAAATATTGTCCTTCAGTTTAACTCAGATTCGGACCATATACTTGTGCATAGAGATAGATGAGATAATTCCAAGTAATTGTGCTGTTACCTTAATCCTCTGAAAATAATAGACTCTCCACATTTGCCTATCTTGTAGAAATGTTTGAAGGAACCACTCGTAAAACAATGAAACAGAAGAATTATTTCAAGGAATACCACTAACTGGATTAGATTCATTTAATGTTGAATTCCTGAAATGACCTTAGTATGAAACAAGTTGGGTAGACAGACCTATGCTCATGTCAGAAGGGTTTTGTACTCAACTTACAAAATGCAGTAACCAGCAACGAATAAAATCAAGAAACATGTCAAAGACGATTTAATTGGAGAAAATGTGAAATTCGAGGATCATACTATTATTAACAAAGTTGAACGAATTTTGACTTCTGAGGTATTTGTTATAGTTATACCCATAAATATCTTCTTTGATATTTTTTCAGATTTTTTAGATCACTGGTGTCCATTCGCGAGGGAGGAAACACATTTTTCATGTATTTCCCCCCCTGTGCTCCCACTGAAGCAAAAACTGTCAGTTTAAGAACTGTTTTGAAAAGCTCTCATAGAGAACTTTCAGTTGATACTCATATCGGCTACCTTTGATGAAATTTTTTTCAGGGGCCACTCCTCTGTACTGTAATCATCGATTCATGGCCTATTTTTTCGAATCCTAGAATGGTTACAAAGCCCTTTTGCTAGGAGCTCTCTCCTGCCTCTTCGACTTGTTTCAATTGTATGTACTCATCTTCTTGATACCTATCACTCCTGAAATTTCCATGCAAATTCTAGCAAAGCTGTAGTGTCTAAGTCGGTAAAAAGCGCATATGGCTCCATAGCAATATGTTTCCATAGTAATACAGGGCATATTGCTCCATAGTAATGCAGGAAAATTCAAATCGCTATAACTTCGGTAACTACTATTCGATCTTTATGAAACTTTCCGAAAAGATCAATCTTATAAATAGTCATCTCTTTGCAAAATTTTATTGAGTTTAAGGGTACCGTTTAGATTTTATTCAAGAAAACACAAAATCGATAATTCATACTATTACTAACAAAGTTGAGTGAATTTCGACTTCTCATGTATTTGTTGTTGTTCTACTCATAAAGGCCTACATTCATGATTTTTTTCAGATTTTTCGGATGGAAGGTGTCCAATCGCGAGGGGGGGTACGCGAAAAGTTCGTACATTTCCCCTTCCCCTGCCCCCCTCGGTACTCATAAGACAATTTTAAGACTTGTTTTGAAAAGATCTCATTGAGACCTTTCCAATGACACCCTACTCGACTACCAATGGTGAAAATTTTTTTTGAGGGGTCACCCCCTTATATGGGGAGACCCCCCTTAAACGCCTTTGAAAAATTTTTCCACCCTTGAACTTTCAAGAGGTCACCACTTCTGACCTTTCTACAAAGTTTCAAGGCTGTAGCCCTTATAGTTTCGGAGAAAAAGTGCTGTGACATACAGACGGACGGACGGACGGACGGACGGACGGACGGACGGACGGACGGACAGACGGACACAGGTCGTGATTGCAATAGGGTTTTGTATTTTAGTACAAAACCCTAAAAAGTGGAAAGTTTTTGCACGACTTTCTGTCTCTTGAATAGTTCGAATGTACAAAATGAAATTGAACACCTACTCAAAAATGATTCCTGGAAAAAATACAAAGCTATGATTTCATAAAGAGAAAATGCAAACAGCTCTGCCACAGAATTTCATTAGAAGGTTTTTGAAAATGTTATAAACGGTATTCAGCTCACAAAGCTCAAATAAACGTTTGGACGAAAATAGAATGAAAAAATTAGTTTCATAGAATAAAAATTGAAATGAAAAGTAAACTTAATAAACGTTCACATGGAAATCATTTTTAGTATAGAAAATTCTATTCACATTCTGCAATTATATCTAAAATCGAAATGGCTTGTGAACCGCTTCATCGTATGTAAAAAATAACATTTTGTTGTTAAAACTATAATTCAAACTGATGGAAATTGCCAATACGATTTTTAGGGATTGTAGTGAGTAAGTCTGAAATTATTCGAAAGGCCTTTTGAATAGGCTTTAGCTATTTTACAGTACTATACAGGAGTGAATTTCATTTTTTAGTTTTTATTGTTATTATTTGGACTTGATTTCTTTGCTTTTCGTTGAAAATTCAACTCATTTGCCACACATTACATTAATTGAAAATATTCAGAGTAATAAATTCCTTCTCTGGTAAATCAAAAGCAGGAATGGTTCCTAATATGTTCGGTAGGATTTTAAAAACCAAATTTTATCAAATCGATGGCTGAACTAAGATTCAACCAATAACTTGACACAGTTTGGTATGTAAATAAATTTTTGCTTTCACGCTATCGTTATTCATCTACGCAGCTGATGTTCAAAAGCAGTCCAAGTGCCCTCCAACAAATAAGCTACTTGAATTTCAGATTGGTGTAATGGAAACGCTTCCAGAAAAGAGAAGTCAACCCATTGAAGTATAAGATAAAGAGTGGCTAACAATCTATAAGCTCCTATATGTTAGCGTCTGATGATTTAACCTTTTCTACTTTTTCCATTTCACAGACACTTCAATTTTGGCTGTCTTGGTGACTCTCATATTTTGAATTCAAAAGATATTACAAGCTTAATGATTGATGAAAATTTGTATTTCTTCCAACAGCCTACTAATTTTTTTCTTTACATATCAACTCAACCATAGTGCTAGCAATTTCTCATTGTCTTCATAAGGGAAATCTGCCATCAAAATATTCGCAAAGTTTAAAACCAAGACGCAAACAAAGTCAATTTTTCATTTGACTTTTAAAGGTGAATGTATATATATGTTCTGAAGGATTTAGCCAAACAAAATTGATTACTATAGAATCTCACTTCTCTTTTGAGCAAAACTGTTCATTTTTGTACTGCAAAACGTATAGTTTTTTGGAAGTAAAAGTTCTGGTCTTAAGCTTTTACTCTGCGCTTTTACTTTACTCTTTGGAAATGACAGAACTTATTACTCCCATTTGATAATGACGAGGAAGGCGGTTACGACAATGAAGACCATGATGTCGTTGTTGTTCATGATGAATGATCTTTGTTGCTGATGATGATGTTGTTGGTGATGTCGGTGATGATGCTGATGATGTTTTCGCTACTAATGTTGATGATAATGCTGACTACGAACCAGTAGTGGCGTTTGCCTACGTTCTCTTATGTATGTTAATTCATGAGAAGCGAGAAGAGCGGCTTAAGCAAATTTAACTTTTTTCGAGGGATTGCTTGCACCGCTGATATCTGGAATTGGCTGGCAGGCAAAGATTTCTCGTAAGACGAGGGTCTAATTGCACCGTGGAGCGTGCGGTGACATTAGGACATTCTGAGTCGCCGTAGTCATTCTCTCCCCAATGACCTTTGCATGCGTCGAAGAAAGTGAAAATGTGACCCTCTTCTTGGATGGCCGGCGTGGTTGTCCCAGCGAAATCTGCACTGGTTGAGCTGTTTCCGAGGGCAGCAGAGATGGTGTTGTAGGCACCTGTGGAGGTGTTGAGTATGGCTTCTATGTCGCTGGATGGGCATCCGATTGCTCCAGGTGGGCTGGGTTGAGTTGTTTGGTGGAGAGGGTTTTGATGATGCCGTTTACGTCTACGACGTAGGTGTTGGCGTTGATCCTTCTGATGACTCGATGAGGTCCGGAGTATCGTTAATCAAGCAGGTTCTTAACAGCATCGATGCAACGAAACAGGTACCCACAGCTAGCTAGGTCTTTGAGTTCAAGAGGTTGCCAAGCTAATTCAGGAGGTCAGCTTCAAATTGGCTTCCTTGGTCCGATGTGATCTCTAGGGGCGGGCATAATATTGATATCCAGCGGTTGAATAGTGCCCTAGCGACGGTTCTGGCTCTGATGTCTAGCACTGACACTGCTTGAGGCCACCATGTATAGCGGTCAATAATGGTGAGGCAGTTCTTGTAGCCTTCACACAGTGGCAGGTTGATCAAATCGGCATGGATGTGGTCGAAGCGCCCATCTGGCGTCTGAAAATTTCATAACTCGGCGCGGTTGCAGTAGTAAACCCTCAACAGCTGACAAGGTACGCATTGTTTGGCCCACCGGGGTACGTCTTTCCGTAGACGCGGCCAGAAGTATTTAAGCGCTACGCGCTTTGAAGTGGCACGTTCACTCGGATGCGACGTTGATGGACGATATCAAAAGTTTAACAGCGGAGCCCAACTGGCAGGTAAGGCTGAATAGTACCATTCAAGACCAGCTGATGCAGTTTGAGACGGGGACTTGCCAGAAGGTAGGACAACTGGTCGTCTATAGTCTGTGCTTTACTGATGACTTAATGTGTGATTGTGGTGGGTGTCGTGACCGTTTCTACACGTAAAAGCGCATCAGTGACGGCACTGCTATCCCCTCATGTGTATTCCACTCGCGAATCGAATTGGGCAATGAAGTCCAGTTATCTGCTGTGGCAGGATGAGGCTTTATCCAAGCGTTGCGTCAGAGCAAATATAAGTGGCCGGTGGTTGTTATAAATAATAAAGTGCCTTCCTTCCAAGATGTACTGAAAGAACATGATGGCAGCAAAGATCGCAAGGAGCTCACACTCGTAGGTTGAGTAGCGTTGCTTGGTGTCAGAGAGCTACCTCGAGAAGAAACCCAACGGTATCCAAGTACCATCGCCCCGTTGTTGGTCCGATGCCGTGCCAATGGCAGTGCTGGATGCGTCAGTGTGGAGTGCCAATGGGTGCAAAGGCGAAAAAAAGCTGATGTGGCTACCTCGGCGATGATTTGCTTGCAGCATTCAAAAACCGCTTCAGAATCGGATGTCCAGGTGAGTGGTGCTTTCTTTTTTGTACAACCTTTTAGCAGTTTCGATAGTGGCGCTTGGGAATCAGCAGCGTGTGGCATGCAGTGGCGATAAAAATTCAGCATCTCGAGAAAACGCCTCAGCTAGGATTCATCGGCCTGTTTGGGAAAAGATCCAGTTTCGTAGACAAAGTACCCAGCGAAGACGATCTTGGGCTGACCCACTTGGCATTCATCCCAGTTAGCGTGGAGATTCGCCGCCTGCAGCATGGAGAGAAGTTGCTCAAGGTGACGCTGGTCGTGGCAGGCCGAGAAAATTAGGATATTGTCCTGGTAGACCTGAACGAAGTAAAACTTCCTTAGCAGATGGATTAGAGTCCGCTGCATTGTTTGGGCTGCGTTGCGTCGACCTAAAGGATTCCCCAGGAATTTATACTGTCCAAAGGGCGTGGTGACGGCCGTCTTACATACGTCTTCAGGAGCAAACGGAATTTGGTAGAAAGCACGCTGGAGGACGATAACTGAGAAAAAATTGCCACTGGGCTCCTGAATCAAATCCTCGATGATGGGTTTTTTTGTACAATCAGGTTTTGTAAGCTGATTGACATAATTGAAAAGTCACATTTGTGGGGGGCATTTTATAATGTGTCGAAGGGTTTCAATCGATATTAAATGAAAGATTCAAGATATTTTACAGAACAAATGGGTATATTTATCATTTCTGATGCAAAATTTTCAGTCATAAATTTCTTAGTTTTCAAACAAGGAGTTACTTTTCCATATCAATTTCTCAAATTTCGAAAGAAAGCTTAAAATTTTCAGTTCATGATTCAAATTATCTAAATCAAAAGTCACATGCTTGTTCTTAAGTGAAAGTTCGCACTACTCAAAACAGAAAATTTAATTTTCAACATAGCATTTATACTTGGAAAAAATTGGAATCACAAGAAAACGAATTAAAATGAAATTCATATGGCTGAAGATCAAAAAGAATCAGAATCATTTAGTGGACAAAGACCCGCTTAGCCTGCCAAACTAGCAATTTTCCATGGCATGTCAAGACAAGCCCAGCCAATTCCGCTGTATTTTCTTTGAAATTTCATCATATCTACTTGAATTTATTGAGGTTTTTATCTTCTCCCAACGACTGCCGATGCCTTTTAATGATTATAGATCATTTTTCGCAATGGCCAGAAGCGATGTCATTTATTTTACTTGATGCGGTAAATGTCACATCAAGCTACTTCCGATGTTAGACCTGCTATCTTGAAGCACCAGAAATCATCACAATGGGCCAGAAAGCTCAATTTGAAGCACGACCATAAAACTGCAAAATACGACAGCTATTCTCCCGGTAGTTGTATTGGACGACACAGAACCTTTGCTATTTGGTTTACCATGGAGTGAAGTGTTCGGCATGCAATTTCCGTCTGCGGTGAACTTGCTGAAGGAATTCAAGCATAAAAAAAAAAACAACAACGATAACCTTGACCGAAAATTTTCAGGAAAATAAAATCCTTTTTGAGAGCTCACTCGGTAAGATTGAAAATTATCAAATTAAAATTCATTTAAATCCTAACGTGAAGCCTATGCATGTACCGGCGCGTCTAATAAAATTCGGTTTACAAAACATGTAGAAGCTGAACTCGACAGACTTATAGGAAAGGGGTGATTTCACACGTGGATCCTAACAATACACCGCTAGAGTGGGCAACACCTACAGTAAATTTCATAAAGAAAGATAGAGATAGACAGAAAGATAGAGATAATAGAACGGTATCCAGTCCCTTTTTTTGATCAGCTGACACACAAACTATATCTTGTGGAAAAACGTATACAACGATTGACTTAACGGATGCGCATCTGCAATTTGAAATACACCCAAACTGAAGGAAATTCATAGTTATTTCGACTCACAGAGCTTATTACCAGTACAACGCCTTCGTTTCAGCATCAGAAATGCCCCGGCTAATTTTCAAAGGTATTTGGTAAGCTTATTAGATGGGATACCCAACGTTGTGGTATATTTTGACGATATTGCCATCACTGGAAAGGACAATAATAATCATTTGGTAAACATCAAAGAAGTTTTACGACAACTACGTGTAGTAGGCTTCCGAGTAAAGCTGAGCAAGTGCGCGCTTATACAACCCTCAATCGAATATTTGGGACATACAATCGGTAAAGAAGGTATATGACCGTCGCAATCCAAATTGGCAGCGATTGCAAATACTTCAACACCAACCAACATAAAGGAGCTCAGATCTTTTTTAAGTTTAATAAATTTTTATGAACGATTTATACCTAACCTGCACGGTACGTGTGCAAATCTTCACTCATTAACAGGAACACGACAACAATGGAGGTGGGGTCCTCCGGAATTACAGATATTCGAGAACATAAAGCAAAAGGTGGTTAAAGCTAACATTATCGTGCCGTACGACCATAACCGCCAGCTATACGTAGCATGTGACGCATCTGATAAACGAGTAGGAGCTATTTTATTTCATAAAACTAGTGTGCAAAGCGAGGAGCCTGTTGCCTTTGCTTCTTGCAAACTTACTAACGCCGAGCAAAAATATTCTGTGGTCGATCGTAAGGCCTTAGCAATATTTTTCGCAGTAAGAAAATTTGACCAGCTTTTACGAGGTACTACGTTCACGCTAATCACAGACCATGAGCCGTTACAACATTTGTTTGGCAAAAATCGGAATCCGCCGAGATTGGTCAATAGCCGACTGACTCGGTGGGCGCTCTACGTTGGATTGTATAACTACAACATAGAATATAGAACGCTATTTCAGATTGCTTATCACGACTTCTGAATACTGACGAACGGGTAGGCAGAGAAGAGCAGCGGATTAACTAGATATCCGAGGAATTACTAAGTAGTAAGTACGACGATATACAACCATCACAAAAGATTTTACATAAAACAACTATCACAAAAGATTTTACATAAAACGGCCCTGTGCTACGAAAAGTATTATGGCTATTACGATCATGTTGGAGTAGCAAAGAAGTAACGAACGAGCTTTAACCATACTACGACAAAAAAGACAAAATCGCTACAACCGACAACATTCTAACCTGGCAGGGTAGACTAATCATACCTAATAAACTTCGCCAACCTGTGCTGAGACGTCTACTCATTGGACATCCCGGAATAGTTGCTATGCATGCAATAGCCTGTTTTCATGTCTGGTGGCCACTTATAAATACCGACATCGACACATTTGTAAAAAATGCAGGCCATTCCATGAACAAACGCCGCAATACACTGAACTTCCAGTGTTTTCGTAGACTATACCGGAACGACATAGTAACGAATCCATGTGGACTTTGCTGGACCATGCGAGGATCAACAGCGGCTTGTTGTAGTTGATGCCCTTTCAAAATGGATCAATATCCGAACTTTCAAACAAACAAGAGCCGAACATCTATGTGATATGTTAGATGATATTTTTACCACGTTTGGATTACCGCAAATCATTGTACTGGATAACAGTCCACAATTTATATCCGAAAAGTTTCAACATTTTTGTAAATCACGATGCATAAACCACATTAGATCGTCACCATACCATCCCAGGACCAATGGGCTTGCTGAGAGTTTTGTTCAGACTTTTAAAACAAGAACGAGAGCCTGTAAAAATGAAAACAAAACAACGCAGCAGCGTCTTTGTGTGTTTCTGTCCACATGTAGGAATACTCCACATGCCGCAACAGGTAAAACTCCAGCTGAGGTGATGTTCGGCAGACGACTGAAAGGTATTTTCGATAACTTAAAATCCGACAAGAGACAAGAACTGCAGTTCAAGAGCCTAAGATAAGAGATTGAGTCAGGTAAGACTATCATAGAATATAAAAATGTTAATTTCTAAATCATAAGTATATATAGAAGCAATTATGTATATGGATCATTCTATTCATTTGATATTTACGGGAACCATAATGGAGATTGGTAAGCTATCCAATATTTATTTTTCTTGAAAAGCCGTCAAGGCTTGCTTTGCTGGGTGAACTCACACAACAAAGCCAGGCCCGACGGCTTTTCAAGAAATAGGAGAAGGCTTGCTTTGCTGGGTGAACTCACACAACAAAGCCAGGCCCGACGGCTTTTCAAGAAATAGGAGAATTGGCCTGTAGATATCAAATAAATAAAATTATTGTCTCTCCATCACATACATATGTATTTTCATTGGAGCTTACATCACTTTTGGCGGAAAGAGGTATACGAGTTTTGTTGAAGCGTTAAAATTAAAAGCAACAGCTCATATTAAAAATACTGGGGATCCATAAAATCATCAAACATTTCAAACGAAATACCAAACCCTTTTAAATGGATTACAGATTTTCGAGACATACGAACAAGACCTTACAAAGTGATTTGTCAATCAACACTTGCCTTTTCGAAGATTTGTCCTTTTCAGAGCAAAATATAATGAAACAATCCTTTATTTCCCTGAAAATTGAATTTAATTCTTGGAAAGTGACTTTCAAGTGATTCCTTATCTTTCATTGTCGTGAGTTTGAAAGCTTTTTACTTTGAAAACAAAAGAACGTCGACACCAAGTATCTTTTATCATATGTCATCATCATCTTTGAAGCTGACCAGCATCAGCTTCCACTTGAAAAGCCTTGAAATGTAACATACACGTGTCATTACGTTTGCTGCCTTTGTCAAACTTTTCACAGACAAAAAACAGCAAACAGACAGCTTATGTTGTCATCTTTTGGTTTTTAAAATTATATTGAATTTTCACAATTTCAACAATTGCATAAGAAATTGCAATTGTTTTCTGTCTGCTGATTATTTGAAAATTTAATTGATACATTCCAAAGTCAATACATATTTGCAATTTTCTCGATTTGTATAAAATACAAACTCTAAGTAAATACAATACGTTGCTATAGATGTTCAGCTAGCTAATTAGGTATGATCTACTGTGAATATGCATATCCATATTCAGAGAATGGATCTCACAACAGTTCGCTGTTTATATTCAGAATATAACTAGTTAGTAACTTATGTTAACTTCATATAAATAATGCATACAGATTTAATATAAATATGATATAATACTATTGCTAAGCAAAACAAACAGATCATGATTATATCCTGTAAGCTTAAACAAACCGAAGTATCAGAAGAGTGTTTTTGCCAAAAGAGTTTTGTGGACCAACTAGTAATTGAAACAATATGTTCTAAAAATAAAAACTTGACTCATACGAGTATACGGATTCCATAAATTGAGTTCAAAAAACGAAATTCTGGTTATTATGTATTTAAATCCACCAGTATTTTATTTATTTATTCGCTAATCAAGGCACAATTTAAATTTGAAAACAAAGCGAATTGAATTAACAAAAAAAATACAAATACATAGGGGATTGAATTAAAAACGAAAATACTAAGAACACAAAAATATTGTCTATGTTGACGAGGAATTGAAGATTTGTAATATTTTGGAATTAAAACAGAAAGTGGTTGCGGAGTAATGCTCGCTAAACTTATTGAAGATTTTACAGCATTTGTTAACCGGCTCATTGTCTACATATTCGGTGTGGTGCGCACTCGTGGTTAACATAAGAATATGTTAAGTGAATCTTGCCTGACAAAAATGGAACTTAAATATTACACCTAAGTACGTCGAAAAGTAGACATGCAGACAAAATGACTCTTCTGGAAGCGAGTGATGTCAGGTTTAATGTTTGAAGTTGGTCCTCATAGGATGGTAGATTATGAAAAGAAGTCGGGTCGTACAGAGATCTTTAAGCAAAAAGTAACAAGTTGGGTAGACAGACCTATGCTCATGTCAGAAGGGTTTTGTACTCAACTTACAAAATGCAGTAACCAGCAACGAATAAAATCAGGAAACATGTCAAAGACGATTTAATTGGAGAAAATGTGAAATTCGAGGATCATACTATTATTAACAAAGTTGAACGAATTTTGACTTCTGAGGTATTTGTTATAGTTATACCCATAAATATCTCCTTTGATATTTTTTTCAGATTTTTTAGATCACTGGTGTCCATTCGCGAGGGAGGAAACACATTTTTCATGTATTTCCCCCCCTGTGCTCCCATTGAAGCAAAAACTTTCAGTTTAAGAACTGTTTTGAAAAGCCCTCATAGAGAACTTTCAGTTGATGTTCATATCGGCTACCTTTCATGAAATTTTTTTTCAGGGGCCACTCCTCTGTACTGTAATCATCGATTCATGGCCTATTTTTTCGAATCCTAGAATGGTTACAAAGCCCTTTTGCCAGGAGCTCTCTCCTGCCTCTTCGACTTGTTTCAATTGTATGTACTCATCTTCATGATACCTATCACTCCTGAAATTTTCATGCAAATTCTAGCAAAGCTGTAGTGTCTAAGTCGGTAAAAAGCGCACATGGCTCCATAGCAATATGTTTCCATAGTAATACACGAAAATTCAAATCGCTTTTACTTCGGTAAATACTATTCGATCTTTATGAAACTTTCAGAAAAGATCAATCTTATAAAAAAGCATCTCTTTGCTAAATTTTATTGAGTTTAAGGGTACCGTTTAGATTTTATTCAAGAAAACACAAAATCGATAAATCATACTATTACTAACAAAGTTGAGTGAATTTCGACTTCTCATGTATTTGTTGTTGTTGTACTCATTAAGGCCTACATTCGTGATTTTTTTCAGATTTTTCGGATGGAAGGTGTCCAATCGCGAGGGGGGGGTACGCGAAAAGTTCGTACATTTCCCCTTCCCCTGCCCCCCTCGGTACTTATAAGACAATTTTAAGACTTGTTTTGAAAAGATCTTATTGAGACCTTTCCAATGACACCCTATTCGACTACCAATGGTGAAAATTTTTTTTTGAGGGGTCACCACCTTATGTGGGGAGACCCCCCTTAAACGCCTTTGAAAAATTTTTCCACCCTTGAACTTTCAAAAGGTCACCACTTCTGACCTTTGTACAAAGTTTCATGGCTGTAGCTCTTATAGTTTCGGAGAAAAAGTGCTGTGACATACAGACGGACGGACGGACGGACAGACGGACAGACGGACACAGGTCGTGATTGCAATAGGGTTTTGTATTTTAGTACAAAACCCTAACAGACTGAAAGCCTGCGGCTATAAATTTCGTATATAGGGTCACAGATTATGCAGCCGTACTCAAGAGTAGGACGGAAAAGCGAGGTGAACAATGATTTTGTTGCCCAAATATTCATAAATTCTTTCGCTCTCCGTTTAATAAAAAATATACTTGTTAGCTTTACACAGTACTTCATCATAGAGAAGGTTGAATCTGAGCTTGGAATCTTTTCAACTTTTCTCAGTTGCATGTTATTAATCTCAAAATTATACGAGTATATGAAGACATTCTTTTTTCTTGAAAAGCTTATTACAAGACATTTTTTCAAATTAAGTTCAAGGTGATTCACATGGCACCATTAGTTGAGGGTGATTAATTTCAACTGGAGAAAAGATACATCAGTTAAAGATTGTATTCTGTGCTACAGTTTCAGGTCGTTGGCATAAAAAAGGTGTGGAATATCAAACAGTGCTGTTGAAAGATCCGAGATGAAAATATTGAATAGAAGTGGACCGTGATGGCTGCCCTGAGGATCCCCAGAGGCGATATTGATCTCACGCGTCAACTGACCTTAAAACTTGGCAAATTGTGTGGGGTTTTTCAAACAGGACTGAATCCAGCTGAGTAGCGAACCGGATATGCCGAAGCTACGGAGTTTGTATAACAGAATTCCATGGTTCACTCTAACAAATACTTTGCTGAAATTTGTGTATATGGAATCAATCTGATTTTTTGCTCGATTTCACTAAGAATATCTGACGTCAAAGTGATTAGATTAGTGGTAGTTGATCTGATTTTACGGAAGCCATGTTGCTTTTCATTAAAAAATGGTTAAATATGGGGAGAAATTTTACTGCATATAATTTTCTCAAACAGTTTTGGCATTGCAAACAAGATGGCAATACCCTTGTAGTTCACCACAAGCTTTTAAAGCTTAGGAAAGATACCACTAGAAAGTGACTTATTGAAAGTAATCTTATTAGTTCAGTTTTGTGGAGGACCAAATCAGGATGGAATCAGATCTAGGCCAGGTCCTTTATTCAAATCAAGATCCTCAATAGCTTGGAGAATTTCATCTTCAGAAATCGTTACGCTTTTTATAAGGATCCTTAATGCTATTTCCGGCAGCTTTAGTTCTGGTGAAGTAGCAACATTGGAGTAAACATGCTTAAAAATAGTCTGCAAAAACATACAGATCTGTTCTGTACTAGATGCTATCGAGTCCTTGTGTGTCATTATCGAAAGGTAGCCATAAGTTTGATACTTAAGGTTTACAAAGTCAAAAAACTTTTTAGGACTGGAACAAATTTCCTCTGCTACAAGCTTAACATACGATTGATATGCAGCTTGAGATTCAAGTTTGAATTGTAGAACGAAATCGTTATATTCACTCTTAATCTCATCGCTGGCATCATTCCTCCTTTTCAGGAGCTTGTCGCGTTTATTTCTTTGTTACCTAAATGCATAAAATTGCTATCTGGCTACGGCTCTGAAATTTTGTTTTTCTTCTCTTTATTTTAGGTACCAATGATGGTTTCAAAGATTATGATATGAAAGGTGCATAGAGCTGTATCCAAATCTAACGTTGACAGAATATCATTGCGATCCACTCGGGATAAAAGTCTATTAATTGTATCATAGTTGCCATTTCCGAAGTCTTATACAATAGAAGAATTGTACGATATAGAATTAAAAGTATCAAGAGTGGACAGTTCTAGAGTAAAAGCAGAGTGATGAACTGAATTAGAAAACAGATGCTCGTTTTTATCAGTTGAACTAACCACTACCTTGTCGTAAGCGTTAGAAAAAATAAAGTCAAGCCATCTGCCAGTTTGGTTGGGTATTGAAGCTACTTTTTACAGATCGTTACTATAAAAGATGCTTATGAAATTGAAATTATTATTGTCTAGGAGATTAATAGGAAGAAGGAGACCGTCTTCTCCATCGACCACAAACTTTAAGTTTGACCGGTTAAAATCACCAGTAATGATAATTTTACCTTGTTCATTTGTAATTGCAGTGATTCCAACTATAACTTGACGAACGTCATCGTAGACAGTATCGTTCGATTTTGGAGGGATATACTTGTAAAATACGCCAATATATAGGTTAGATCTTTCCAGCTTTATTTCAACTACTTATGCTTGAACAATTTGTTTTCCATGGAGGTTACCAGCTCGCTCATAAAGGAATTGTGTACTGCAATCAATACACCAGCTCCCCATGATTGTTCGGTGCTGTGAGGATCTCTATCATCTCTATATATATACTCCCGTTACTATCAAGGATCTTTTCGTTAATATGAAAATCACTCAACCATATTTCGGAAAGGGTAAGTATATTAAAATGGCACGATTTTGCTTCAAGAAAAAGTTTGCTTAACTTACTACACATACCACCGATGTTATAGTAAAACAATTTAAAATTCATCTTTTTATTAGGAACGAAAAAATTTATGGTGCTGTTCTCTTGCCCTTTGCAATGATGAGATATGGTTAAAACTAACGTGAAATACGTAGGTTTAAGATATTTTTTTGCCTGGTTTAGAATGATACCAAGTTATTCATGGTAGAACAAAATACAGAAGGTGAAGGGCGTCAAGATCGATTGGAAGATCTTCTTTTTGAATCGCAATTCTTAGACTTGTTTTCGTTTTACCATCTATGCAAGTTGTTTCTGGTGCCATGTGCATATTTGACAGGTAAAGCCGAACAGATTCATAAATTTAATTATCTCTAAGTCGAGATATTAGATATCTTTTTTCCAAGTCAGCACCCGAAACCATGGTGGCCTTGAGAGTAGACGGCAACAGAGGGTCTAAAAAGTGTGGTTGGTTTTGGATGGAGCAAGAAATATGGGCTTTAAAATTGATTCAGGAGAAATTGGCATTGAGTCTTCTCCCCGCACGAAGCTGTTGTAAGTACCTTGTATAGGCGAAGATTTAGAATTTGAACAGGAAGCTGCTGCTAGTTTTTATGCAGAAGACGCCCCAGAGTCTAAAACTGCTTTCAGGTGACTACCACCAACATTGTATAATTTTGGGTCAACAAATGAAGTGCTACAATTTTTCAAGCGTTCAGAAGAAAATGGGGATTGAGTTTTGGGATTTAAGATAGTAGTAGAGAGTAAATTCTTAGTAATGGCAACGGGTTTACATCGATTCTTAGAGTTATTTATTTATCTACTATCCTTGGGTCCTTGGCTCGCAACTTTATCAATCCATTATTTGAAAATCATGCCGTTCTAGGAAAAAACGACATTATTCTTCTTTAAATTATTGAAGAGCCAGGCATATCGCATTGGAATAAAAACCTTGAACCCATATCTTTGCTGATTACGGTAGGATGGCTCCTGAGCTTTGCTTCCACAGATGGAAAGCGCATTTTCAATCGTTTTTTTGTACTATTATCTCATCACAAATCTTTCTGTTTCTTTTCACGAAAAAAATGCAGAAGTTTGCCTCATATTTTAAGTCCGGCTCATGGTTTGAATCCGCAAGTCTTTTAATATGATTCCATTCTTCAGCTGACCAGAAGGTTTCAAATTTGTAGATGTATTTTCAGCTTTTTGGACTTGGTGGTGGTAGACGACGTTATGAATTCTATGTTGCTCTTTTTGAATTTTTTGTTGGTCTTCCATTATGTTGTTGCATGTTTCTTCAACATTACCGAGTTTGGCTAACAGCTGAGACAGTTCCTCTTGACGATTTACCTTGTTTAAAGATGAAGACGATTTTTCGAATTTTTTTCATATTTGTCGAAAGTTTTCACGATGGTACTATGACGAGAGGATGAATTCTTGCAGCTTCCACTATCCTTCGACAATTGGCATGAAACAGCCTCTTTGATAGATATGATCTGTGATCCAAACAATTCAAGATTTCTACTCACTTTTACGTTGATTTTGGAAATTTTGGCAGCTAGTTCAGTAAAACTGCATGCCATTTCCACAAAGTTTTCGGTGTTGGCACGAAACTGTGTTTGCTGCCACAAGGTTAGATGGTCTTTTCTTCGTTTAATGTTTCGATGTAGCCTATCAGCCTGTCTGTCATACATGTTTTTTAGGGTGTTGTTGAATCCCTGACAATCACTATATATGAAATCCCTGACAATCACTATATACAATATGAAATGATTGTATGGACGGTACCAATCTCTAGGCGCATCCATGCATGCACCATGAAGCCTTCTGTTACAAAAGCCTTTGCATGTGACGGATTTTAACGAATAGTCAAATGCAATACAGTTCGGAAGGATGCACATTATACTCATAATTATGAATTTATTGTTCAAAGTCAAGCGGCTTAAAAATTAGAAACTTTACTATTAATGAACGTTACTGGGAAATTGTTCAAGGCCAAACAATCTCTAAAATTGAATAAATGTCAGTAAATGAAAATTGTACCTACCGACAAATTGTTATTTTCACGAAAAATTATTGATTCACTTAGAAGTCCAAGCACAACCAAATTGCTAACTTTCACTACAACTGGTCTGTTGACAAATTGTTCATTTATAATTTACACACTTACTTACTTAGTAAGCAGGTCCAGAGGAAATTCGAGCACTGCACTTTTCATATTTTCAAATTGGATCAGATTCTTAAACATTGAATTGTAAATATTAGCACTAACTTAGAAAAGTATCCGCAAACAGGAAATTCCCATAATGGAGCTTATGCTTATTCTTTTTTTTAGGGTTTTGTACTAAAATACAAAATCATATTGCAATCACGACCTGTGTCCGTCTGTCCATCCGTCCGTCCATCCGTCTGTATGTCACAGCACTTTTTCTCCGAAACTATAAACATTGTGAAAAGGTTAGAAGTGGTGACTTCCTGAAAGTTCAAGGGTGGAAAGATTGTTCAAAGGGGTTTAAGGGGGGTCTCCCCATATAGGGAGGTGACCCCTCAAAAAAAAAAATTTTACCATTGGTAGCCGAGTAGGGTGTCATTGGAAAAGTCTCGATGAGATCTTTTCTTTGTGACCATTCTAGGATTCGGAAAAATAGGCCATGAATCAATGATTACAGTACAGAGGAGTGGCCCCTGAAAAAAATTTCATGAAAGGTAGCCGATACGAGTATCAAATGAAAGTTCTATATGAGAGCTTTTCAAAACAGTTCTTAAACTGACAGTTTTTGCTTCAGTGAGGTCAGGGGGGTGGGAAATACATGAAAAATGTGTTTTCTCCCTCGCGAATGGACACCCGTGATCTTAAAAATCTGAAAAAATTATCCAGGGAGATATTTATTGGTATACTTTAACAAATACCTCAGAAGTCAAAATTCTTTCAACTTTGTTCATGATAGTAAGATCCTCAAACATGACGTGTTTCATGATTTTATTCGTTGCTGGTTACTGCATTTTGTAAGTTGAGTACAGAACCCTTCTGACATGAGCAAAGGTCTGTCTACCCAACTTGTTTATATTATAGGGCGCTGAAAACTGGGCTAGATACTTAAATATTAAACAGTAATTATTGATACATTTTCGAGCGGTAAGAAAAAGCACGCCCGAACAGTTCAACGGTTGGTTCCAGTTTCGTTTAGTGTTTTGACCCCATTGTTTGAATATTCAGAACAAATCAATATTACAAACCATTTCTGCAATATAATTTTTATCAAAATTCTTACGAATTAGTAGTGTCTAGGTCCGTTGAAATTGTGTATCTCCCCAGTATTATTTGCTAATGTCGTTGTAATTATTAAATATTTAATCGGCTATAGCTTTACGGCTTATTGCTCGATTGTTGTGAAATGTTCAGTGCACGTATAATTACTCCTAACAAACTTAACCCTTTGAAGCACGAAGTTTTAGAAAATACAAAAATATCCGGTTTGCACAGAATTTTTTTCTTTATATATATGTCATTTTGAAGGTACATTTGACAGCTATCAAAATCAGTCAACAAAACAATTTTATCTTGTGTGCATCATTATTATTTTTCACGATGAATAACTTCGAAAATTGGAGAAAAAGACGGCATTTGCGAGAGGTTCTGTTGGGTCATTTTATTTTGCAAAAAAAACTGCTGCGGAAAGTCATCGTTTGCTTGTAAAAGTTTATGGCGACAATGCTTTAGCAAAAACACAATGTTTTGAATGGTTTCAACGCTTCAAAAGTGCTGATTTTGACATCAAAGACAAAGAACGCCCAGGACAGCCAAAAAAAATTGAAGACGAAGAATCGGAGACGCTACTCGATAAGGATTCATGTGAAACGCAAGAAAAACTTGCCAAATCGTTGGAAGTGACTCAGTAAGTCATTTTGAAACGTTTGAAAGCCACCGGATACATTCAGAAGCAAGGTAATTGGGTCTCGTATGAGTTGAAGTCGACAGACGTTGAATGGCGCTTCTGTATGTCTGAAATGCTGCTTGAGCGCCATAAAAAGAAATCATTTTTGCATCGGATCGTAGCTGGGGATGAAAAATGGATCCATTATGATAATCTCAAGTGCAAAAAGTCATACATGAAACCCGGCCAACCAGCCAAATCAACGGCGTAGGCAAATATCCATGGCGCCAAGGTTATGCTGTGTATTTGATGGGGTCAGAAGGGGCCATTATATTATGAGTTATTGGAATTGGGCCAAACAATCACAGTTAACCTGTACCGAACACAATTAATACGTCATCGAAAAACGCTCGGAATGTGCGACCAGACACGAGGCTATAATTTTTCATCATGACAACGCTCAGCCACATGTTGCAAGACCCGTGAAAAACTATTTGGAAGATAATGGATGGGAAGTTTTGGCCCACCCACCTTATAGTCCGGACCTTGCTCCGTCTGACTTTCATTTATTTCGCTCGATGTAAAACGCCCTCACAGGGATACGCTTCACTTCAGAGCAAGGCATCCGAAATTTGATAGATTTGTTTTCGGCCGCCAAGCCGGCGCAATTTTTCGGGATGTAATTAATAAATTACCTGAAAGATGGGGAAACTTTGTAGCTTCCAATGGACAATACTTCGAATAAAATATATTGTAAGTTTTTTCCACAGTGAAGCATCAAATTTCGCGAAAATATTCCGGCTATTAAGTTATACACCCAATAAATTGTTCAAGTTTGATTTATTTTTTGTAAACAAATCACAAAAATAATATAATAACATTAAACTTAAAAAAAAATCTAGTAATTTGATTTTTATAGGGTGGGGCTAAGAGAGTCTCACTGTGCCACATGTGTTCATTTGTGATATTTATTAAAACACATTCGGTTGACTAGGCAGAGGAGCACTTTACATATGGTGAATGAACATGATGTGCGAATTTCATTTTTTTTTTTTGGTTCTGCAGTCTACGAGTCAAACGTTCTGGCTGGTTTTTTGAGTCCTGTCATCTTATTTCTATTGAAACGCTCGGTTTTGATTTGATGATTTGAATAGATGTTTGATTCAATACAGTTAGTATGCTTTAATTTATCAATGTTCTAGCAAAAAATCTTTCGGCACATTGACCCTTGAATGTTTTTAATTTAATGTCTTTGTCTAGCTGTTTACGCAAAATGTACGCATTCACGAATATGCATCAAGAAAATCAAACAAAACGCGGTGCAATCATTTCCTACTACGATGATCAAGGCAGTAATTAGACATTAATTAATCAAATTTGTCCACAGCATTGATTTTTTTTTATTATAATCTATAATTAGAGATGGACAGGTAATGAGTATGTTAGTTCCACTACGATTTTTTCTTTCTACTGTGGAGTGTTGTTCAGGATTATGAAAATATGAAAGAATGATGACTTCCTTATTATCCATCCACTTTGTTACCACTATTCCCGTATTATTTAAAAATGATTGATATTCTCCTCGTTTTTTGATATTTTTACCAAAGGTAGGCAGATACTTTTTTGTTTTATTTACCACACCACAAGCATTGATTTTTTTACATTTTTGGTCTTGTAATAAATTTTCTTCTAAATTTAAGGAAAGCGTCTCAACAACTTTCTCACTCAAATTTTTGGTAACTTAATTGCCAATTTTTCCTGTGTATACATCAAATCTGTAGCAATAACTGGTTTTATCTGCCAAAATCCAGACTTTGTAACGTATTTTTCGGTAAATACTGCTTGATTGAACTACGTCCTTTAAATTTTGTTATTGATTCATCCTTTGCATAATTGGGACCGGGATTACAATTTTTATTGAAATTTTTTTGAATTTTTTCTAAAAAAAACGACCCATCTTATGTGATTTGTCGTAGTTAATACTTCCGCTTTCAGGCATTAATGTGTTATCATTTAGGTGAATCTGACACAGAAGCCACCCGAAATGGTTCACAGTCATTAATTGACATATGTATCTGCCCAGCTAAGCCAAAAGACCGTAACTGACTAAATGTCACATTTTTTGTTCAGAGTTGATTCTAATCTTTCAGACAATGACAAATCTATAAATCTAAGCCACAATACCATATCTGTAACCTCTTACAAGATATTTGAGTATCCAACTACAGCAACTACACTTAAACCAAAAAACAATGTCTGCACGTTTTAAGGCAAATAACAGTATTTACGGTGTAGATACTATTATTTGCTCTATTGTACTGCACTTACGATTTTTCTGCCTAGAATATTGATCTTTACACTTTCAGTTACCGTTAAAGCTGTAAGTCTGTTTAAAATAAGACATAAAGAAAAACTAATCCTAAATTGATTCTATTAGGGAGTTTGAGTAAAGTGTTCAAACATAGTGATATTTGATCAGTTTCGGAGTGTTTGGTCTCTCTAAAATGGGTTACAAATATGATATTTGTGAAAATACCTTTACCAGATGAGCGTACATTGTCTATCGATACAAATTAAATGTACGAAGCTTTCTGCTGCAGTTCTAATGGTTACTTCAAGTGAATTAATGTTGCCGTCGTCATCGTATGATCACGTGCAGTCAAATTCAATTTCAACCCAGGCAAAAGCAAATGTTAGTTTATTACTAAACTATATAACTCAATTTTAAATCTTTTTTAAAAGCTGTAAAAAATCTAAGCAGACTAAACTGATCTCTACGTTTAGCCTGGCTAAATTTATCATGAAATATGTTTTTAATAATAATTGATATTTTTTCACAGGATGAACTGATGGCATGTCCTGACAATGGCACTTTATTTGTGGTTTTTAATTTGCACGAACAGACAAATGAATCCAATCTTACGGTTGAAACAAAGTCTGGGGACGAGTAAGATGTATTTAATTTTGAAAATACAATGGTATGTCTAAATTTAAGTAATTCAGTTATAATTACGTATAACTGGAAAGTTTGCTATCAAAACCCTTTAAATATGTTAACTCCTCACTTTAGCTAATGAAATTTAGATATTCATGTGGATTAGTCCAAGCTGATTATTCGATTTATTTTATAGATTCCCAGTTTTAGTCCGGAAAACATTTCTCACATACCTAGCATACCTGACATGCCTGATATTGACACTAATTAGATTGAACTAGCTCCAGCAAATGAACATGCTGAAAAAGAAGATGATGTACAAGAAAATCCTTTTTTCGGTGCGAGAAATAATGGTGAGAATGACGTGGATGAAAACCGGGAGAGTCAGGTAATACTTTCACAAGTTATACATACTAATTAAGATATTTTTCAAACCAATGTTTGTGCTTTGTTACTAATTGATAAAAATGGTAAATTCATTTGTGTAACTTAAAGTAATTTATTGAGAATATCGATACATATCACACTTGGAACTTGTTATCAATAGTTACTATTTAAACAATAATTTTGCATTATATTATTAAATATTATTAATTTCGCAATAATTGATAGTTAAAATATTATGAATTTGTTATAACCTAAGTAAGCGCAACTTCTCACAGGGTTATACAGCGGCAAAGTTGGATTAGGTTATTTGAGCTGTTGGTAGTAGTGTAGTCTAAGACAGTTAGTTTTTATAGGGCTTACTTTGCAATCAATTAGACAAAGCACCTAAAGGACACACTAAAAAGACCAATCCAAAAAAAAACGACCAGCACGCAAAAACGATGAAGCGATTACGTCAAAGCGAGAGTAAAACAAAGAAAAGCATCAAATAAAACCTCCTCGTGGTGAAGGATGCAAGAAAAAAGTATTGAAAAAATCAAAGAAGTAAGAAGATTTACAATTCATGATATTTTTTGGTTTATGGAAGAAAAAGAGGAAAGGCATTTATTTGCGGACATGTGGACAAAAACCAAGTAAAAAGAAAAACAACCGATGAAGATGAATCCAGCAGGGGAAAAACATTTTTTTACTTTCTTACAAACACTGAAGGAGAGAGGAAAATGTTTGTAAAACGTTCTTTCTGACAACTCTGGATTACAATAAAATAAATGACATGTTTTTATTTAATACATTAAACAAACCAATTGGTGGCGTTTCTCCCAGAAGTGATCTACGTGGCAGACAGCCACCTCACAACCTTATCAATAAACACCCAAACAAAAGGCAGGTTTTAAAGTACAGTTCTTGCATATCTCACTCGGGAGAGAGCATGCTCCAAAACGAAGTATTTACTCATAGAAATAGCCATTGCAGATATTCACAAAGAGTTTTTAAAAGAAAATAAAGGGATTCTAAAATACTCTTCCGATCTTTATAGAGGAGTCATTGCAGAGATGAACATTTCTTTTACAAAACTGGGGCATGAAGGTTGCAAAAAATGTGTAAAGTATAATCCACACAACTCAGAGCATCTCAAAGAAAATAATGAATCATATGAACAGCGCAGGGAATAGAGTGCACATCATTTGAGATATTCAAAATCTCGTATAGCCTTCAAAAAATCTGTTGATGAGAATAGTTTACAGAACTACAACCGCAATGGCACTTTCGTTTTTTCAACGGGTTTGCATAATTTGCACACATGGAACAGTTTAACAAAGCGGTATTTGTCAGGCGAATAGTTTGATTTAATGAATCTTTTGTGCCAGTAGGAAACAAAAATAATCTAAAGCCTGTTGCATGTGTTTGGCACGAGGCAATATCTGGGCACAAGAAAGAAGATATAACTAGTACTTTGTACGCCTTTCTAACGTATCACAGAGATGCAAATGAGATAAAGATTTAGATGGGAAACTGTGCCGTGCTAAATACAGGGTGCGGCAGCATAACTTCCTTTTTTCAAAATTCAACAAAACAAATTTTCAGCCGTACAACGGTAAATGCACGCTCCGCACTGTTCCAACGCATGATAGCGACTAACCAAGGGATGAGCAAAACTTTAAAATCACCTCTCTCGAATGAGACTACTAGCGCCGCGCTATAACAGTTAGCACTTTAAGGGCGGGCATTTCAAAAAAGGAAGTTATGCTGCCGCACCCTGTAAAACTGTGGGATATTTTCTTGTATTGATTAAATTATATTATAAATAATTTATATTTTATTAGGTATGCCTATCAAATAAAATACTAAAAACTAAAGATACATTATTCATAGCCTATTAAATGAAATCAATTACATTATCTCAGTTCATATCTATTTGCAAGATACTAACTTGATTTTGTTTTTCAGATAAAATCGAAGGGTAAGGTTTACGACTTTGCAGACTTTGAAGACGCTATGAAAAAGACAAATTCTGGAAGACTTCTTGTGAAGAGTTTGCATTACAGTGACTTTTCCCTGAGTTACGATTTCTCATCACAGTATAAAATTATAAAGAAGACTCCTCGACCATACCTGAGTCAAATGGTTCAAGTGCTCTTCAAAAGACGAACTTTTGATTTACAATACAAAAACTCCTTTGATGGTGAACTTCAAAACCTTCCATTTTTGAAAGCAGGCTACTTGAAAAAGGAAGGAGTCCCTAAATCAATGTGAAAAGACATGTGCCAAGAGGCCTCAACAAATTTAAAAAATAGAAACTATTCAAAAGCTTGTTCCTTTGATGCCACTAGATTGCCACACCTTTTGGAATAATCTTCCAACTAGTGATGAATTAGATTTATTAATCAAGGATTCGACCGAGTAAAAATTAATTTAGTGTGTTAAATTTACTTCAGATACAAAGGATTGTTATATAATTTTGATAAATAGAAAAATTACTTAACCTCTATTACAAATTCCATATAAATTACACAAAATCAAATGATAATTGTAAGTTATGTATCTTTTCTTCCACACTTTAGACATCATAATTTTAGCGTTTAAATAATTATTCAAGGGTTTATCTATTAGTTTCGGTCTTCTTTAAAATATGTTGAATCAATGAATTATATATAATTACTTTCAGTTACTCTTCTTTGGCTTCTGATCTATAAATTGAAAAAGTTTTAAGGTTTCAGATTTTTCTAATGCCTTCGACTCAGTAAATCCCAATATTTTGTTTAAAAAGCTTAAATTGCTTAACGTTCTTGATTATTTGCTCCACTGGTTATCCTCTTACTTATCTAATCGTATCAGTCAGGTATCTTTTCAAGGCTGTCAGATGGAAGGGGGTAGCCTTCCGTCTGTCTTCAAGTGTTCTTCAAGGATCCATTCTTGGCACACTATTGTTCACTCTGTTTAAACATGACTTACCATCCATTGCCATCAACTCCTCTTGCCTTCTTTATGCAGATGACGTCAAAGTTTTTAAAGTAGTGTCGTCTAACGATGACTGTGCTTTGCTTTAAGAAGATTTGAATGCCACTTTATTTTAAAGTTCTTATAACCAACTTACTTTAAATGTTTTTAAGTGCATCTATCTTTCATTTTCAAATAACCCTTACCCTATAAGCTTTCAATTTTCGTTAATTAGTTTGTAACTAAGTATGGAAGGACATCTCAGGGACTTTGGTGTCATTTTCGACTCCAAATTAAAGTTCGACGCTCATATTTCTGAAATTACTTCTAAAGCCTCGCGCATTTCTGGCTTGATCTTAAGAAATTCCTATATTTTTACCGATCCTTTATCGTGTGTTAAATTATATTCTAGTTTGGTAAGTCCCATCCTTGAGTACTGTTCGCCGGGTTGGTTGCCTCAAGTGTTTGAAGTTCACGCTGGAAGCTGTACAAAAAAGATTAACCCGGATCGTTTTCTTGAAGTTCCAGATTCCCTACATATTTTTATGAATCACGCTTATCCATCCTCAATATTCCTTCCCTGGAAAGGCGTCGACTCTACCTTGATGAATGTTACCTTTACAGGCTTTCCCGTGGTTTGTTTGATACTCGGCTAGTCAACAGGTTCCAGTGAGGCGAGTTATTTGTTCAACAAAATCATCGAATATCTTTGAAGTTCCATTCGCACGTAGCTTGGTGTATTTTCACTGACCCATGCTCAGATTACCGCGTTATGATGACCTACAGCTTGGGCCCTTACAACTCTCATATTTAGTACATAAAAAATTTGTCAACTCTTTTCTTCTCAACTCTGAGTAATTTTTTTCCTATACTCGATTTGCACTTTTTAATTACTTTTATCTTGCTATTTCCATGTTTTTACTTTATGTATTTTGCTGTGCTATTATTTGAATTGTTTTCTAATTTAATTTTCTGTTAAATAGAAATAAATAAATAAGCAAAAAAACAGTGTTGGCAGTTACTGTTTTTTTAGTTAGTAATTAGTAGCACTAGTAATAGTAAGTGGAGCCTTTTAAATGCAGGAAATATTCTACTGTTTTTAAAATAAAATATTTGAATTTTAGAGGAAAAATACCAGAAGGGTATTGTAAAACAATTAGTAAATCAAACAATATATTTTGCATATCAAAACTTGACTAATATACAGATTCCATAAATTGAGTTCGAAAAATTATTATGGTTATTATGATTTTAAACTCGCCACCATTTTGTTTCAAGTGTTTTAACCCCGTCGCTTGATAAGTCATGATAGCACATCAATATTACAAACAATTTCTAAAATTTTTATCAAAATTCCTACACATTTGTAGTGTCTAGGTCCGTTGCAAACGTGTATCTCCCTAGTATCAAGTGTTAATGTTGTTGTAAATGTTAAATATTCAATCGGCCGAAACTTAGCTGTTTATTGTTCAATTATTATGAAATTTTCAAACCATATACAATTACTTTTAGAAAACTTAAATGATAGATTTTGGGAAATTTAAGGGTCCCATCTTGGGTTTCTAGGCAAAGAAGCATAATTTATAAAATGTACTATTATTGATAAAGTTGAGCGAATTTCGACTTCTAATGTATTTGTTGCCCTTGTGAAGGAAAAATTGTCAGTTTAAGTACTGTTTTGAAAAGCTCTTATAAAGAACTTTCATTCGATATTCATATCGGCTACCTTTGATGAAATTTTTTTTTCAGCGGCCACTCCCCTGTACTGTAATCATCAATTCATGGGCAATTTTTTCGAATCCTAGAATGGTTACTAAGCCCATTTGCTAGGAGCTCTCTCCTGCCTCTTAGACTTGTTGCACCTATGAGTATTAATTGTAGGTACTCATCTTCAGTCATTCATTAAATTGAATCAAGTGTTAAAAGCATGCACCTTAAACGTTGAAGTTGGGGTAAAATAACTCAAAATTATTCAATCTTCGCATTTAAAACAGCCACTTTTCTGCTTTACGATTACTAATACCACTAGCTTCTCAAAGATATTCATGACACCTATCATTCCTGCAATTTTCATGCAGATCCTAGCAAAGCTGTAGTGCCTAAGTCGGTAAAAAGCGCATATTGTTCCATAGCCATACTCGTATGTTTACATAGTAATACAGCGCATATTGTTCCATAGTAACACAGGAAAATTCAAATCGCTATAACTTCGTTAAGTACCGTTCGATCTTTGAGAAACTTTCAGAACAGATCAATCTAATAAATAGTCATCTGTGTACTGAATTTTATTAAGATTTTATTCAAGAAAACATAAAATCGATAAATCAAATTACTAACAAAGTTGAGTGAATTTCGACTTCTCATGTATTTGTTGTTTTTGCACTCATAAAGGCCTGCATTAATGATTTTTTCTCAGATCGGTCAAAGGTATCGTATATTTCCCCTTCCCCTGCACCCCTTAAAGCAAAATTTGTCAACCGAAGACCTGTTTTGAAAAGCTCTCATAAAGACCTTTTATTTGATACCCGTATTGCCTACATGCAATAAAAACTTTTTTTCGGGGGCAACTCCCCTATATGGGGAGACCCCCCTTAAAGACATTATAAATTTCTTTTCGTGGCGAAACTTTAAAGAGGGCGTCACTTTGTACCTACGCACAAAATCTTATGTTTCTTGCTTATGTAGTTTGCAAGAAAAAGTGGTGTGACACACGGACGGACGGACGGACGGACAGGCGGACAGATAGGATGTGATTTTAGCAGGGTATTGTAAAATGATTTTAAAATACCTTAAAAACAGTTTTAACAAAAATTACCTAAATACCTTTACTTACTGCATGGCAACAAACAACAAGTTGGGTAGACAGACCTATGCTCATGTCAGAAGGGTTTTGTACTTAACTTACAAAATGCGGTAACCAGCAACGAATAAAATCATGAAACATGTCAAAGACGATTTTATTGGAGAAAATGTGAAATTCGAGGATCATACTATTATAAACAAAGTTGAACGAATTTTGACTTCTGAAGTATGTATTATAGTTATACCCATAAATATCTCCTTTGATAATTTTTTCAGATTTTTTCGATCACGGGTGTCCATTCGCGAGGGAGGAAACACATTTTTCATGTATTTCCCCCCTGTGCCCCCACTGAAGCAAAAACTGTCAGTTTAAGAACTATTTTGAAAAGCTCTCATAGAGAACTTTCAATTGATACTCATATCGGCTACCTTTCATGAAATTTTTTTTCAGGGGCCACTCTTCCGTACTGTTATCATCGATTTATGGCCTATTTCTTCAAATCCTAGAATGGTTACAAAGCCCTTTAGCTAGGAGCTCTCTCCTGCCTCTTCGACTTGTTTCAATTGTATGTACTCATCTTCATGATATCTATCACTCCTAAAATTTTCATGCAAATTCTAGCAAAGCTGTAGTGTCTAAGTCGGTAAAAAGCGCATATGGCTCCATAGCCATATGTTTCCATAGTAATACAGGGCATATTGCTCCATAGTAATACAGGAAAATTCAAATCGCTATAACTTCGTCAAATACCATTCAATCATTATGAAACTTTCAGAAAAGATCAATCTTATAAATAGTCATAAGTTTGCTAAATTTTATTGAGTTTAAATGTACCGTTTGGATTTTATTCAAGAAAACACAAAATCGATAAATCATACTATTACTAACAAAGTTGAGTGAATTTCGAGTTCTCATGTATTTGTTGTTGTTGTACTCATTAAGGCCTACATTCATGATTTTTTTCAGATTTTTCGGATGGAAGGTGTCCAATCGCGAGGGGGGGGTACGCAAAAAGTTCGTACATTTCCCCTTCCCCTCGGTACTTATAAGGCAATTTTAAAACTTGTTTGGAAAAGATCTCATTAAGACCTTTCCAACGACACCCTACTCGACTACCAATGGTGAAAATTTTTTTTTGATGGGTCACCTCCCTATATGGGGAGACCCCCCTTAAACGCCTTTGAAAAAATTTTCCACCCTTGAACTTTCAAGAGGTCACCACTTCTGGCCTTTCTACAAAGTTTCATGGCTGTAGCCTCTATAGTTTCGGAGAAAAAGTGCTGTGACATACAGACGGACGGACGGACGGACGGACGGACGGACAGACGGACAGACGGACACAGGTCGTGATTGCAATAGGGTTTTGTATTTTAGTACAAAACCCTAAAAAAGAAAACCCCAATTAGCTCAAAACGTCATCCAATGCAGTTACGCCTTTTTTGGCTTGGTGGGGCAGATATTTTTTGTCACTAGATGGTGTTTGTTGTCATATATCGGGCAATACTAATCAGATTGAGTCAAACTGACATGAGTTTGAAAGGTGACATTCCAGTCTACAATTTTCATACGGATAGTTTTGTATTTCGTTGTTCGTGTCAAAGGTTGTATTCATTTAAAATTAGTGAAATTTCTGAAAGAATTCGTTATATTTAACAATATCACTACGATCAAGGAGAGAAGATACTTTATCAAAAGCCACAGCCAAGAGATAGTTTGCTCGCTTTTGTTCTGGAAATTTTGATGTCAAAGATACACCTCACTCAGGTCGACCAATCACTGAAAAAGTCGATGAAATCTTACAAAAGTTGAAGGTGACCGACACATAAGCAGCCATGATATTGCTGAGGAACTGTTTCCATCATCAAAAAGTTTTGAACCATTTGCGTAAAACTGAATACACAAAGAAGCTCGATGTTTGGGTGCCGCATGAATTAACATAAAAAAATTTGATCCACCATTTCCATTTGCGGAATGCTAATAAAACGAAACGAAATCGGGCCATTTTTGGAGCAAATAATTACGGGTGATAAAAAATGGGTAAGATACGAGAATGCTGTTTGAAAAATATCATGGTCAAAAAAAGGTGAATCATCACAAACGATTACAAAGCCAGGATTGACACTAAATAAGATTATGATGTGTCTATGGTGAGATCGGAAGTCTGTGTGGCCTACTGGTTACATAAATAAGCCGAAGGTCCCATGTTCAAATCCCGTTGGGAGCAACGTGATTTAGTTTAGGGGGTTTTTCGGACAGACTATGAGTGTTCGCTCAGTGGTGATATGTACTGATTTAATCAGATAATATCATATCTGAGCAGGCACACGGGAGGCATGGTACTGACCAAATCAACTTCCGAAAAAATCAATACGGTCATGAAAATGAGATACTCTAACTAATTCTAAGCGAAATCCCGAGAGGGGCTGTAGTGCTACAAAGAAGAAGAAGATGGTGAAATTGGAAGAGAATTTTTTATCATGGCGTACTAGAACCTGGCCAAACACTCAATTTGGCTCTGTACTATCAGCAATTAACTAGATTGCGACAAGCAATTTAAAATAACCTGCCAGAATTGATCAATAGAAAGGGCGTTGTCTTCCATCATGACAATGCCAAACCACACACATATTTGATGACCCGGCAAAATTTGACAGAGCTTGGCTGGGAAATTTTGACTACCATTTGTTTCGGTCTTTGCACAACTTCTTTAATGATCACTTCAAAAGGAAGTGTGCAAATCACTTAGCCAAGTTTTTCGCCGATAAACCACAGAAGTTCTACACAGATGGAATAATGGCTTTAGCCAAAAAATATCAAAAGGTCATAGATAATAATGGATAATATGTGCTTAAATAAAATTCATTTTAAATAAAAAAAATATTTAATCGGAAAATGACAAAAAAGGATCAATACTTTTTAGACTCACCAATATATAGGCATTTCATAAATAAGGTATACGAGGTATCAAAATTAAGTAATGAGACTAATTCCATGAGAACCATATATTTAAAAATTATCCTACAACTCTACCATCCCTTTCAAAGTATTCCCCTTGGGCAGCTATACAACAATTCTAGCGCGTTTTCCATGCTTCGTAACATTTGTGGAACCCTCGTCACGGCCGCCTGGATATCCATAATCGACTCAAAATGGGTTCGGTTTCCGGGTCGCATTGGAAAAACCAGTTCTCATTGCCTGTAATAACTCGATCAAGCAGCAGAGGATCGTTTTCCACTTGTTCCAAACAGTCTTCTACAACGTTCGTTCGATGCTACTATTGCTCTTCAGAAAAGTTCTTTGAAAACATCTTCGCGCACAAATTGTTCATCCCAAAATCATCACTTAAAATTTGTCCGACTGTTTCACGGTTCATACCCGGTTCCGGAGCCAACATTCGAACTGTTAAATGCAGATCTTTACGAATTAGAGTGCCCGCACGCTGCGCATTTGCGTCAGTCCACACCTTGACTGCTTTTCCGCTTTGCCCCTCGTCTTCTACGTTATTACGCCCCTCCTTAAAGTTTTTATGCCATGGAAACACCTGGACACGACTAAGAGCACTATCACCATGCAATTTTACAATTTTAGCGTACGTTTCCGAAGCTGTTTCGCCTAACCTTGCGCAAAATTTTATCGTGACGTGTTGTTCTTGATTTCGTTTCTCCATTTTCGTGACAAGCACCACTAACATACGTCTACTCAACACGAGTGTTGTTTGGAAAACAATGACACCAGCTACAACTTGACAACACACTTCATATGGAGATGAATCTAGGAGATCTGTTGTACATTCCGTCGGGGCGAAATGTGAAGAAAAAATTCCTGCTGGCATTACGTTTCCATCTCGTCTCCATGTTATATTTTTGTCAGCAACTTTCTTTTCATGCTACAATAATTGCGTTACTACTATACTTTGATTGGAATCATCAGAACTGGAAGAAAGATACCTCATCCTTGCCGGTTTAAAGATCAATGCAAGATTTTCGATCCGAAGGCATCTCATCTTGCGTTCCCTTTAGTTTTGAATTTCCGGAAGAAGACATTGATTGGTGTCTTTCACTTATTTTGATTCTTAATCTAATTAAATAAAAATTATTGTTCCGTATAAATGCCATACAAGACTTAAAATTGTAATACTTTTACCTATAACCCAAGTTGCATGGTGGAATAAATAAAATCCCACCATTATTTTTATCATTTACTTGAAAATATTTAACACTAAAAGTAGAATTTTTCATTCAAAACTATTGACTCACCTATGTAGAAATAATAAATATTAAAACTATACTCACTTTTATTACTATTATTTTTCACATGAAACTTTAAGAAAAACTGTTTCGCAAGAAAAACTTCCGCATGCAATCTTCGATAGACCTGTACTGATAAGCCCAAATTCGCTCACACAAGCGGACACATTTCTAACACTTTCTTAACGGTATCATCAGCCTCTAAATACAAGTGGGACTAAAAATGAACTGATGAGGTGGTTCAGAAAATATGACACCATGCATATTGATGCATAAAATAAGTGAGACATTTTTAATACCACCATGCCCCAAAGGGTTAAATAGCTAATTTTGGTAATTTGAGGGCCCCCTTTTGATTTCATAGGCAAAAACTTAAAATTCATAAAATGTACTCTAATTTACAAAGTTGAATTAGGCTTCTGAGATATTTGTTGACCTTGTACTTTCAAAGGCTTATCTCTATGATTTTTTTTCTTAAAAAGCCCTCGTCCTTACTTCTTTGAGTGAGCGGTTGCGTTTTGACTCCTCTGAGTCATCTTCAGTATCTAAAGGATGTGTGGGAGGAAATGATTATGAATAAACAAAATAATTGCCTCAATTTTTTTTCAAATTTTTCAAGTCAAATATATCCAAGCGCGAGGGGGATGGGAGCACACTAATTTTCGTACGTTTTCTCTCAGCCTGTACTCCATAAAGCAAAAAGTTTCAGTTGAAGACACGTTTAAAATGATTTCATCAAGGCCTTTCATTTGATACCTATCTCGGTGGTGAATTAAGTGTTTTTAAAGATCACTCTCCTATGTGGGGTGACTCCTTTCAACGCCTTATAAATTTTTTTGTAGTAAAACTTGAAATATAGCACCACTTTACACCTGCTTACAAAATGTTATATTTCTAGCTTATATAGTTTACAAGAAAACTTGTTCTGACCCTCGGACGGACAGACGATCGGACAGGTCGCAATTTTATATTATTATTTTACAAATATATTTTCAAATTTTTTTCATTTTGTAAGGTCTATTTGAAGAATTGGTTATCCTTGATGCCATGTCCGAAAAGACACACATAATCTCACCATTCGAAACATTGAATAATCGGCAATGAAATTTCCTTTAGGAAATCATCATGGTCTCCATCCAGCTCAAATTAAGTTTAGAAAGAAGACAAATAAAAGAATAAGAGAGCTGAATCGCTAATAAGTTACTTTTTCTAAAAATTTTGATGGAATCCAGCTTCAATTGTTTTTTTCGATTTTAGCAACAATTGTATGCTCGTTGATGATGTCAAGTTGAACATAAAGCAATTAGAATAAAATCCCTTACAGATTATCAGAAAAAATTCAAATTTAAAAATATTCAACTTTGAAACATAACATCTAGAACCGAGGTACGAGTGATGTAATTACTTTGGATACAATTTTACATTCATTTCAAGACTGACGCAAGTCCAGTAGAAAATGAAAATAATTGAATATCAAATCAAGAATTCTCTGTAAAGGAAATATTCGTAAAACGTGATGACTTCAGTCCGAAATAATTCTTGCAAACATGAAAGGACTCCCAGCATGTAATTGCTCTGTCAACTGTAGGGATACTGAAGCATTTCAAAATCAATTAATTTAAATGCACAAGTGGAGCACGTGCATGTCAAGCGTTTTGAAATAAGTTTCATTGAATCTGTTTGATTCATTTTCATTTGAAAAATATCATTTTTAAGTGAATATTCTAGGTATAACTCACAGGCATTATATTTTGACTTCTTTTCGATTCCTTCCGTCAGCCACTCAAAAAATCTATTTTCCTGACGATTCACTTGCTTAAAATATTGCAGGGCTAATGGCGTTACAGAAAATCGCACAATATGTAGCTTGAAATACGTTCTTCATTGCCAAAGAACGAGTGGGCTTCTCAAAAGGGAAATAGACAACCATAGCAAAATATTGAGTCATGGAAAGATTTATTCTTTAATTAAATTCAACATATATTTTCAGCAATTTCCGCATATTAAACAGTTTCCTAGTTCTGATAGTGCTAGCTTATAAGCCAAACAAAGCTCTTTAATATCACAGAAACGATAAAGGTTAATGGGGCGCGCTATATTTTGATTAAAATGAACGCTTTGACTACACTTTCGCAGAGCAATCGACAGTTATTTTAATTTCGCACTATCATCCTCTGTGTATTTTTAATAGTGCACTTTTCAGTTCCTAGATATTTGTACCGACAAAAAATTGGATCGATTTCAAATTCACTCTTCCATGGGATAATTTGGAAGCATTTTTTTTTCAAATTATTGTTAAATCAATTCTTTAATGGATTGAAATTAAAAAGTAACCTAGTCTATTGATGTTTCAATGGAGAATGAAGCAACAAATTTTTTTTATGTCTACAAATTTGCTAATTTTTTTACATTTTGCTAACCACATTATTTGAGTGTATAAACTTTCTTTGAAATCCAGTTTTTACTCTCTAAGTGGCTTGTTTGCGTGATGTAGTAATTAGAGTACTCACCCCATAAGTCGAACATCCCTAGTTCGAGTCTGATTCTTTGGAAGGTTTTAAGTCCGTTCAGTTATGATACGTGCTGGTTTAAATCGAAATGTATCGTATCTTGGTGGATGGACACACGGCCAAAGCGTAGTACTGACCATATCACTTCGTGGACTATCGCTAAATTCTTTCAAGATAATGAGATAATCTAATTACCCCTACAGGATGGCCCAAAAGCGGCTGTAGTGCTAAGCTTAAAACAAAAAAAAAAAATTGTCCAGGAAGTTGTATCTTAATTTGCATTACAATTTCCACATGATTAGTTTTAGGCTCTTCCGAAAGATCTAGCCCAAATATTGTTATGTCTCCAGTCAAACCCAGTATCTCTTCGTTTGGAACTTGGAATGTTAGATGATTGAACAGACCAGATGCACGGTGATAACTTCTGGATGAAATAAGGGGGCACAGAATCACCATCTTTTCAGTGCAAGAAATCAGATGGAATGGTGAAGACAAATTTGACATGAAAAGGAACACGGTATTTAAAAGCGGAAAACTGCACGGTAGTCATTAGTTTGGCCAAGCTTTTACTTTGCTGACAGCACATTTACGAAAATTATCACCGACTTCAAGCCCGTTAACAAAAGGGGCTATGCGATTCGTATCAAGACCAAATTCCTTAAAGTCTAGCTGGTCAACTGTCGCGTGCCTACAAAAGGCAATTAAGGACGAATTTGAAAGAACCCTCGAATTAAAAGTCAATGCATTGCCGTTAAATGACATTAAAATAATTCTGGGTGACTTCAATCTGAAAATCGGCCGAGAAAGGGCACATAGAGGAACAGTCGGGGAGCACAGCTTCTATGCAGAAACCACCAACAACGAACAATGTCTGATAAACTTCGTTGCTAGTAGGGGTTTTATAGTAAGCTCCACACGCTTTCTACATCGAGACATACGTTTGAGAACGGAGATATCCCCAGACGGTCGCACAAGTTCTCATACAAAAACGAATAACCACCAGCATTCTTGACACACGTTCGTTTTGAAGCACTATCTATAATTTGGACCGCTTTCTTATTATGGTCAAGCTCCAGTGCCACATTTCTAAGAGGAGTGTTTAAAAGAGATCAGTTACCAGAAGGCACTAGGAACACAGACTAAATAATAGCTCAGTAACGTTCACAGACATGTCAGTGCTGGAAAATTGCATCAACATATCCTCGTAGGTGAGAGAAAGTAATGATATAGAAGAACTGTAGGACTGTTAAAGATATGGTAATAGAAGCAGCCAAAGAAGTTGTACGTTATCAACGAAAGAAAAGTAGGAATAACTGCTACGACAAAAAATGCAAAGAAACGATTGAAAAAAGAATCCGGTGCACATTTAGTACATCCAGCGGCCAATTTAGACTAAAGAAGAACAATATAGAACTCGTCAACAATAAGCTTAAAAATGTGCTGAAAAAGAATTGACTAACGACCAATGCCAAGATTCAACAAATAAACGTAGACTTGGCCCTACATGAAGTCAGATTGGCATATGCCGCTATTAAAAAGCAAAGAGATGGCTTTGATCCACAAAGAAGTCCTTACAAAAGTGCATAAAGAGCAATAATAGGCAACCTAGTCGACATTAAAAACATATCCTGCAATATTTGCAGAAGCTATTCACAGCGTCCTCAACCATGACTGAAACTGTTAACATTCCAGAAGCAGAGCAAGAGAGTGAAGTTACCCATCTAAAGAATTTCTGCATCGAATAATATGCATAATGTGATCAGAAAAGAAGTTACCAGAAGACTGACAGAAAAGTATAATATGTCCTGTATACAAAAAGAGGACAAATTAAGGTGTGAGAATTACAGAGGCATAGCATTTCTATGTACGTCTTATAAAGTGGCATGTAGTGAATTGAGTATATCCCTTAGGGGTAACCTACCCGCCACAAATCTAGACATCTTGTAGGGTCACCTAGAGACGTTGGTCTGTCTTGTGCTCACGACTGTTGATACAGCCGGGCTTTTTGGGCCCCACGTTGGGTGCCATTTTGTTGTGGATAGGGTATAGTTAGATGTCCACAAAGGACTGCAGCGATGGTCTACTGTCCCAACAGATCCCAAAATCCTCTTCCGCTAAGGCAGCAGACCATCGCTACAGTCCTTTACGGATATCTAACTATACCCTATTCACTGCAAGCATTATAGGAGAGTATCAGGGAGTCCTTCGAAGTGGACGATCTACACCAGACCAAATGTTCTCAGTAAAGCAGTTGCCCAAAAAGTTCTGGGCATATAACATTGATTTGCACCAACTTTTTGTGGACTTCAAGCAAGCATACGACAATGTTGACAGAAATGTGCTGTATAAAACAATGTTTAACTGTAGCGTCCTAACAAAATTAGTCCGGATAGTCAACATCACGATACTGAACACAGGTTGCCAGGTCAAGGTAAACGCCAACTAGTAGGTAACTTTGAAATAGAATCAGACTTAAAACAAGGGGATGGGCTTGCACCAATTTTCCTTTATACTGTGCTGAAATACGCCATCAGATAGACGTCAACTACACTAAAGTTCAAGCTCATATAATTGCTGATGACGTCGATATGCTGATGACGTCAATGTTATGGCACGATCAATTTTAGATGCCAAAGGAGCATTTCTGAGCCTAGAATCTAAAGTAAATAAAATTAGCCTATGAGTTAATGCAACTTAAACTAAATTTAAGATTCAAATGAGGAAAAAAACTACAGTTCGGTAAAACTTGACCGTAGGTGACTACTACCTTGAAAATGTGAATAGTTTAATCGACCTTGGAGCCAACCTGAATAATAAGGGCATCAAAATATTGGGTGCCGCATGAAAACCGCAAATGAAGCCTATTAATTCGTTTTTCCCATTCTAAGGTTTACAGTTACACACTGGTGAAATAAGCTCTGCATTTACAAAACACAAGTCAAACCTGTGCTGTTATATCGAAGTGAAACATGAACCTTGACGAGCGAATCCAAAAAGGTGGTGATTATATTTGAATGCAAAGTGCTCCAGAAAATCTACGGCCCAGTGAAACGTACAAAATTTTTGCATACGCTCACGATTGAAAACCTTTTTGAAAAAAAGATGAAAGTAGGCGCGTATGAATACAACAACAACAAATACGTCAAAAATCAAAAATAAATCAACTATAATAGTAATAGTATCATCAATCAGTTTTAACATTTTTCTGAATAAAAACGTAGCGGTACCCTTGAATCCAATGAAACTCAATATACAAATGACGGTTTATAAGGTTAACCTACGTTCAAATAGATTAAATAGTTGTTAACGAAGTTATAGCGGTTTGAATTTTTCTATATGACTATGGAAAAATATGCGCTGTATTACTATGGAATTATGTGCGGCTTTTTACCGACTCAGATACTACGGATTTGCACAAAAGTTTCAGGATCAGTTATCTGAAAACAAAATGGAAGCTGTTTTAAATGAGAAGATTGAGTGAATTTGGATTGTTTTTCCGAAAACTGTAACGCTTAAGGTCCATGCTATTAGCGTTTGATTGAATTCATGAATAAATGGTTGAAAATAAGCATCTACAATTTACGATAAAACAAGTCGAGTAAATAGGAGATTTTTGTTGGTAAAACTGTATTAGTATAATTAAATTGGATGAAATTAGACTTTTGAGTAGTTCTTTAAAAGATTGTTGTACTCAATAACCTTCAATAAGATTCACAGAAGTCATATATGTTTGAATTTCCTCTAAATTGAAAATTATATACTCTGACAAAAAAGAACCCGGAAATCGCAAATGAAACGCAAATTATTTAATTATTTATCAATTTTTATTTTGTCGCCATTTTACGCCAACGATTTTTTCAGTCGTGGAAACATTTTTCCTAAGCACTTTTTGGGATGGCCTTCAGCTCCTTCAGCGAGTTTGTGACAGAAAAGTACCCGGAAATTGTAAATAAAACGCAAAATATCAAAAATCATCAAAATCACGCTGAGTCAAATCTACTCGTAGGGAAAACGGTGGTCGATCGATAGAATTTCTTGCATTTTTGGCTGATCGTGCTCATATTTGGCACAGTAATTAAGGACAGTCCTACCAACTTAACAAAATACATTTTATTGAAATATCATTTACCTGGGGCATTCAAATTACAATTTCCGGATACTTAGCTGTCACAACGAAATTACAATTTCCGGATACTTAGCTGTCACAACGTATATCGTTTTCCTACTGCATGGGTTTTTCATCACATCAAATATTTAACTTTTAGTTGACTTTTTTCAAATTTTTGGATAAGATGGAATTATAAAAATACATTAAAGATTCCACTCAATCAATGACTTTAACAATATTGGAAATAAATATTGATTGGTTAAAATGGAGTGATTTTAGAGAGCAAGAATATATTTGTTATGCATGCCATGAACGTTTTTCTTGAATTAAATCATTCTACTTGCTTGCATACTGTAGCTTAGGTACAAAGCTTTTCTGACGTAAGTGTAGTTCTGTCTACCTAACTTATTTCAGTTTGATACTCATTTGTACTAATGCAAAGGTTCTATTTAATTTGCACTTACTTTATTTATAATGATATAAACTGGTATTGCCACCAATACACAGCCTGTTCTAAAGTGAATATTTTATCAAATTAGCGCTTACATTGATTGCACTTAATTTACTTTTAGTTAGTTAGTACGGCATCGAACATATTATTTGTAACAAATAGATAGATAAAATCAACATTTAGTTTAGTGGCTTTGTAACTAACCTTCAATAAAGTAAGTGAAAAATTTATTCATTTATTACTGACATATTTATTAAATTACATTTAACAGATTAAACTAAAATCCAATTGCAAGACGGAGCAAATCAAGTTAAACAACGAAAAAAAAAGAAAATAATTCATGATCAATTTAGGATTATGTAAAATACTATTTAGAGATAAAGTAAAAGTAAGAAAGTAGAATAAGCAAAGATATATCAAAATGAATCAGATGTATAAATAAGAACTAGCAGTTTCAACTTCAATTTGAAAATATGAATTTAAAAAAGACCAAGCTCCAGTTTATACTTCATAATAATTCGCAAAATGGGTAGATGGAAATATATATATATTGTGGGCCCAATACAAGTTTCTTTTTAAAAATGCAATAAAATGTACAATAATCAAATTTTTTTCTTATATTTTGGCTTGATTCGCAAGAAACTTCCCGTTAGTTGTAAAATACAATTTCATTCATATGGCTGCCATGGCTGGCCTGACAATAGGCCATCCTCTCAGCCCAATTTTTCAAAGCAATATTGATTCTTTCTGGCCCTACCTGAGCAATGGTTTATTGGATATTCAATTTTAGTGCTTGGATCGTTTGTGGATCTTTTGCATAACATCCATCCTTTCACAGCGCTCCATTAAAAGGTCAACGGTGTCAAATTGCAGCTTCGACGTGGCCAATCAACTTCGCCAAGGCGGCTGATTGCACAATTTCCAAATTTTGAGCGCAAAAGATCGATTGTTTGATGAGCTGTATGGCATGGTGCATCGTTCTGTTGAAACGAAAGGTTAGTCAAGTCCAAATTTTAAATCTCCGGTAACAAAATGTCGGCTATCAGGCCTTTGCAACGCTCCCAGTTGACCAAAACAGCATTTCCGGCCTAACTTTCAAAGAAAAACTGTCCAGCGATACGACTAATCCAAAATTCACACCACACTGTCACTTGCTGAGGATGAATTGGCTTCTTGACAATCACCCGTGGGTTTTTTGAGCCCCAGATGCGGTAGTTTTGTTTATTCAAATCGATGCCAAGATGAAAATGTGCCTCATCAGAAAAGATGATTTTTTTAGAAAATCGTCGTGCTCTAATAACCAAACTGCGAAGCGATACGAAGCGGATGATCATTCGGCTTCAATTCTTGAGTTATTTGTATCTTGTAAGCAAAGAATTCGAGGTCTTTCTGCAAAATTTTTCTCGGGCTCGTGTAACTAATGTTGAGTTGCTGCGATCAATGCCAAGTTGATGCTCTCGGATCGAGTCGCACACTCTCGGCTACAGCAGCCACATTCTCCAAGGTGCGCACCATACGAGTAGGTCAACCAGAAGTAATGTCCACTAGGATGCCTATTTCACGAACTTTTTTCCCAAAATTGCGTACAGTAGGCGCAGTGGGTGCCTCATTTTGGTCAAAACTTCTTTTCACAACGCACTGTTTGAGAAACACAGCACTCACTTTGGAAATAAGATTTCAATATTTTCCAACATTTTTCAAGTATAAAGCGAGTCATTTTGTTGCGTGGAAGGTTAATACTAACTTACTAGTATAGTTTTGAGCAGAAACCAGCTATCAGTGTCAAAATAACATGTGATTTAAAAAGACACTAATATATGGCCCATCCTGTATTCGTACGAACAAGCGGAACTACAAAGATGTTATTTACGTGAGAACGGCATGTATCTCGACGGAAAGCTAACTCAAAAGACAGCATAGAAAATATTTTATGGTTGCAAAGTCGATCCAGATAGATACGAGGGAAGAACAAGGTTTGGAGGCAAGGGAAGGCTAGACGTGTTGCATAGGGTTGATATAGGAGTTTAAACTTTTGGAACAAGACACGAGTAAATTTACGCTGAACAGTCTCTGATGAGTTGAAGAGATGTGAGTACCGACGACAAGGAAAAAGGAAAGTTAGACAGGAGTAGAACCCCAAGATAAGTCAAAAATGCCCAAAAAGTAGTCACAATTAATGAGCAACGAGGCTTAAGAAACGTACTAGAATCAACTCATTGCTACAATCATCCCGATTTTTTCGGATTACGGTATCAATTTTCAATTTATATTACATTCACTTACACGTGCGCCTCTATAATTGGTAATTAGCACATAGGCAGAACATTTGATGCAAACTGGCTTCATACTTGATTATTTCAACAAATCGAATATGTGATTTGATACACGATTGCAACGATTATGCAGCGCATTAGAAATATTCAAGATTACGGATAATATCATGAAACTGGTATATTTATTACAGTGCGTTGGTGCACCAATTTATGATCTCCTGAGCTACAAACTGGCTCCAGTACCAGCTGAAAATCAGACTCTGCTGCATATTGTGAATTTACTGCAGTGACATTTTGATCCGGAGCCAGTCAAAATTATCGAATTTCGGCAATTTCAAAATAAAAAGTAACAAGGTGAATCAGTGAAAGATTTCTTTCAAGCACCACAAACAAGTTGGGTAGACAGATCTACGTTCATGTCAGAAGGGTTTTGTTCACCATTTCTCGGAAATGCAGTCACCAGCAGCAAATAAAGTCAAGAAATATGTCAAAGAGATGCGGACGTTTAAAAGAAAATCTACTGTTTTTCTATTTTCCACGGTCGCCCTTTTTTTGCAAACTAACAAAAATCACTCAAACCATGAATATCCAAAAATACTAATGTTGTTGACCTTATTTGAAAATTTCAAGAAGATCAAATCAAAATTGCAGTGACTGATTGGATGGAAAGTCCATAAAATACGAAAGTCATATGTTATTGTTGTTATAATCGCAGTAATTTCAATTGGCTATAACAGCCGTGAATATGATTCTATATTCATCAAACTTACAAAGTTTAAGAACCCTTTGTTGGACTACTGAAATATCGAATTTCGTTGAGTTTAAGGGTACCTATACGATTTTATTGGGGAAAATGTGAAGTTCGAATATCATACTATTATTAACAAAGTGGAGCGAATTTGACTTCTAAGTTATTTGTTCTTGCTGGACTCATAAACACCTACCTCCATATTTTTTCAGATTTTTCGGTTCACAGGTGTCCAATCGCGAGGGGGGGTTACAAGTTTTTCGTGTATTTCCCCTTCCTGTGCGCCCCTGGAAGCAAACAGTGGCAAATTAAGACCTATTTTGAAAAGTTCTCGTCAATACCTTTCATTTGATACCCATATAGCTACATATGATGAATTTTTTTTAGGGGCCATTCCCCTATATGGAGAGACCCCCCATAAATAGCTTATAAAATTTTTTTTTTGGTTGAGCTTTGAAGAAAGCACTATTTTACACCTGCACACAAAATTTGATGTTTCTAGCTTAAGTAGTCTACGGGGAAAAGTGTAGTGAAACACGAACGGACAGACATATCGTGATTGTAGTAGAGTTTTGTAAAATTATTTTACAAAAGCCTAAAAATGGCATAATTTTCTGTGAAATCAATTAGTTTATGGTCTGCGTAACGAAAATATGCAAAGAATAATTTCCGAAGAAAAGAAGCTGACGTTGTTGGAAGTGGTCGAAACTTCAACAGCCATGGAGATTTCATCATTGAATGCTTCTGCCAATGCCGGATTTACCAAATAAGTTATACTAGCAGTACCTACGGGGCCCTCACAGACCTGATGGCCCCTAAATTTGAAGAAAAATTGAAATAAAAAATAAAAACATAGAAAAGAATAAAGTTTTCATTTTGGAAAAAAATAAACTACCGTCTTCAAAATTATGCGTTTTGCGCTCTGGGTTAGCTCCGTTAATCTTCGTCTTAAAGTATGGGAAATGGCGAGGCACTATAGGTTTTCTGTGCAAATTCGGCACAACTTAAGTTGCATCAATAGAAAGAGACGTTAATTGAGACTCCGTGTAAGATTGTGTGATGCTCTGTGATTGTTTAAATGTTACGATTTTAACTATATAAAACTTAGTCTTTGAAGATTAATATTAGTTTATATATTTCGTTATGTTGTGCACAAAAAATGAATAAGTTTTTCAAAACGTGCGGAAGGCAAAAATTTCACAAACGACCAAGTTGATGTTAGAAACAAGACTCGCTATTTTGGCTCTTATAATACGTTCCATTTACACAGGAAAGATAGCAGTAACAACAGTGGATTACGAAAATACTTATTTCAAACATCCTCCAGGCGCCGGCTGGAGAGATTGCCAGTTACATCTAGTGGATACAAGAGCTGCACGGGTCGTTCCATTTTTTCTCCATTTGGCATTTTTACTTCACAGAAACGAATTTTACTCGAGGAAAAGATGAATCGTGCCCCAAGACAACATCTCCCGGTGCCAAGTTTAAAGAACTTGCATTCTTCCAATTATGAGCAGACTTTAGCTGCAGCAAATATTCCTCTCTCAACGTTTCCAAAAGAAGCTTATAGAATGTTGTCGAGAAATCCATTTTTGATGAATATCTACATTTATAGAACCACTACAATGATCCGGTGATGGTAGAACAGCATTAGTACAATGAAAAATGAGATGGGGCTAGTGGTATAAAATTCGCTGGATCATCCGTAATCTATGTTAAAGGTCTTGAGTTTATGATACTTCCAACCTCGAACAATAAAGTCTGCATTTGCTGCACATCCAGCACCACACATCCGATAGTAGCTTTGAGAGCATTTTTTACAGAGTGTACTAGCCGCTCCCGAAATCTCCCCCACCAGGGAGCACGCTCTACGATTAATTGCCACGATGTGTGTTTGAAGCTTAGATTGTCCTTTAGTACCTCCAATGAAATAAATACTGCAAGTCGTGCCTGTTCCATTGAGGCACGTTTAAATGTTTTTGCGTTATCCGATATGATAAGACGAGGAAAACCACGCCTAGCAATGAAGCGTCGTAAACCGAGCATACAGCTTTCAGTAGACACATCTGGAAGAAGCTCGAGATGAACAGTCGTGATAACAGAGCAGATCAACAGCATTATTTATATTTTGCGAGTAGATTCGGCTTCGCAACTAGACTTGACCTAAAGTGGACTGACGAAATCAACTCCAATTGTTCTCTACCCTCTCGGTAAACTGGTCTTTGTGGCATATAATAAAGGCGTTCACCAGAGACTACGTTAGTGTCCTTTTTTTCAGATAATTCGGCTGTTGACAGCTCCTTGAAAGCAACGTCATACTCTAGCATTTGGAACAGGTAGCTAATAGGAACGGCCCGACGCTAATGGAACACTGCTTTTTCTTGTCATCATTTTTCTCTGTCGATAAGAAGAATCTTCATATCATCATATGATTTTTTTGCATTCGCTGTCAAATTCGGCTGTAAAAAACCGTAAAAAAACTCGTTCGGTGTGTAATTTTCATGTTAAAATCAGTGAAAGTCAGTGATTTGTGTATTGTTCATCAGCAAGACTTTAAGAGACTATTTATCGCTTAAATTGTAAGTGAGAAAAACTAAATACTTCGACGGAAAAATGAAGAAGTGCAAAGAAGTTTCTAAAATCATGTGCATTGTGAAGACAAGTAGTAATAGAAGCCACCGTCAGCCCACAGGAGTATTATTTTATACGTTAGTATCAAAACGAAACGTAGAAAAAAAAGACAACAGTTTGAAGTGTTTTTTCACTGAAAATCATTACCTCCAATTCATGCACGATCATGTTTACATTTCGAGGGCGACCATTTTATTCTCTTAGTTTTCGTGCAGTACCGCCTTAATCTTGGAAGCAAGTTTTTGCTGGCATGCGTGAAAATTTTATTGATAAAGTCGATTTTATTGATTTTTTTTCACGCAAATTTTAAAATGATATTGCACATACATATATGAAGATGAAAAAATATATATTTAATTATGTTCAGCATGTACAAAAATCAGATTATTAATGAATGAATGTTTTTCAGATTTCCTTCTAATGAAAATGCAGGATCAACTAGGTGCAGTTTAATTATTCCCAATGGATGCAATGTGGAAATTCCACTTTTGGTAGAGATTAATGGACAAAAATGATTAAAATGTTTACTTTTATGAATCTCTTCTGGAGCTCAGCCATATTTTTATCTTTGTTGGCAAATCAAGTGGTGTAGCAGCTGTATTGGTCTCAAGCGTTCCGCCTGATGGGGAAGTTGGTACATTATCGAGAACGGTGAATAAGTTTATGTTAACTATGGGCTTCTATTGAAGAAATGTGTATTATGTTATTATTGTATTATTATTTTCATTGTAATCCATAAATTCTATTTATTACATTTTTATTCAATTTTCAAATGAATAAAAATAGTTTCGAAATAATTAGTCTTTATATTTCCAAATATTTATCATTTTTGAAATAATTCGGAGTTTGCTTTTCTTTGTCAACTGTAAAGTCTTTTGTATTCAACCTTTCTCTGAAGCCATTTGCTTAGAAGGTAAATGTGGAAATTCGTTCAAGGGAATGCAATTTTGTAGATATTTTTCTGTACAAGATTTAGTTTGAGTAGAAGAATTTTCGAAATGAACTGTGCTCCGAGAATCAGATAATAATAAAGCTACGAGTGAAAAAAAGGTCTCTAAAAGCACTCAAGGATAAGAACAAACAATTCTGTTTGGCACTGAAAAATTTTCGCTTGACAATATTTCAACGAATTAGTACCTTTTAAAGGAATGTAGTTCTTTCACACATAGCGAAGATCAATCTGAACGATTATCCATTTCACTCAAAAAAGGCAGTATAAAACCTGTGAAACCGAAAATTGCACCTTGATTCCGCTGAAGACGGTCCGAAGCCCGGTTATGTAAGGAAGAGGGACTATAATTTTTGCAGTAGTTGAATGTGTAATTAGCTGAGAAACAGATTTGTTTTTCAGTTATTAAACTCGCTGTGAGGTTTCTATTCATCTACCTAATGTTTTGCAAACTAGTCAAGTCTGAAATAGAAACATTATTATTCAATTATGCAATAGCAGTTAACTTTTACGAATTCAAAATTTTCTAAATTTCAGCTCTCATTTTGAACTACACCCTGAGAAAATTCAATCAAAAGCCCAACGTTCATAGCGCATCTGGAAATGATGACAAAATTTGAGTTGATGTTCCACTCCAGTGTTCCATTCTCAAAGCTCTAGCAGCTTACTGGGTTATCTGGATAATTTTCTTGTCAAACTCGAAAGTCACAGCAGTGCTATGCGGCGATTGTCCTCCAGTACTTAATTGGAATCTCATCATAACAAGGAAGCCACATGTATATGATTTCGTTTCTTAATATTAGTGGACCAACGCAAGGAGCAGAGGGTCCTATAGTCGTCTATCCAAATAACGTATCCACGGCCGTTAAATTTTCATCGATTCTTGTATGGGCTCCAGCTATAAACTTCCGATATGCGTTCGCTCCGATTAAAATACTAATTCCATCTTCTACTACATGTCCTGGAACACGTGCGTCAGCTAATGCAAATTTGTTAAATTTTAAGCATGTTCCAGTTGATTTCACCACGTCCAAACATATCTGTGACACTTCAATAGCTCCAAAATAGACAAAATCACCACCATATTGGCTTTTAAGATACATAACATACCAACTCGATTGAACGTTCTGTTTTGGAAAGTTTCTGGTCTGCCAAATGGTATAATGATCAGTTCTTTTTTAGGGTTTTGTACTAAAATACAAAACCCTATTGCAATCACGACCTGTGTCCGTCTGTCCGTCCGTCCGTCCGTCCGTCCGTCCGTCCGTCCGTCTGTATGTCACAGCACTTTTTCTCCGAAACTATAGAAGCTACAGCCATGTAACTTTGTGGAATGGTCAGAAGTGGTGACCTCTTGAAAGTTCAATGGTGGAAAAAATTTTCAAAGGGGTTTAAGGGGGGTCTCCCCATATAGGGAAGTGACCCCCCAAAAAAAAATTTTCATCATTGGTAGTCGAGTAGGGTGTCATTGGAAAGGTCTCAATGAGATCTTTTCAAAACAAGTCTTAAAATTGCCTTATGAGTACCGAGGGGGGCAGGGGAAGGGTAAATGTACGAACTTTTTGCGTACCCCCCCCCCCTCGCGATTGGACACCTTCCATCCGAAAAATCTGAAAAAAATCATGGGTGTAGGCCTTAATGAGTACAACAACAACAAATACATGAGAAGTCGAAATTCACTCAACTTTGTTAGTAATAGTATGATTTATTGATTTTATGTTTTCTTGAATAAAATCTAGACGGTACCCTTAAATTCAATAAAGTTTAGCATACAGATGCCTATTTATAAGATTGATCTTTTCTGAAAGTTTCATAAAGATCGAATAATATTTAACGAAGTTATAGCGATTTGAATTTTCCTGCATTACTATGGAACAATATGCCCTGTATTACTATGGAAACATATGGCTATGGAGCCATATGCGCTTTTTACCGACTTAGAAACTACAGCTTTGCTAGGATTTGCATGAAAATTTCAGGAATGATAGGTATCATGAAAGCGAGTATATACAATTGAAACAAGTCGGAAAGGCAGGAGAGAGATCCTAGCAAAAGGGCTTTGTAACCATTCTAAGATTCTAACAAACAGGCCATGAATCGATGGTTACAGTACAGAGGAGTGGCCCCTGAAAAAAAAATTCATGAAAAGTAGCCGATATGAGCATCAACTGAAAGTTCTCTATGAGAGCTTTTCAAAACAGTTCTTAAACTGACAGTTTTTGCTTCTGGGGGGAAAGGGGGGGGAATACATCAAAAATATGTTTCCTCCCTCGCGAATGGACACCGGTGATCTTAAAAAATCTGAAATAATTATCAAGGGAGATATTTGTGGGTATAACTATAACAAACACCTCAGAAGTCAAAATTCTTTCAACTTTGCTAATAATAGTATGATCCTCAAACATGACATGTTTCTTGATTTTATTCGTTACTGGTTGCTGCATTTTGTAAGTTGAGTACAAAACCCTTCTGACACGAGCATAGGTCTGTCTACCCAACTTGTTGTTTTTTGTGGTAAGGAGGTGAATGCTTTTTATGCACAGAGTGTGGGACTCCCATGCGCGACTAGACTACCCACTAAACACCTCCCCTGTCAACCTGTTGTTTAGTGGGTAGTCCAGTCGCGCATGGGAGTGATCAGTTCTTAGGTTGGAATGATGGGTATCTGCAACTTAAATGATATGACCTGCTGAATAAATGACATTTGGCTTCCTCCATCAAATATTCGGCGAACAACACAATTTTTTTGGTATTATTTTTGCAAATCGCACCAGTTGTCTGAAGAAACGTATTGTTTTCAGGTCCACTATTTACTGTCCACAAATTTAATGACGGTTGTGATGAATGCGGTGAACTGTGCTTGTCTTCTTCCTTCCTATTTGGAGGCCTTTTTGTCTTACCAAGGTATACTGGATCACACATTGATGTGGCATACTTTCTCTTACAAGTTTTGCATAGAATTTTAATGTCATTAAATTTCGCCGAATGACCACTACTAATGCACCAAAAACATCGCCTATCTCGTTTCAGCATTTCTTTGTCCTGATGAAAGATAGCTTTGCCTTACGAGTGTGATCCGATAACTTGCAGAAGAAATACAGACATAAAAGTTTTCCTCTATCTCGTCAGCATTTTCTTGTTTCACCTTTGAAGACGGTTGTTGCTGCAAGTATTTGGCAGCCGCTTTTGCTGACTTCGTTATTTGCCCACTTGGACCATTATTACTATAATTAATTGTTTTCTCCGTCTCGGGTTTCGGCGACACTGTTAAAACGTTACGCTTTCAACTAAATAAAACTTTGTCCCGTTTGAAGAATAATATTAGTTTATAAATTTAGTTACGTTGTGCACAAAAAATGAATACGCTTTTCAGAACGGGTGGAAGCCATAAATTTCACAACCGGCCAAGTTGACGTTAGAATCAAGACTCGCTATTTTGTCTCTTATAATGCGTTACATTTACATAGAAAAAATAGCAATAACAACAGTGGATTACAAAAATTACTTATTTTTGACAGTGATGAAGCAGTTTTCGTATAATTGTGTTATCTTTTGGAGATCACATGATGATAATCAATATTTAAATAAAAGAAGTTAGATCGTTTGTTCAGCTTACTTCGCATTGCTTTGAACTGTTTTCTCCTGATTTAATTGATCTCTATAGGCGTAATCTTTAAAAATAGACTTTGCGTCCAATATTTATTAGAGGGACGCTCTAGTTAAAAAGTCGATATATTTTCTAATGTCTACAATAATACGATGCGAGATCTTATCAGGGCTGTTCATTTGATACCTTAATCAACTATTTTTGTTAAAAACATTTATTTTAGGGTTCACATCCTTGAATGACTTTACAATTTTTTTTGACTATGAAACTTTCATTAGCCAGAAGTTTCTGAGGAGTTCACAATGTTTGATAACACTAGCTTCAGTAGTTCCTGAGAAAACTTGTTCTGACGCACTGATCATTTTGAATAGGTAATTGTAAAAATTTGTTTAACAAAACCTAAAAATTAGTGCAACTTCACGTGTGTACATGAGTGGTAATGATAAACTAAGCGTAAATTATTGAGAAGATACGGTGATTTCATATTTTAAAATGGATATAGTTTTCCTTATTTATTTAGATTATTCCATGAATCAAAGTCACTATTTTAAGACCAAATTAATAAGTTTTATATTCCGATGTACTTTAGCAAATATTCAATTATTTTAATTATAATTTACAATAATAATAGACCTGATTGGAAATTATAGGCATTTAGTGCATCAAGCGGCCAAAGTGAAGCAAAATTTTAGCTTTCCCTCGTAATTGGACAATTCTGAATGAAAAGTTTGCCCAGCTAGTTTTTTATGAGTATGAGGGCAACAAATACTTCAGAAGTCAAAATTCAATCTACTTTGTTAGTAATAACATCATTTGTGCATTTTACTTTTTCCTCCATAAGGGTACCATTCTGACCACAATTCTGTATATATTAACATCAAGCCTTTTTACCCACCAAATTTCATGAAAATCGAATCATAATCAAATGATGTATAGGCAGTTTAATGATGTATGGAAATACAACAACATCAGTTTTTAGGTAAATTTCTCGAGAGAAATTTATTAGGTAAATTTCTCGAGAGAAATTTACCTATTGCGGAGAGCATCATATATATATATATATATATATATATATATATATATATATATATATATATATATATATATATATATATATATATATATATATATATATATATGGGATATAACGAAATTTGTGACCACGCTAGAGGTTGCAATTTTGCTTCGATTTTCACCAAATTTTCAGGAAAGGTGTATTGGGTAATTATCTCGGTTAAGTTCGTGAACCAGCTATATCGGCGGGGCAAAAACAAAATGGCGGCCATTTTAGACGAAAAATCGCGATTTCTGTTCTGACCAAAGTGTAGCTCCGATTTTGGTGAAATTTGGTACAAAGGTTCATTGATGTATGTGATGAATCTCACAATAAAAAATCCAAAGTCGGTATGGCAGAAACAAAATGGCGGCCGCTCAAAGGTCGAAAAACGTGCAAAATTTTGTTGTTGCAATAGTGGTCAAAGCTTTCAACAGATTTTCATGAAATTCGGTAGTTTGATAGAAATTATAAGTATCTAAAGAATTACGTAAAAAAACTGGAGGTCAGGTTGCAAAAAACAAAATGGCGGCCAGTTGAAGGTCGAAATTTCAAAGGCTTTTAAAAGTCGCAATTTTGATCCGACATATACGAAACTTGGTTTCAAGATAAACATTACTTACAACTACAGTCTTTGATATTTTGGTGATCATGCATGTGAAAATTTCAAAATGGCGGTCGTTTAAATATGCGTTTTTTTCATGTTTTTGTGGCCCTCTAGCGGTCACATTTTCCAACGGATTTTGATGAAACTTGAGATTATGAATCCCTGTACTATGTTCTTGTATTTTGCAGGAAATTATTAAAATTGAATGAAAAATAAAAAAGTCAAAAATTTAAAGCCTAATATTTTTAACTGCGATTTCCTTTAAAAATTGAATTATTTTGCCCTGTTTAGAGTGAAACTCCTATTTGAACGAGATAGTACATTGATTTATGAGGTCCTAGCATACAAAGATTTGAAATAATCCAAAATCAAATACATGCATTCAAAATGGCGGCCCCCAAAGGTCTGAAGGCAAGCGCAATTCGCTATTTTAGTGCCAACTGAAATAATGAATATTTTTCATTCAAACATTTTAAATGACTTTACTTGAAAGAACTTATAAACCAGATCATTTTTAAGATATTGTTTAATATTTTTAACAATACCCTAAACAATTATAAAATCGCGACTTGTCTGTCTGTCCGTCCCTCCGCCCGTTTGTTCGTGCGTCATAACAAGTTTTCTCGCAAACCACATGAGCTAGAATGAGGAAATTTTCTACGTAGGTCAAAAGTGGTGCCTCTTGAAATTTGCAGTGCAAGAAAATATTTTAAGGTATTTAAGGGGGGTCTCCCCATACAGGCGGGTCTCCCCATACAGGCGGATGGCATACATTTTTTTTTATTTCTGTAGCCCTCTAGCAGCCAAGATTCTCAACAGATTCCGTTGAAACTTGAAATTATAAGTTATTTAGGCAAGTTAATTTAATTTAATTATGCAAATCGAATGACAAATAAAACAGTCGAAAATTTACAGCTTAAAATTTTTAGCAGCCGATTTCAATAAAAATTGAAATGACGGCCCTCACAGTTCAGAATAAAATTGAAATGTATATATTAATGGCAATGCAAGTGCTGATTAAACTTTTATGGAAATCTTTTGAAATTAACTATTCGAGCTATTTAAGCCTTTGTGTGGTTACCACTGTGAACTGTGTAAACAGCAGATGCGAGAAGGGCGAAACCGGTATTTATATGTTTACAACAATATGTAGTCCATACGCATGCAACTCAATTTAATTAGCAAAATATTTGCGCCCCGATAAAAGGTTTCTAAAAACGAACGTGGCCAGTTTTTTTTTATGTTAATAAATACCCATGTGGTACTACGAAAATTGCAGAAAGAAGTTTAGTAGTAGGTAAGCCAAATTCTTTTTCGAAACTTTACGCTACATACGAGAAATTTACCTTTCCGGCTGGTGCTGCCAACGGGGATTTTTTTCGTTTGGTATATTATCTTTAAATCAACCTAGACATAACAATTTTCTCAAGATTTTCATGGACATTTCAAGTAACGCGTTTTATTTGAATATATTAGATTTGGTGGAGTATTCAGTCAATTTCTTGAAGATGAAACAAACTGGCGTATAAAACTGAATGATTTTTAGGGCTTTGTAAATTATTTTAACAAAGACCTATTTGTTTCGCATCCTGACTGTCCGTGTGTCCATCCGTCCGTTCATTTTTCCTGTCCGTGCGTCACAACAAGTTTTCACAGCAACTATAAAAGCTACTCGTAGAAAGCTCAAAATTTGTGGAAGGTTTGAAGTGATGGTTTATCAAAAGTGTCGGTCTTGTCAAACATTTTAAAATTTTTTAAGGGTGGTCCCCCCTAATTGTGAAGTGGCCCATAACGTTTTTGTTAGCAAATATATCAAATGAAAGGTCTTGATTAGAGCTTTTAGAATCTGAAACAAAAAGTCATTTTATGCATCAGGAGTCCAGTGAAACGACAAAATGCACGAAAAATGTGTATTCTTTCTCCTTTGGAAATGGACCCCCTTGAGCCGAAAAATCTGAAAAAACTAGGTAGGTAGGTCCTTGTAAGTAAAAGTGTAACAAATACCTCAGAAAGTAAAATTTACTCAACTTTGTTAATAATACGAGTAGCATGATTTGTCAATTTTACATTTTCTCCCATAAAATCAGAACGGTATCCTTAATATACTTTCAGTTATGTCAATCAATGTGAAAATATAATGTTTACAAAATTTTATAGAAATTAGATCATAATCGAGTGAGTTGAACCCACTTCAATTGTATGGGATAACAACAACAATAACATGAGATGAATGCTTGATTTACGTTTCCAATCGATCTAAGCACTCTTGTTTTCTTCAGATTTTCATGAAAATTTGAGAAATAATGTTTAATTTGAATGTATTAAATTGACCGAGCATTTAGAAAACTGATTTAAGCAGGAACAAAATGGTGGTGATTTTGTGCTTATGAAAGAAATTTTGCATCTTTTGTATAAATTTGAAAGAACCCTAAGATTTTCCAAAGCTCTTATGCCAGAAGCAATTTCTTGCTTGTATGTTCAACGGATTTAAAGTTTAAGCCATTGATTGATATAAATTAGAATTATAATGATTGGAGTTTTTTTCAATTTAACGAAAATCATAATTGAATAAAATACTCGTAATCTTAACATCTGCAAAAGTTGCAATTAAACACCTTCTTTAGGAAGGGCATCGAAAAAAATTACAATCTGCAAAGAGAGTTGCAGTATAAAAGAGATTGAGTACCCTTGCGTGTATTAAATAAAGAACGAGAAGACTAACTAGGAAAGTACATTCCTCAATTCTTTTTACCAAATCAACATCAAATTCATGACGTGAAATTGCTTTTTAATTTGCAGAAACTAACGAAGAATTTTGAGAAAGAAACTCCGCTGTCAGGCAAAGACTCGTAGTATAGCCTTACATCTCGACATCTTTTCCTCACTTTACAGATTCCAGAAGCCTCTTCACTTAACAGCTTCATGCCATCGGAGGGTAACTATATTTGGATCAAATAAAAATTATCAAACAGTATACAATATACATGGTCCTCGTATATTGAATATTAATGAAGCGCGTACTAACACAGTTCAAAAAAATTACAAAGTTTAAGGTCCCAAAGGTTTATAACCGATAGGAAAATTGACAATTGGAAAAGCGAGTGTTATACCAACAGTACTTTGTACGGCCATATATGGCAGTTAAAGGCTGTAACAGCGACATGATTTCCACGTCCATAAATACAGGCGCACCCCGATTTACGACAGGGATACGTTCCAGGGAAAGGCGACTTAAGTTGAAACGACTTAAACCGGGTCAAAGCAAAATGCATATGTAAACGACTTAGGTAAAATCAAGGCACAAAATTCATATTATAATATTATTCATTATTAAAGTAAATGAACGGAAAAAAACATGAAGAAGGATACTGTTGTATATTTTAAGAATTATGTTAATCGGAGAAAACATTTTTATTTGAAACAAGCATTGACGAGGTTGGTGCTTATGAATTTGAAAAATATGAGTCTATGGTATGCTGCATTGTGGCATTCCTTTTTTCAGTGTATAGCTCCTTGTATGGAAAAGATGCGTCATCGATGAGTCGCATAAATTTTTCATGTCTTTCCCTATCCGTGTCTAAAGTAAAAATTTGTTCGGCTTTCGTTAAGCATTCCAAACCTTCCGATAATTTTTGAATAGTTAAAGAAGGGCTGCAGCTAAGGTTTTCCCTTATTTCACTGACTTCAGTTTCGATATCATTACGATTTTCTAGAAGTTGAATTAATTCCTCTGCTGAAATTTCATCATTTTGCGATTGTAATAATTCTGCCAAATTATTATCGTCTACATCGTTAAAACCAATCTGATGAGCCAAACTTAAAATATCCGATTGAACGGTGTCAGGCAAATTTGTCAGATTTATTCGCCTTTTAACGCCTTCAGGCCAAAGGTTTTTCCAAGCAGCATTCAAATTGGAATTTTTGACTTCTTTCCAAAACTCATTGATATTTTCAACTGCTTTCAGAACGTTGAAATTGCGCCAAAACTTCGAATAGTTGATTTGTCAGTATCCTGGTCCCCTTGATCAATTTCAGCAATTAGTTGCTTGAATGTCCTGCGTAAGTAGTAAGCCTTAAAAGCAGCCAACACCCCCTGACCTATAGGTTGGAGCAAGGACGTGGTGTTGGGGGGCAAAAATATTACTTTGATATTCTCGTCGAACTCGTCCAAGTTGACCGGATGCGACGGTGCATTATCAACAATTAGTATTGCCTTGTGGGACAAGTTATTTTTAAGGCAATAATCTTTCACTGCCGGGCAAAAGTATGTTTGGAACCAATCATTAAAAATTACGGAAGTCATCCAAGACTTCTTATTCGAGCGCCAAATTACGGGTAATCTTTCCTTGCAAATGTTCTTCATCGCTCTTGGATTTTCCGAAGAATAAATAAGCAAAGGCTTCAACTTAAAGTCTCCAGAAGCATTTGCTCCAAGAAGCAATGTTAGTCTATCCTTTGAAGTTTAGTTTTTTCTACAGATATAAATGTCCTGGAGGGTATCCTCTTCCAAAAAAGGCCCGTTTTGTCCAAGTTAAAGATCTATTGTAACATAGAGAGTTTTGAACAGCCCATACATCCAAATTTAACTGGAAACGCTTACCTGTTGTGGAGCATATCCTCCCTCTGAAATTACACCCACAAATGTAGATAAAAAGTTAGCGGCTGCATCTGTATTCGCACTTGCTGATTCTCCCGATACTTTCAAGTTATGTAGATTGCTCCGCTGCTTAAATCTGTGAAACCAACCAGAACTTGCTTGGAGTGATTCTGTTCCACCGCCGTTTCGCTCCTTCACGGATGCAAAGAATTATCAGTGTACTGAGAGGCAGGTTTTTTTGATTGAGATCTTCGATCCAAATACTTAACAACTTTTCCATTGTTTCCATGTTAATACTTCGCGATTTCGTAATTACAGAGCATGCTTTAGATGAACCAGCTTATACGCTTGCTCGAATTTTCTCGGCATTTTTTATTAAAGTATGGACAGTTGTACGATTTAAATTTAATGCTTGTCCAACGGGCGTAACTTTTTCACCGGAATCAATGCGCTTTAAAACTTCCATTTTCTTTTCTAAGGTCACTGTGTTTCTAGCTTTCTTCGAGCTGATTGCAGTAAAATTTTCTGCACTGCGTTTTTCACCCATCATAAATCACAAATTACCAAACCACACGCGGTGTTATTCACGCGATCGAACCCGAGACAGAAAAAAACGAAATATGATACCTTTCGTATATGTAGAATATTCTGAGTTGTGTATATTCGGGGATTTCGGAGGAATACATACATACATAATTTTTGTGCAATGGGGACATTTTATAATTCTTTGAAGCATATTTAAGGTCATAAGTACACTGCTTCACAAAAAAGTTGAACATTTCAAAATTTTCTTATCTCAAATGAACTTATACTTGCCGTAATTATGTACTTTTCTTGGTAATTACGAATTTTTAAGTTTCGGAAAGTGGCGCAAGTGTGAAGCAAAGTTGTCATTAATCAAATTGGGGTAGGAATTATTTGGCGTCTCATGTGTGAAACGACTTTGGGCGAAACGACTTATATCGAGGTAAGCCTGTATATGAACTCATATTTCTTAACTACTTGTGACACTTCACTTTTTTTGTGAAACTTATCAGAAAAGAATCGGTATTATTAATACTCGATAATCACGAAAGTCATATTAGCCTGAAAGCACACGACTTTTCCGTAAATAAAATCTGCAAGTTCTTTGCTTATCCCATCTTCATTTATATCACAAGATGCAGCTACTGTATCCAAAATCTTCAGTCGATTGAAAATTGCATATAATAAAGAATGTGAGCTCTACATGGTTCTTTTTTTGTGACAAGGAGGTGAGTGCCATTTACGCACTGGTAGTGGGGACCCATACCATGACCGGACCACTTCCTCTGTCAACCTGAAAAACCAGCCTGGAAACGTTTGACACATTACTTCGAGCCAGGTGTCGTTGTATTACGCCGGAAGGCGCCTTTAAGCTGGAAGATCTTTCCTCTAGCGAGGTCGCTCGGCGACTACAAACCTACTTGAGTTTACTCACATTGTTGGTGAAGTCCTTGATAAGCACTTTCAGGTTGATGTCTTTTATACTGATTTCACCGAGGTGTTTGATACAGTAAATCATAACGTGCTGTGTAAAAAGCTATCAGAACATAGTATTTCTGGTTGTTTGATCTCTTGGCTTGTCTCATACGTAAACAATCGTTCATGTGGAGTAAATCTTTGTGGAAAGTTATCTCACTCCTTCTATTCACAGACTGCAGTCCCTCAAGGATCCATCCTGAGGCCGCTTTTATCCCTCACCTACATTAACGATTTTTCCTCTTTAATAGATGCTCCATGTCGTCTCTATGCTGATGATCTTAAAGTTTTTAAAGTGGTCAGATGTAGTGATGATTGCATCTTCCTCCAAAATGTCCTGAGCGTCCTATACAACTGAAGTGAATCAAATTTTCTTTCCCTCAATGTACAAAAATATCATAAAATGACTTTTTCTTTGAAACAAAATCCAATCTCATTTCCAAATACCCTACACAATGAGCCGCTATCTGTAGTAACCAAGTTCAAAAAGGGATGATCTTAGACCCACGACTCAAGTTCAAAGAGCACATCCTTGACATCACGTCCCATGCTTCTCGGGTTCCTGGGTTTGTTCGCCATCACTCTTGCATCTTTGGAAGTATCCCGTCTCTAGTGCATCTTTATATAAGAACTGTTCGGCCTATCCTCGAGTATTGTTCCCAAGTTTGGGCACCGCATTATAAATATTTAGACTCACTACTGGAATTTGTACAAAGGAAGTTCACCCGAATATTATTCTTTAAATTTAAAGTCCCATACCAATCTTATGAAGAAAGACTTTCTTTTCTGCACCTCCCATCATCATCAACCTGTAGACACTTTCTTGATGAACGTCTATTAAAGCTGATTGAGTTCAGCGTGTTTTTTTATTAGAGTGTACAGACGCACGACTTTCGTGCGTAACTGTACTGGGCGTAGCAACCGAGCGCGACTCGGTCTTCTTCGTAAATACTCGAATGACGAAGAGCGCCGGGAGTCAATCACCGCGTTGGGTAAGTTAGTTCGTCTCGATCGCTCCAGTAGCACGCTCGCAAATAAACGTCTTCATATTATTAATAAAATAACAAAATTATTAAACTAAAATCAACGTTTATTTATTCACCTAAACTTGTTCTCCCTTTCCTGGTCTAACAACGTCTCCTATATCAACTTCACCACCATCAGTCGCATACAAATATAAGAGAGTTACTGACAATGCGGACATCTAATTATCCATCTAGTAATGAAGGATCATACCAAATTCCATTTGCAAGAACGGAAACATTTCACCATTCAGCACTGTTACCTCTGCCAAGAAACCACAATGCTACCCACCATCTCTAATAACTTATAAGCATAGACTTAAAAATTTAATTTTAAATACCTAGCCCAGTAGATATATTTTGTTGTGCTTTTCTATTTGTATTGTTTGAACCAATCTTATAATTGGACTTCAGTCAGTATGTTGGTTGAAATAAATAAATAAAACCGACAATCAGAGACCCGTGACTCAACATTCGTGTACAGGTAAGAGTGCAAGCAACGTTGCTCACTCAAAAGATGGGTCAAATAGAAGTAAGTCTCACCATGCCTTCGATTTAGTCACAGTCTCAGATCCTAGGTGAGACACACAGTCGATCGTTCCTTCATGCACTTCATCCAAGACTGCTGCCAATCATTAAGTGAGCACTGTCTCTCCTCGCATACAACCATCTCGCTTGCATCCTCACTTCAACGCAGGTGCATAACATGGTGCTTTCTAGTAAGGAGAGCAACAGATATCACGCCTGCAATAACTCTCGCCACCAAATCAGTGACTATTAGATATGAAAATCCAATCCTCAGTGCTCCTCTTCTCCGTATCTGTGTCCAGGAAATAAGAGCACTGACGCTATAGCACTCATCAAAAGGCGTTTTATTGATGATTGGGTCGCTGTGCGTCAGCCATAACTCAGTTCAGAGCCGATACTCCTAAAGCAGCCTCGATCAGTAGCCCCAAGTACTTCACTGCTAGCTTTGATTCGATTCGTTTATTTACAACACTAATCATCCTTGCTCTAGGGATTCTCTTTTTGGCAATATGAGCACTTTGGTTTTCTGCAGTGCTAGATCAAACCCACGAGCAGTCATTCGCATACCTAGCCTAAGTTGCGAATGTTTAACGTTGCGTCCAGCCACTAGAATTTCAAAATCATCTACAAAGCTCATCAAGTGCAACTTATCTTTCGTCTCCAGTCTCAGAAGCCCGTCTTAAGATATTTGCCACAGGTCTAAACCAAGGATAGAACACTGTGCAGCACCCGATAAATCCATATGGTTAACAATCTTGGCAAACGAATAACCCAATACGAGGTTGGAGAACTTTTTACACAGGCGTACAATAAAATAGCTAATAGAAGTAAGGCCCTCAGTGGATTGAAAGCTGCTGGAACTCATCTTACTAGTCTTGACACTCTAAAAGATAGCTTTGAAAATACGAGATTTATCAATCCATTACCTGTCTCGCCCAAAATCCGATAATCATCAAACTACAACTATATAAAATTTAAATAAGTCCATCAACACTGACAAAATAGGAGGGCTTCTCAGATTATATTCAGCAATCCTTAAAAAAACAGAAAAGACAAAGACGAAAGCTAAAACAGAAACAATTTTAACTAAAAAATTAAACGCCTAACTAACAATCAAAAAAGAATATTAAAACCATTCAAAAGTAGTCACGAATCAAGGGTATAGGAGTCAAAAATCAAAAGAAGGCCCTACAAGGAAATGAAAGCTAAGAGAATTTTTTCTCTACAATATGCTACAAAACGTATGAAACTCTACCGACAGAGGACTAGATTATGTGCATCATTTGTAAACTCTGGACACATAAAAAAATGTCCTGTCGGCGAGACTAGTAAAGGTTATGTGAGTGATTGGTACCACTCAGAATAAATTTAGTCAATTATAAAGATTTAATTATATCGCACCTAATTCCCACATAGCATCCGCATTTCCTCCATGGAATGAACTCAGTTATCCCAAAGGGTATCGGGGAAAAAGGAAGGAATAGCAAGGTTTTTTGTTTCCGGTCATATTTCTAATAAAATGTCGGTTATTAAATTTTTGTGGCACTAATAAATAGAAAGCAAAGTTTCTGTTTCAATAAAATTTCATTATATTTATAACTTTTTACTTGGATTTTTGGGCGCTGAAAGGTAAGTCTTGAAAATTCCGATTTCACTGATGGATATGTGAAATTTATAAATCATATAATTATTAAAAAAGTTAAGCGAATTTCAACATTTGAGGTATTTGCCGTTTTTTACTCATTTAGGACTACCTTCATGATACATGTTTTTTAGATTTCCCGGTTTACCGGTGTCCTATAGCAATAATTATAATGTACTCTAGTTATTTATTTATTTATTGCCAAAAAAGGCATCATTTAACAAAACACAAAGATATTACAATTTAAACATTAGGTTTCTTAATGATCTACTGTATCCGGGAAGAGCAGGATTCTGTAATTATGGACTTGAAAAGGGACTTGGAAATGGTTGGGGAATATTGATTGCTGAATTTGTTAAATGCTTTACAACATCTATTTATTGGCGCGTTATCCGCATATATGGTCCGATGTGTTTCTGTGGTGAACATAGGAGAATTTCTGGTAACTCTAGAAGGGTTATTCAGCCGTACCTTCTCGGAAATAAATTTCACGTTAATATTACCCCTAAGCACATCGAAAATTAGGCATGAGGACAACGCAGTTCGCCTAGAAGCTAGTGACGCCATATTCAATATTTGTAGTCGGTTATCGTAGGATGGAAGGCTATGGAAATCTCTAGGGTCATAGAGGGACCTTAAGGCAAAGAGTAAAAATTGTTTTTGTACCGACTCGAATCTAGTTTTATGAATGTTGTAAATTGGGTCCCAGATCAAACAAGCGGATTCGAGAATGGGACGAACAAGTGAAGTGTATAGCGATTTTGTTGCCCAAATATTCTCAAATTCTTTGGCTCTCCTTTTGATGAAACCTAGCATCCTATTAGCTTTAGAGAGAGCTTCCTCATGTTGAAGATTGAACCGAAGCTGTGCGTCTAAGATTACGCCTAGATCTACTATGCTCTCAACTCTGCCCAAACTCGTGCTTTTGATTTGATAATCGTTAAGGATGATTTTTTTTTATCTGAAAAAACTTATGACATGGCATTTATCCAAATTGAGTGCAAGTTGATTATCGTTGCACCATTGGAGCAAAATATTTAATTTGGATTGAAGAAAGGAAGCGTCAATATGCGATTTTATAATGTGATATACCTTCAGATCATCGGCATAAAATAGGTGAGGTATATCGGATAGTGCCGCTGAAAGGTCAGATATGAAGATATTGAAAAGTAATGGACCCAGATAACTACCCTGAGAAACCCCAGAGAGGACATTAATTTTCATCGATAAGCGACCTTGGAACTTGACATATTGGATGCGGTTTTTCAAATATGAATGAATCCAGTTAAGCGGTGGGCCAGTGATTCCAAAACGTGAAGTTTTTTTTATCAATATTTCATGATTCACGCGGTCAAACCCCTTGCTGAAATCGGTGTATATGGCGTCAATTTGGTTATCTTTTTCCATCGCACATAGAATGTCCGACGTCAACACGACAAGGTTGGTGGTAGTAGATCTGCTTTTCCGGAAACCATGTTGCTCGTCGTTGAGATAAGGTTCAATAAGAGGTGAAATTTTATCGCATACAATCTTTTCAAAAAGCTTCGGTATGAAAGATAACGTAACGATTCCTCTATAATTTTCAACAGACCGCTTTTCGCCTTTTTAGGGTTTTGTACTAAAATACAAAACCCTATTGCAATCACGACCTCTGTCCGTCTGTCCGTCCGTCCGTCCGTCCGTCCGTCCGTCCGTCTGTATGTCACAGCACTTTTTCTCCGAAACTATAGAAGCTACAGCCATGAAACTTTGTGGAAAGGTCAGAAGTGGTGATTTCTTGAAAGTTCAATGGTGCAAAAAATTTTCAAAGGGGTTTAAGGGGGGTCTCCCCATATAGGGAAGTGACCCCCCAAAAAAAAAATTTCACCATTGGTAGTCGAGTAGGATGTTATTGAAAAGGTCTCAACGAGATCTTTTCAAAACAAGTCTTAAAATTGCCTTATGAGTACCGAGGGGGGCAGGGGAAGGGGAAATGTACGAACTTTTCGCGTACCCCCCCCTCGCGATTGGACACCTGTGATCCGAAAAATCTGAAAAAAATCATGGATGTAGGCCTTAATGAGTACAACAACAACAAATGCATGAGAAGTCGAAATTCACTCAACTTTGTTAGTAATAGTATGATTTATCGATTTTATGTTTTCTTGAATAAAATCTTAACGGTACCCTTAAATTCAATAAAATTTATCACACAGATGATTATTTATAAGATTGACCTTCTCTGAAAGTTTCATAAGGATCGAATAATATTTAACGAAGTTATAGCGATTTGAATTTTCCTGCATTACTATGGAACAATATGCCCTGTATTACTATGGAAACATATGGCTATGGAGCCATATGCGCTTTTTACCGACGTAGAAACTACAGCTTTGCTAGGATTTGCACGAAAATTTCAGGAATGATAGGTATCATGAAGATGAGTATATACAATTGAAACAAGTCAGAAAGGCAGGAGAGAGCTCCTAGCAAAAGGGTTTGTAACCATTCTAAGATTCTAAAAAACAGGCCATGAATCGATGATTACAGTACAGAGGAGTGGCCCCTGAAAAAAAATTTCATGAAAGGTAGTCGATATGAGTATCAACTGAAAGTTCTCTATGTGAGCTTTTGAAAACATTTCTTAAACTGACAGTTTTTGCTTCTGTGGGGGCATAGGTGGGGGGGAAATACATGAAAAATGTGTTTCCTCCCTGGACACCGGTAATCTTAAAAAATCTGAAATAATTATCAAGGGAGATATTTGTGGGTATAACTATAACAAATAGCTCAGAAGTCAAAATTCTTTCAACTCTGCTAATAATAGTATGATCCTCGAACATGACATGTTTCTTGATTTTATTCGTTACTGGTTACTGCATTTTGTAAGTTGTGTACAAAACCCTTCTGACATGAGCATAGGTCTGTCTACCCAACTTGTTTATGGATTGGTATTATATCAGATGGTTTCCAATGTGAGATGAAAATACCACTCAAAAGCGATTTGTTAAAAATGAGGAAAAGAGGGAGGGACTAATTATGTTTACAGAGGGCCAAAAAACGAGGGGGAATGAGATCGGGGCCAGGTACTTTGTTCGAATCAAGAGCTTCGATGGCTTGACGAATTTCCTCTTCAGATATCGAAATACTATCGATCTGTGCTCTTGGTGCTATTTCAGAGGACAGAACGTTTTGAGAGTTTCCAGGATCGCAGTGGATTCCTTGAAAAAAATCAGCAAAAAACTCACAGATTTGCTCTGGAGAAGAAGAGATAGAATCATTGTATTTCATTGCTGAAGGGTAACCATGTATCTTACGTTTTACATTGACGAATTCGAAAAATTTTCTTGGATTCCGAGTGATTTCTTCACCTACAACATTTATGCAGGATTTATATGCTTCTTGAGATTTAATTTTAAACTCATTAGCGAGCTCGTCATATTTTCTCTTAAACTCTTCGCCAACGTTGTTACCATTTTTTAATATTTTATAAAGCTTGTTTCGTTGATTTCGTAAACGCCTGAGGTCACTTCCCAGCCAGGGTTCAGAAACCTTGCCTTTTAACTTAATTTTAGGTACAAATGAATCAACAGCGTCAAGAATTATTTGATAAAAGGTGGATAAGGCTTGATCCATGTCTAATGTTGACAAAGCACCAGTCCAGTTGAAAGTTGATAGAAGGCATAAGTAGAAAAATTAAAATCAACTCCCTCACCTCTGAGCATGGTGGTCACCACCACCGGTGTGTATCTAAGAGTGATGGCCTGAGGAGAATTAGTGCACACGTCGAAACCACCTTCTTCTTACATTTTTCTTCTCTAATAATTTTTCAGAAAAATTATTATTATAAATATGCAACTCATTTATGTAGCTGCAAACAATTCCATAAAAAGTAATTCAAAAAGGTATCGGAGCCATCCGAAAGAGTGATCAATATCCGCGCGGTGTTAGAAAAGCTTCAAATGTAGAGCAAATTTGTCGTATAGATTTACATTAAATTGATGTGAAAAGGGTGAAATGATCCAATTAAAAAAAAAGTTTAGCTAATACAGCTGATAATATTGTTATAATCACTATTACGCAATTCACATACAATCTCATTATTGTAAGAAATAGGGTTTACTGATTCAGGAGTGGAAAGTTCAACAGAAAAGGTGAAGTGATGAATGTGTTGAAAAACAGGTGCTCGCTCTCATCAGTCATGTGCATTTCTTAAAATGAGGTCAAGCCAATTTCCATTTTGGTTGGGGATAGGAGCGGTTTGCTGCAAATCATTGCCATATAGGGTGCTCACTAAGTAAAAGTCATTATTGTCTAGAAGATTGACGGGAAGAAGATTACCAAGTTCATCGGTTACGAATTTAATGTTTGGCCGATTAAAGTCACCAGTTATAATGACTCTGTCTTCTTCATTAATTCCGGCAGTAATTCTAGCTATGATATCACATACAGCATTATAGATAATGTCGACCGATTCTGGAGGTAAGCATGATTTTGGAGGGACATAGAAGACGCCAATATATACAGAAAATTTCTGCAGCTTTATTTGCACTAATTTATGCTGGAATAATGAATTTGATAGCGTCTTGACGGGCTCACTAAGGAGAGAGTTATGTACAGCAATCAATACACCACCTCCGCGTCTTTGTGCAGTACTAAGGAAATCTCTGTCGTCTCTGTAAATAGACCAATTATTGTCCAGAATCTCCTCATTTTTGTGAGAGTCATTTAACCATGTTTCGGTCAGGGTAAGTATATTAAAATGGCAAGATTTTGCGTCAAGAAACAGTTGGAGCAGTTTATTATGGATACCACTACAGTTGTGGTAAAACAGTTTAAGACTATGTTGAATAGACTTATGAAAGGGGACGAAAAAATTTGTGTTGGTTTTCTCTTGTCCTTTGTAGTGAAGAGATATAACTGGAACTAACAAAGGAAGCATAGGTCTCAAGATCTTTTTTCGCCTGGTCTATGGTCACACCCAACTCTTCATGATAGGAAAAATATAAGTTCCGAAGGACGTCAAGATCGACCGGAAGGCTTTCTCTTTGAATAATGATGTTAAGACTAGTCCTCATTTCACCTTCAATACAGGTTGTTTCCGGTACTTTATGCATGTAGGAGAGGTAAAGGCGAACACATTCATAAATTTTGTGCTCTCTGAGCCTCGAAATACGGTACCTTTTCTCCAGATCGTTACTCAAGACAATAGTGGTCTTAACAGTGGGTGGCAAGAGTGGATCTAGAAATGATTTGCTCTTGTTTGAAGTGGTTGATAAAGTTGGAAGTCCGGATGAGCTCGTGGCTGGTGGTATTTGGTCTTCACCACGCACGAAATTACTGTACCTAATTGTTGAGATGGATGTGTCAGGTATCGAGGACGGATCTTTAGTCATCTCATCGACACTCGTTCGCTCTTTTCCAGAAATTTTTCGTGGTTGTCCACAAATCTCCTTAGTGGTATATATGCAAGTATGCATAAACCTAACCATTCGCCACATCAGAGAGTATTTTTAATCTGACGTTAAAGCGATAAAAACGCCCCTGTTTTCATTACTTACTAAAGACAACAGAGTAGTTTAGTTTTTGGGAATATTAGGGTTTTGTACTAAAATACAAAACCCTATTGCAAGCACGACCTGTGTCCGTCTGTCCATCCGTCTGTATGTCACAGCACTTTATCTCCGAAACTATAGAGGCTACAGCCATGAAACTTTCTGGAAAGGTCAGAAGTGGTGACTTCTTGGAAGTTTAAGGGTGGAAAAATTTTCAAAGGGGTTTAAGGGGGTTCTCTTCATATAGGGAGGTGACCCCTCAAACAATTTTTTTCACCATTGGTAGTTGAGTAGGGTGACATTGGAAAGGTCTCAATGAGATCTTTTCAAAACAAGTCTTAGAATTGCCTCATGAGTACCGAGGGGGGCAGGGGAAGGAGAAATGTACGAATTTTTCGCGTACACCCCCTCGCGATTGGACACCTTCCGACCGAAAAATCTGAAAAAATCATGAATGTAGGCCTTAATGAGTTAACAACAACAAATACATGAGAAGTCGAAATTCACTCAACTTTGTTAGTAATAGTATGATTAATCGATTCAATAAAATTTAGCAAATAGATGACTATTTATAAGATTGATCTTTTCTGACAGTTTCATAAAGATCGAACAATATTTGACGAATTTATAGCGATTTGAATTTTCCTGTATTACTATGGAACAATAGCCCTGTATTACTATGGAAACATATGGCTATGGAGCCATATGCGCTTTTTACCGACTTAAACACTACAGCTTTGCTAGCATTAGAATGAAAATTTCAGGAATGATAGGTATCATGCAGATGAGTACATACAATTGAAACAAGTCGAAGAGGCAGGAGAGAGCTCCTAGCAAAAGGGCTTTGTAACCATTCTAGGATTCGTAAAAATTGGCCATGAATCGATGATTACAGTACAGAGGAGTGGCCCCTGAAAAAATTTCATGAAAGGTAGCCGATATGAGTATCAACTGAAAGTTCGCTATGAGAGCTTTTCAAAACCGTTTTTGAACTGACAGTTTTTTCTTCAGTGGGGGCACAAGGAGGGGGGGGGGAATACATGAAAAATGTGTTTCCTCCCTCGCGAATGGGCACCCGTGATCTTAAAAAATCTGAAAAAATTATCGATGGAGATATTTATGGGTATAACTATAACAAATACCTCAGAAGTCAAAATTTTTTATGTTTGTTAATAATAGTATGATCCTAGAACATGACGTGTTTCTTGATTTTATACGTTGCTGTTTACTGTATTTGTAAGTTGAGTTCAAAGCCCTTCTGACATGAGCATAGGTCTGTCTACCCAACTTGTTAGGTCTTTGTAAAAAATTTTTTTACAAAGTCCTACTAGTTTCGCGAACTGTCTGTCCGTCTGTCCGTTCGTCCGTCTGTCCGTGCGTCACAGCTGATTTCCCCAGAAACTATAGAAGCTAGAATGCTCAAACTTTGTGAAAAGGTCAGAAGTGATAGTCTCTCAAAAGTTAAGGACTTAACAAAAATTTAAAAAATTTTTAAGAGGGGTCCCCCCTAATAACGAATGAACCCTTAAAAATTTTTTTTAATCAAAGGTAGTCAAGTGGGGTATCAAATGAAAGGTCTTGATTAGAACTCTTATAATCTGAAATAAAAAAATCATTTTATGAATTAGGGGGTCCAAGGGAAGGCAAAATGTAAGCACTTTTCAGCCGAAAAATCTGAAAATTATCCCGAACGTAGGTCTTTATGAGAACAAGGGCAACAAATACCTGAGAAATCGAAATTCGTTCAACTTTGTTAATAATAGTATGATTTGTAGATTTTACATTTTTGCCCATAAAACCAAAACGGTACCTTTAAACTTCTTGAAATTTTGCAATTTATAGATTGACATAAGATATACATGTTCACAAAATTTAATAGAGATCGAATCATAATCAAGTGAGTTATAGCCATTTCAATTATATGGAATTACAACGACAATAACACGTGTTTATGGTTGATATAGGGTTTTCCAATAAGAGGTGTTATTTTAATATTAAAAGAAAAATGCCATTTTTTAATATAAATGATCGGATCTTTATTTTATTGTAAAGAAGAAGATATGCCGTTAAGAGAAAAAATTAACATCAGGCAAATAACCACTACGACACGCTTACACGACCATATCCATTTCATGAAATTTTCCATAACCAAATCGCAAAGTGGCTGCCCTATGTCCTCTTTGAGATCTTGAATCGACACTGGGCTATTGGCGTAGGCTTCCTCTATCACGTGGCTCCAAAGGAAGAATTTGCAAGGTGTTAAATCACAAGATCTATTCAAAATAACACCTCGTATTGGAAAACCCTATACTTATTTAAAATTGACTTAGGCACTTTTATTTTCTTTCAATTTTCCTGAAAATTTAAGGAATAGTGTTTAACTTGAACATGTTCAATCGGCTGAGTATTCAGAAAAATCATTTAAGCTAGACTAAAATGGCGGCTGCTCTGCGCTTATCAAAGAAACTGTGCATCTTTTGTATAATTTTGAACGATTTCATATCGAAGTATTGGATGAATAACTCAAGTTATCGATTCACGCCATTAGAAAACTTGTTTCTAACCCTAGGATGGTTACAAAGACCTGCTGGTAGGAGCACTCTCCTGCTTACTTAACTTGTTTTTTAAATTAGTTTTATATTTATTTGACATACTTTAACCGCCAAAAATATATTTTAAGTGTAGCTTTTCAGTTTTCATTGCATCTTTATATTGGTTTTGCTTTCGAATTTAATCAAGCTATAGTTTTTTTCACTTTTAAAGCATTGGAAACGAATATCAAGTGAGCTTATTAAAAGTTGAACAGCTATTTGACGCAAAAAAAGCAACAACAAAATTAGAAAAAAACCAGAATTTTTTTAAAAATCAATTAAAATTAATTTTTTTTAAGAAGTACCCTTACGAACCCATAATATTAGGCTTTTAAATAATTATGCTTTAATAAAAAGAAAAATCAAATTCAATCGTGAATAAATGCATACTTATCATGTTTGTACAGTTGGCACTCTTCAATACACCACCATTTAATTTTCTGTCGTTGCCTTTTATTCACGTAAGTACTAAACGCTTACTAATAAATTCAAATATCTAAACTATTGAAAAAAATGCAACTTTGACGTTCATACTTGTTCTGATATCCAATTAAAACAACAAAACTTAAATCGCGGGTAAGTTCTCAAGAGACATTCTCAAAGGGATCATTTTCAACTTTTCACTGCTGCCGCATACCATATTTTCAATTCATTCTATCTAAAAATTTTTGAAATGCCCAAACAAATACTCATAAACCATTCCATGTAAACACCCAACCGGTATTTCATTTAAGCATAAATCTTCATGAATAATTAACATGACAAAAAATTCAAATTTATTACCTAGCTTTTCACCGCATTCCACCAGTATTACGTTCCACAGTAGCAAAAACAAAAAGATAACAGCAGCAAATTCCTTTTTCTCAGCAGCCATTTTCAATAACTGAATCCTTGATGTTCCGTTCTTTTATATAATCCACTTTCGCTTTTTGTTTCCTCGGAGCTCACTTGCTCACTTCACTTTAAACTTCGCTAGTGGTAGCGGAAATTCTTTTTTCACTCACCAAACAATGTTGAAAACGTAATTCATTCACTGATTTATTGCATCCTTTAATTGCTTCCTATCACTTTATCACCGTCATCATTGAACACTTGCACTGATCCTTAAATGCATTTCACACAAATACAGAGGCAATGCACACAGCACAATGGTTTGACGCGTAAATTGAATTGCACTCAACACTTTGACCGTTAAAACGCGAAGTTAATTGGGCTATTCGAATTCATCACCCTCAATCGATTCAATTCTATGTAATAAGGATATCGTGGGAACCGTTTAACGACTAGATGAGTTCGCGTAAATGCATGGCTCTTGTGTACGAAAGCGAAAGTCCAAAGGATAATGCTGTCATTTCACACGGGCGGCTGATAAGCGACTGGATTTGAAATTTGGTAAAAGCATTTGCACTCTCGGATTTAACGTGAAAATCCTTTGGAGCTTTGGAATTTTTGGGGCATCCCCTGTGAAGGAGGACCTGCGCAAGCGAGAGGATAGCGTAATTTGCGAATAAGATCGAGGAGTTTGACTGTATTGAAACTTTTGACGAAGGAGCTAATGCTTTGCAGCCATAGGACTCTCCTTCGTCCGTGGAGTATTTTCCTTGAAAATCTTCTGTATTCTACCAGCAAGGATTGCCTGAAAACATTTTTCCATGTCTATACATTTATCTCATTTTGCGAACGCTTTGGAAAAATGTGGCATAACTTTATTTAGAGCTTTGTGTACGGCTTTTGAATTGTCTAGGACAGTAGCAGTTTAAGGCGATGCCACAAGGCATAAGCACTTGTGTGTCCTATTGACTGCACGAGAATGTAGGGATGATGATCACAATAAAAAATTTAATTTGAATGTACGTATTCACGTATTATAAGCAATGGGAAACACATAGAATTCGTTCAGAGTGGAGAAATGAATAAAAGGCTCTTTATTTTATGCGGAACATTTCCTGAATGAAAAATCGGATTGCAGTTTCGTCTATGCTGGTATTATAAATTAACATCTAATTATAATATATGTAACTGGTTTCACGTTCATATGTCAAGCACGGTAAGCGTCGATGAATGACAAGTGCAACACTTATGGAAGCTGAATGTTTACTAGCATAGTGTTCAGCTTTGTTTTGATGTAAATATTTGGTCAATCTTTACATAAAACGGGCATCTGCAGGATTGTGGAATTTGATTTCATTTTTTATAGAAATACTGAAGCAGGTGAATGCACATAATGATGGCGAATCTGTATTCAAAACCAATTCTTTTGAGGTAAATACTATTGGTTCAAAAATGGGTTTATTTTAAGCACCAAGCCAGGTGGATTTAACATGTAAATGATTAAATGCAAAAAATCTCGTTGGCACCATCAGTTGGAGAGGCAAACTACTCATCTGTGCACTTTTTTCAGGTAAATTTCTCGAGAGAAATTTACCTATTGCGGAGACACACAACCGCAGTTCTTATCGCGGTCGAATGAATGAATCCTCCCATTCATTCAGCTCGCCTTTATATAGGGTCTCTACCTATTCACCCATTTCTCGTACATTGGCGAATGTTCTACGGAGAGGTACCTGGTAGATTCGAGCAAATTAATGAATGGAGTGACGTCACTTGCAGATGTTGATCATGCTTGTTGGGTTCTCGTGGGTTCGAGTAAATTCATTTGTTGACGTTCTTAATGATTATCAAAACAATTGCGACAGCAGCTCGCAGAATTATTTGTACATGTAACACTGCCCCCACCTCAGTTCTTTTCGCCCCGAAAAGATGTGTCGCTATTTGTAGTCAATTCTCCCTGGGTGTAATATGGGGCAAGACGGTCCAGATGCGCGATTTTCATTTTAGCTCTCGGCTTACGATGTTCCTGTATTCGGTATACGACGTCGTTGATTCGCTTTGTAACTCGGTATGGTCCCTCCCAATTATGTTGCAACTTTGGAGACCTACCCTTTCGCCGTTGCGGGTTATAAAGCCACACCAAGTCATCTTGCTGGAAGCCAGTAGAATTAGCCTTTAATCATACCTGGTCTTCATGCGGTCAGTAGCCGATTCGAGGTGTTTTCGCACTGTCCGATGTATCTGGTTCAACCGTTGTCTTAGATCACTTGCGTACTCCGAGATGGTTTGGGGTTTCTCGGGAGGTGTTCCGAACTTTATATCAGCTGGCAGATGAACAGTCGTTCCAAAAATGACTTTGGCTGGGGCTTGGCCCGTCGATGCATGTTTGGCAGCTCTGTACGCTATCAAAAATAGTGGAATGTGTCGGTCCCAGTTCCTTTGGTTCTCATCAACCATCTTGGCAAGGTGTTTATTGAGAGTGCCGTTGAAACGTTCGACCATTCCATCGGATTGGGGATGCAGCGGTGTTGTCCTCGTTTTCCGTATTCCCAGCAGCTCGCTCATCTTGCTAAAAACTAGTGACTCGAAGTTTCGGCCTTGATCCGAATGTAGTTCACAAGGTACGCCGTACCTACTGACCCAATTTAACACTAGCTGTTCGGCTACAGTAGTTGCTTCCTGGTTGGGAATGGGGTAGACCTCGGGCCACTTGCTGAAATAATCGGCTACAACCAGCGTGTATCGATTTCCCCATTCAGATTCAGGAAAGGGTCCTGCGATGTCAACAGCAATCCTTTCGAACGGTACCCCCACGTAATAGGTTTGCATATGTTCTCTCAGTCGTTGCTTTGAGCCTTTGACGGAAGCGCAAATTGTGCCTCTACGGCACCAGTCCTCGACGTCTTCTCGAGCGTGGAGCCAGTAAAATCTTTCCCGCAATTTCGCTAAGGTCTTGTTAACACCAAGGTGGCCTCCCGAGGATCCTTCATGCATTTCCTTAATCACATCGTGGATTCGGCTTTTGGGTAGTAAAGTTTGCATCCTATAGGAGCTGCCATCCGCCGTTTCGCATTCCGGCTCGAGTACGCCACCCTCCACCTGAAGGGAGTTCCATTGTGCCCTATAGCTTTTCAGGGTTGTGCCATGCATCGAAACGTCCTTCCACTCAGGCCACCCAGTTGTCTCCTTCCATACGAGCAATGGTCCGATGTCTTCATCGGCTAGCTGGGCATTTTGAATCTCCTCCGATGACCAACCTTCATCGAATTTGGCCGTTATCAATCGCAGATCAACGGGCGGTTCCTTTTCCTCAATCCGTCGGCAATGCTTGCAGTTAGCTGGACATGGACGACGAGATAGGGGGTCAGCATTTCCATGAACTCCGCCCTTTTGAGGAACAATTTCGTAGTCGTATGACTGCAGTCTTTCGATCCATCTCGCAACTTGTCCCTCGGGGTTTTCGAAGTTAAGTAGCCATCTCAGCGATGCATGGTCCGTTCGAAGAACAAATTTCTGGCCATATAGGTACTTGTGGAACTGCTTGGCGGCCTCTATTATAGCCAATAGCTCCTTCCTGGTCACGCAGTAGTTCCTCTTACTTTTTGAGAGAACTCGACTGTAATAAGAGAGGACTCTTTCTTCACCATTTATCTGCTGGGAGAGTACAGCTCCAATACCGCTGTTGCTTGCATCGGTGTCAACTACAAACATTTTTCCGGGTTTCGGATACGCCAGTGCGGGTGGTTCACACAGCTTTTCCTTCAGGGTCTCAAAAGCTGTCTGGCATTGTTCATTCCAGACATATAGACAATTTTTCTCGGTTACCTGATGGAGACACTTAGCTATTTCGGCAAAGCCTTTGACGAATCTTCGAGAGTAGGTTGCCAGACCCAGAAAACTTCGTAGTTGGCGCTTGTTGTTTGGTGTTGGCCAGCTTTTCACGGCTCCAATTTTCTCAGGGTCTGTTTTGACCCCTTCAGCTGATACAACGTGTCCCAGGTATTTTACTTCAGCTGCGAAAAGGGTAAACATGTCGGGACTAAGTTTCAAATTTGCCAGTCGCAATCGGGAGAAAACCTCTTCTAAGTTCCACACATACTCTTCGAAGGTTCTCCCGATGACGGTGATGTCATCTAGGTACACCAAGCAGGTTTTCCAGGTTAGATCACGTAGCACGTATTCCATCAACCGTTCGAAAGTGGCTGGAGCATTACAAAGCCCAAACGGCATCACCACAAATTGGCACAATCCGGTCCCAACTAAAAATGCGGTCTTCTCTCGGTCCTTCTTGTCAATTTCTACCTGCCAGTAGCCACTCTTGAGATCGAGTGTAGAAAACCATTTTGCGTCGGCTAAAGTGTCCATGATGTCATCGATGCGTGGGAGCGGGTAACTATCTTTCTTAGTGACGTCATTAAGCTGCCTATAGTCGACACAAAAGCGAGTGCTACCATCCTTTTTCTTTACTAGAACTACAGGGGCGGCCCATGGACTGACAGAAGGTTCAATAACGCCTTGTTTTTCCATGTCCGAGATCAGCGCGCTCACTTCTCCTCGTTTGGCTATAGGGAGACGTCTCGGTGCTTGTCGAATTGGCTTGGCTCCCTGTGTATCTATGACGTGAGTTACCAGACTCGTTCGGCCTTGGTCATCCGGGCTTGTTGAGAAGATGTCACTGTACTTGGTGACCAGATCAGAGGCTCGTTTGATTTTGGCGTTTCTACTTCTCTACCTTCTGTGCCTTTTTCCGCATCTGAGAGCTCACCCGAAACCAAATTCATGCCTTCCGACTCGATCGCATCACGCAAGCGTGCAATCAGTATGGCCTTTGTACCTTGTGTGGCCAGATTTCGTTGTTCCAACTCCTCTTTGAGCTCCGATATGCTCAATTGATTAATTTTTAGATGCAAATTTCCTGGTATTTTTATTGTTTCGGCTATTTTTCCACGTTAATTTTCACAATTGTGCACTTTAAAATTGTTTAAATGTTTTCACTTCCAAAATTTTTCTTCTCACTTCATGACACCATTGTCGCGTGTTATGGTTCGCGGCCAATAATTTTAATGTTCCGGGAAAGGGAAAACGCAATGTCTTTTAATTTAAGTTAAAAGAGTTTATTTAATTACAAAAATGCACAATAATCAATTTAACACTTTCACTAATTTTAATTTTCAGAATTAAAAATCTAACACTTGTCCATAAATTTCTTATCGCAATTGTCTTCTAAATCACTTCACTATTACGAAAATCACTCGAACAATATCGCTTCCCACTTTCTTATCGCGGTCGAATGAATGACTCCCCCATTCATTCAGCACGCCTTTATATAGGGTCTCTAATCATTCAACTCAGCTCTCGTACATTGATGAATTAGCGGGAACATTCTAGCAGTGAATGAATGGAGCAGTGACTCACTTTCAGATGTTGTTCATGCTTGGTAGGTTCTCGTGGTTTCGAGTAAATTCGTTTTGTTGATGTCCTTAATTGTTGTGAAAACAATCGCGACAGTAGCTCGCAGAATTATTTGTACATGTAACGATATATATGCATATATATATATATATATATATATATATATATATATATATATATATATATATATATATATATAAAGATATATAAATATATATATATATATATATATATATATATATATATATATATATATATATATATATGTATATATATAGATCTATATATATATATATATATATATATATATATATACATATATATATATATATATATATATATATATATATATATATATATATATATATATATATATATATAATATATATATATATATACGTAAATTAACCTGAAAGCGTGGACATTATAAAAGAAGATATTTTTGCAAAGAAATTAACATGTGAATGAGGATTAGATTGGATATTTTTATCATTATTTAGAATTTATGAATTACACTTTTTTGTCGCAATTATCCAGCCATTTAGGAGACATACGCTGTGTCCACACTTGTGCACTTTCGTTTTCGTCTTCATTTCTTCCTTTTTGCGTTTCTTATTTCACTCACAACTTGTTTGTGCATGCAACTAAACGCATGGCAGTCCCCGCAGGGGGAATGCTGGCCAACAGGAGTACTCTTGAAGCCTAGCATTCTTTGGGTAGTTCCATCCCCACGTACCCGAGGAAACTACCGCTGGAGGAACGCTGGTCTACAATAGCACTCTTGGAGGCTAGCATTCTTTGGGGAGTGCCACCCCCATGGACCCGAGGATATAAGTGGCGCCGTGAGGTTCCCTCCTGGGGTGACACGTAATGAATCAGACTGGATCTGGACTACGCTTTAGACAACGAACTAGAATTGATTTGTTCGGGCTGGCGGATTTAATGGTTTAGACCTAGTTGCTTTGCACCGTAGCGTCGAGGGAATACTCGTGCGAGAACAGCTCCAATTCAACTATCATACCGTCTCTGTCCCGGTGAAACCTTGCTAGGCCTCGAAGGACGTTCGGAAAATGCACCATTGTGTTGGTGGTCTACGTTCAGTTGAGACGGATTCCCGATTAGCACTGGTCTGGTTCTGAGCACTCCATAATAACAAATAAAATAAAAATCCCCGCTGGCAGCACCAGCCGGAAAGCTAAATTTCTCGTATGTAGCGTAATGTTTCGAAAAAGAATTCGGCTTGCCTACTACTAAACTTCTTACAATTTTCGTAGTACCATATGGGTATTAATAAACATAAACAGAATCTGCCGACGTTCGTATTCCGAGGCACTTTATAGTGGCGCAAATATTTCGGTAATTAAATTGAGTTGAACACGTATGGATCAC